>VZTX01001167.1:0-27096 GCA_013400915.1 Pardalotus punctatus | reverse complement strand
GTACCCCCATCCTTCCAGCTCCTGCCATGCAGCCCCATCCTGCTCCCACCAAAGCTTAGATCCAGCAGAGTCCCACCACAGGCTGCAGAACTGCCATCCTGCTCCCAAGCTGGGCACTGATCCTTATTTCCCAGGGGGAAAAGGATGAGAAAATCCAAATCTCAATGCCTATTGAGAGCAGGGCAAGGATGGACCCTGCAGCCATCAAACCCAGCCATTGCCTGGGGCTGGCCTCGCACACACCAAAAGGGAAAAGCAATCATATTTATTACAGGGAAACAAGTTTATGATTGTTACAGAAATGACATCATAACCCCCTGTGCCAGTTTAAACAATATTTGGAGAATTCATTTGTTTTGTACTATGCAAAATTACAGTGTGGGAGCCTATTTAAAGTGCACTTGTGAGAGTGTGTGTGTGTGTGTGTGTGTGTGTGTGTGTATTGATGCTAATGTTTATTTAAATCTTTTATTTATAAAATTGATGTTCTTACGCCTAAAATGGAAATTTTCTGCCCTAAAACATCTCTTAATTGTGGAACATTATTGTATATATTTACATTTTCCCTCACATTCACATCTGTATGTTTACCATCAGGCACGTGCACACACAGATCTTCATGGTGACACACAGACCCCTCGCTCACAAAGGTGCTGCCACCCTTGATAAATCCCCTGAAAAAATGGCAAAAATGAGGAAGTGAGCAGCAAAGCTGCATCACCCCTCACCCCAAACACCGGCCCTGGTGCTCCTGCATCCATCACTAGCCCAGTGGTCAAGGGACAGCCTGGCTGCAGCAGGGCCTGTCCCCTCTGAGCCTCCACCAGCAGGGTTCCATGTCCCCATGTCCCCACGGCCCAACACGTTGTGCAGCACTGGGGTGCCACACCCAGCTCCCAGCAGGGAGCGGAGACCTGCTGGTACCTGGGCTTTTGGCTCCCACCTCCTACATGGGACAGAAATGCCCCCCTGCTTCTGCCACCACTCCCAGCACCACTGGGCATCTCAGCGGATCATCGCTGTCCCCTCAGACTGAGCTGCCTTCCTTTCCCTAGGGTGCATTTGCAGGGAATCACTCCCTGGTGGTCTCCGGTATCCTTTGCACGTGGGCAGCCTGGGGGTTTTGCCTGCTCCAGCCCTTCCACATTTCTCCCCATCCCATGCTTTCAGCCCAGCTCTGCTCCCACGGGGCTGAGGACCCCGGCAAGGATGGAGCAGCATCAGGCTCCCTGCAGACCCATTCCCAGGGCCAGGATCCCACCCTAACCACATCTCTGTTCTGCAGAGGAGGGAGTGTTAACAGTGGATGGACCCCACTTTCCCCAGCAGGCAGCACAGTGGGGTGGCCTGATGGACAACCCCCTATATCCCTGGGGAATGCTGCAGCATGCTTTTTGGCAAATTCCCTCTGCTTGGCTCTGAGATGAAGGGCCAGAAGCTCTCCTACCTTTCACCAGGATGTACCTGTCCTCCCAGGCAGGCAGAGCTGGTCTAGACACTGAGGCCATAAATCTGCTGGCTGCTGCTCTGTGCAGCACTCCCACCACCGCTGGGACAGAGGCAGGCAGCCCCGGCACGGTCTGATGGGGAGCTCAGTGTCCAAAAAGGCTTATGAACTGACTGTCTGGAAACACTGACAGGATCCTACAGGAATATATCCTAAAGCCTCCCCTCCTGGGCACCTGGGATGCTTCAGTAGCACCTTGGGGCCTCAGGAGAAGGGTTCACATGCATCCCTGATGATGTGGGTACCCAGCATGTTTTCCTGAAATTTTCCTGACATGAGGAGAGCACTCCTCTTCCTTTGTAAGTAGGGAAACTGAGGCACAGCCCAGGGTAATTTCTTCCTCTGGATCTTGCCAGTCTTTGAGTGACAACCTGTTCCTGACTCCTCCTTGTGCCACTGGGGTCAGGGTTGACCCCAGTGCCCTGACACTCGGAGCTGCCATGGGACATGGAGCAAGACACCCCTGAGTGCTCAGGGCCTGCAGCCTGGTGGGGACAGCACTGTCCCCTCCTTGTCCCCTCTCACCACCCCTGGGGCAGCACCGGTGAGCAAGAATTACGGAATGTGAGCAGGACTGAAATAAAGGGCTTGGATGGAGGGAGGAGGAGTCTGTGGAAAGCCCAGGACAAGCTGGTCTGGTGAACCCTCTCTCTGGGGGGTGTGAGTGGTGGGAGAGCTGGGCCAAAGTCCCCAACAGCTCAAGCAAGCTCCAAACCCCATCCACGGCCAAGCCCTGTGGGATCAGCATCCCCCAAGTGGCTTGGTGGGTAGCGGTCGCACACACTGCAGCTGAACATCCTCCTGGCACAGGCACGGCTGGAGCATTAAGTAACACTGAGTAAACTTTGTTTAAAGGAGACAGCTGTGCAACTGGAATGAGCTACAAATGAGTGAGATTCCCAGTGACGTGTCTCCAGCTCTGCTGGAGTCTCCCACCGCCCACGGCGCAGCGCTCGGAGGGCTCTGTCCCCGAGGAGCAGCGCGCAGCAGAAAGCTGGTTGGAGTTTTGGCAGAAGGTTTTAGCTCCCAGTGTCTCCTCTACTCAGCAAAGACTGCCCAGGGTTCAGGGCTGGATGACACACAGTCACTGACCTCTGTCCCTAAGGCTCCCTTGGGATGCTGCACCCATGCAGAAACCGTCCTGGAGGGATGCGTGCTTCCAGAGAGTCAGGGTGGGAGATGGCACATGCCTGGAACAGAAACTGCAGCCCGCTGGGGAGGGACAGCCACAGAGGGACAGGGGGCCTGCAATTCCAGCTGAAGCTTTAAGCACTGGTAGAAGGCACCTTCCTTTGAAATAGTCCAGAAAACAAGTTAAGACTCTTCCTTTGGGGTCATTCTCCCACTTTTCAGATTTCAAAAGTTCAAAGTCTTTCCCAGGGCTTGGAAGACATGCCTGACCGCTGCTCCCACCTCCAGCAGCTGGGAAGAGGTCACAGACCATCTGCAGCAGTTGGGAGCTTGGTCACAGCCGGGCAGCTGGATCCGGAGGGAAAGCTGAGCTAGGGACCCTGGGCCTGAGTGAGCTCCATGTCCAAACTGCTCCTGGATGAGATTCACCACTGAAAGACATGGCCAGTGCTGCTGAAGGAACAGAGCAACCCCAGGTGTTCCCTGGGAGGAGGCCTGGACACAGGCCAGGAAAGGAATCCTGTGACCACAAAATTCATTAAAAATCACTTGTTAATTTTTCTTAGCCAGGATAGCAAGGCCAGAGCAGGAAGAGGATAGAAAAGGAGAGACACCTGCACTGTGCAATGACATTGTATAACTGATGGGACTGAGGAACCTGGGGAATGACACCAGGACAAGAGACCTAAGAGATGCAAAAGTCCTCTCTGATAGACAAAAGTCATGGAAAAACAAATATTGCTTATGGTAAGAGTGACTGAGAGCCTGAGGAGAGGATATGGCAGAAAAGTGCCCAATATATGACTCCTTGGAGCTCTAGGAGGCAGTGGAGCAGTGGAGGGAATGTGAAAGCCCTGGCAGATCTGACAGAGCACAGGAGCTGCTCCTGCTGCCCTGGGGTTACAGGGCAGAGGAGGCAGAGGGTCAGGCCCTGGTCCCTCACAGCCAGCCAGGCTCAGAGGCTCCTGTCACCTCCTTGAGCTTCCAGGAGAGGAGACAAGGGTTAATCAGTGTGGTGGGGAGAAGGGGAGCCTGGGGGAGCACAGTCTGCCTCTGGGAGTGTTTAAATGAGTTCAGCTCAAGAGATTCCTTAGATAGTGGCGTTATCTCTCAAGGCACGGGTTGGGGACTGGACCCAAAGTGGAGGCAGTGCAAGGATCAGGCTCCAGCCAGCGCTGGTGTCTGGGAAGGGGCAAATGACTGCCAAGGGAGAGGCACCCGCCCGGGGTGCTGTGCCCATTCCAGCCTATAAAAGGCTTTTTGCGTGTCAGAAACAGAATTGACTTCCACTCCTGACAGCTCCTAAGCTCCAATGTCTCCTAATAAACTCCATATCTTTATGCAAAGGAGTTGCTTCATATATACAAGATATGCAGAACGATGAGGCTCAGAGCCAGGGTGAGCCTCCAGGACAAGGAGTGCCTCTGTGTGCTGGAGGTCTGCTTTGGGAAACATCTCCACCCTGATGGCAGGGAGCCTGGAAAAGGATGGCTTTTTCTGGGGTCAGGAGTTCCCAGGGAGTCTGGGCATGGCAGGGTGAGTGCCCGCTCCAGCAGCAGGTGGGTTGGGAATAACTTGTTGCCTCCAGTGAATCTCCAGATAGACATTGCATGGCCAGAGTCCCTGCAGAGTTATTGAGAAGTGACCAGAGGGAACTTGCCCTCAGTGAGGGGTGGCAGAAAGCAGCAATGACCCCAAAGTGCCACCAACAGTGACTGCATTGGCAGAGAGGCCTGGACATCCCAGAACAACTCAGTCCCACCTCAGTGCTCACAGACCTGCTCTTCCCCACAACATTCCTCTTCCCCAGCCCTGGCACACTCGGCATTTACGCAGCTTTCCTCTCAACTGTCCTTCTGGCTTCATCCCTAGTGAGTCCCCTGTCCTCTGTGCCACAGGACAGCACTTCTCCTGATGGCTGGGTACCAGCACAAAAAAAAAAATTAGCCACTGTCTCTTCCTCCCTTAGATTTTCTTCCAAAAATGAAAAGTAGTGTGCAAAAGCAGGAAATAATGAAAGAAAAAGGAATGTTGAATGGTGGACACCTGGGAACACTCCCTGACAGGCTTCCTGCAACTTTTTTTGTCTCAATTTTCACAGCTATGAAAGGAGGCAGTGACATCTTTCTGCTTTGGATCCTCACAGCCATGGGCAGAGCTGAGCAGTGGAGAGATGGAGGCTGGTGGCATCTCCAAAGGATTCTGGATTCATGCCTGCCCCTGCTGCCTCCATCCTGGGCACACACAGAACAAGCCCTTGTGGTCACATGCTTTGTCTACAAGTGTCACAAGTGCCACCAAGAGCTGGGGTCTCTCCCACCACTCACTCACTCTGCCAGCCTTGTTTGGTGTAATGAGTTGCTCTTCAGATGAGAACAACCTGGGGATAAAATGCCACTGCAAAGAGTCATTCAAGGTCAGCATGATGAGCTTGCCAGAAGGGAAGCCATGCCCTTGGGCAACCATGAGAGGTTGGAAGTAGCTCCATATGGCGGATGAGCAGGAACCACAGTGTTCCTCACCTTCTGACAACCCTGGGGGGGATCAGCCCTGCTGAGGATCTCTGCTGAAAACAGCCCCCAGCCACAGTCCTGTCCCTTGAACAGCCCCCCAGCTGTGACTGATCCAGCCACCCAGCCATGGCTGGATTCCTTGCTGTCCTTAAATATGGTTTGAAGACACTGGATAAAAGTGTGAGGAGTTTAGGGTGATTTAGGATGGTCCCCCATCCCTGCTGCTGTACCACATCTCATTGCTCAGTGCTCAGGACACTTGAGTGGGACATGGTGTGCCAGCATCCTGAAGAGAAACTGAGCCCCCACCAGACTACACCAAGGCCAAGGAAAGGCTGTCAGTGCTGCAGCCACGGCCCTGCTGCCATCTCTTGCTGCCAGGCACTGCTCATGTCCCCTGGAGATGTGTGCACCTGACTCCAGGTGTGACTGCCCCGCCCGCAGTGCTGGGACACCAGGGCAGGCTGTGCACTCACCTGTTCAGAAGTTGTTCCCCGTTGCTCAGGCACATCCCAGGGCTCCCCTGGATCACCCAGCTCCACACAACTCCCCAGGCAGGTTCTTCAGTCTTGGAGTCAATATGTGAGTTTGCTCCCGACTGGAGACACCTCAAGACACCCTGGCTTGGGTCAGGGAATGACATTCCCTCTACAGGGACATTCCTGCCACACTAGCCACTGTCTCTAGCTCCTCCTCATTGCTCTGCTCCCCATCCAGGCACCAGCCCTTCCTCCATACCCACTTGCATTCACTCCACTTCCTCACCCAAGTCCCTGTTCCCTCTGGCTGGCACAACCTGAAGCCCTGAATCCACCTGGAGGACAATTTCCAGCTGCTGGATGATGAATCTTCTCTGGATGAGCCATGGGACCCAGTTTGGGTCCCTACAGCCACCTTTTGTGCACCTCTTCAGGAGTTTTGATCCTCTACAAGCGTTAGCAGAAGGATCACTGCTCCACTGCCAGAGCAGCACTGGCACCCCAGCAGAGCAGCGTCCTACTCACAGCCACATTCACAGCCACATTCACAGCCACATTCACAGCCCTGCTCTGCACCAGAGTGCCCTGCTCTGCTTCAGGATCCCTGATAAAAGCACAGCTCCCCACCCCTGCTCCTCTTCCCCCTGCCAGGCTGAGATGCCTTTGCCCTGCGGTTTATTGAGCCCACGAGCTCCCCACCCCAGCCACAGTTCCTCACTTCCCATGGTCCTAAAGCAGCACACAGCAGCTGGGACTGGACAGATGTGCTGGTGTTCAGTGCCTGGCTGCTCCCAGCCCCCGGGGTCACTACAGGAGCTGTGGTCAGCCTGGCTCTTTGTGCCCCCCACTGCTGGACCGGCCGTGCTCCGGCGGGGCTGCTCCAAGAGAGGGCAGCTGGGGCCAGCAGGAACCCGCTGGAGCTGTGAGATGTGCCTGCTGGCAGCCAGCAGACAAAATGTCCTTAAATCTGAAGTCCCCCAGGGAAAATAAATGCTCTCCATCAGCTGGGATGGCCAGGGTCTGCTGCGCTGGCCCACACTGACCTCTGCTCATGGCCTTGTCCCAAGGTTTCTTGACACCGAAAGGCAATGAACAGAACCCAGTGTGGAAGAATAAACACAGCCCATGATACCCAATTTGGGCTGGGAAGGGCCGGGACACTTTGGGTGGATTTCACAAGCCTTTAGATAATTTATACTGGGGCACTGGGGTTAGGGCTCTGGGCACTGTCCCAGGCGCCAGGGTGAGCTGGCCCTGCCGCTGTCCCAGGCAGGGAGGTTACACAGCTCCTCTGTCTGTCCCTCCCAATGCCCAGTCAGCCAAGAAGGTGATCCAGCAGGACAGGCCAAGGCTACCCTGGAGCTGCAGGGGCCAGGTGTGGGCAGGAGAGCTGCAGAAGCAGCAGGCAGACACTGACATTCCGGGCATCAGGTGATCTTGGAGCTCTTCCCCATTGCTGGGGATGGGGCAAATGGCTCAGCCCAGCCCCAGATGCCAGAAAAACATCGGGCAAGGAGCTGCTCCTCAACCACTGCTGGACCACAACTTGTCAGGCTCCTGGGTCCGCTCTTGGGGAGGAACTCTTGACCTTGGTGGGCCCCCATCCCACTGTCACTGTCAGCATCCTGGGGCTGGCTCAGGCAGGGGTGGCAGGCCAAGGGAGCCCCGATGAACTCCCCATCTCACAGCACCACCTGTAAAATGCATTCTTTGTGAGCACCCCAAGAGACTTTCTATTGCAAACCCTTCCAGATAAACTCAACTTATTTAGCTGATAATATATAAACAGTATCAGCTTTGTGCATTTGCAGTGCAGCGGGATGGATGTTGTTCTTGGAATTCTGTTTGGTCATAATATTTAGAAGAGGGCTCTGATAGCGAAGATAAGCAGCTCGCCTACAGCAGATGGCTCGTGAGACACTCGGCGGAGCCAACATTCTGTGGGGAATGAATAAACTTGTAATGCAAGTTGTTTGTAAGTGGTTTTAGCTAAATGTCACATGTAAGACTGCACAGACATGCTCTGTCCAAGGTGTTTGAATTTATAGGAGCGAGGATTCAAAGGCAGGGGCCAAATTTGCTTTTAAACTTCCTTAAACAAATGTACAGCGGATAAAATACCTCTGGATTTGCTCTTGGAGCCAGGGTGTGAGCAAGATGCATGCAAAGACACAGCCCATCCCTCCCAGCAGGTCCTTGCCAAGGGGCTGTGCCTGCCACCATGCCCAGGCTGGGCTGGGGTGAGACAGGGCACCGTGACCCCACGAGATCCCCCTGGCCCACATCCACTTTATGAATGGCCTCTGTTGTGGCTGGCTCATTCACCTTCCCGCAGAAGGGAAGCAGGGAAATTCTCTTCCCTGCAAGTAGGCAGGGAGCTCTTTCTTTATCCTCCCTGACTGCCTGACGGGGCTGGGAATGGGTCCCGGGGAAGCTGTGGACATTCACACACATCCAGGGCATCCCAGAGCTGAGCTGCTCCGCGGCAGCCACGGCAGCATCAGGCCCTTGCTGCGGAGGGGCTCGGCAAAGGAGGTGCCAGAGGGAGGAGGTGGTGGCAGGGGCCATCCTCACTCACAGGGTCTGTGCTGTGCGTCTGGGGTGCTTTGAGTGCTGCAAGGCTCTGTGTGGAGCCTGGGCATGTGCAGCCCCTGCTCTGCCAGCCCTCTCCTAGGAGCTCTCTGGGTTGCTGTGCCCGTTTCACCGGCTCTGTCCCTCCCAGCACAGTGACACTGCAGGACCAACAAAGGGCATAGCACAGCCCACTTCTGCTGGGCACTGCGAGCCCTGGTGCTGTCCAGCGGCTGCCCACCCCACCGTATCCCCCAAAACAGAGCTTTCCATGATGTCAGCCTGAGCACCTCAGTGTCCAGAGCCTCCTGCTCAGCACAGCCTTCCTGCCCTGGCCATGTTTCTGAGACAGAGATGCTGTTGAGCTCTGAGAAGACACAACTGCGGGATCAGCCCAAGGGCAGTGCCGAACCCCCACCTCCAGGTGAGGAGACACCATGGGCAGTGCTGCCGTTCTGCTGGAGGAGGCTCAGAGGGGACGTGGGTGCAAAGCACAGCATTCCCGGGTGGAGCAGGGGCCACCCCACACCTGCTGTAGGTGTAGGGTCACTGAGCACTGCAGCAGCCCTGGCGTCCCACACAGAGCACGCTGTCCTCACCCACAGCACAGCTCTGGAGCCACCACCCAGCCGAGAACCCTCCCTGCCTCAGCTGCCCCAGCCAGCTCTTTGTGGTAGACCCCTACCATGGGGCCACACTGCACGTCAGTGCTCTGACATGCTGGAAAGGCTCCTTTTACTGCATTCTGAGGGGAAAAGAACACAAAACAGGGTGTTACCATGTATTTCTTCCAGTTTTTGCTTTAAAGGCTCCTGCACAACCGGGCAAGGCAGGCAGGCACCGCTCCCTCCTGCAGAGCCCGTGCAGACCCAGTCTCGTGGCAGTGCGGTGGAAAATCAGTCAGCACCAAGAGCATGAGCTCAGCTGGCTGGAGGGGCTCGGCCCACAGCCACCTCTCACCAGTCACCTCAACACCCAGAAGGGACTCCAGGACTGGCTGCTTGGGATTCAGAAAAGCATCCAAAAAAGGAAAGAGGCTGAAGCCAAGGAACATTTGTCTTGTCCTGAGTTGAATGAGTTAATGAACGTGGTGTTTCCAGCCCACTCCATTCATCCAACCTTCCCCTTCCAGGTACTCAAGAGTCATGCAGGTCACATTGCTCTGCTATGTCCTCATGCTAGATCTCCTTAGAAACTCTCTGTTTCCAAAGAGTCGCCCTCCTGCCCCAGCATAATAGTGTTGGGCTTCTCTAAGTGCATCTCATTTATGAGGCCTCTACTGACATGTTGAAGACAGCATTTAGAGTCCCTCAGTTCTTGTTCTGTTTAATCCATTCGCTTTTTCCCTGGGCTGTGATTCCAGCTCAGCATGTGAAGCTCCGCCATTGCCAACAGGCTCTTTCATTCCCAAAATGAGGCAGTTCAACATCTCTGTGATTCTATTCCCTTCCCCCTTGTGGTCTCTCTTCACCTTTTTTACAAGTTGTTTCATTGGCAAATTAGCTGCGGGCTGGGCACAGTTCACCATGCACAGTGAGCACTGGGATATAAATTCCTTTGGATAGCAAGAGTGATTGTCTGGTTCCCCTCAGGGAGACATGGCCTGTATGGGCTCAGTGTTTGGACACATTCAGAAAACTTCACCTTCTATGAGGTCTCCTTAGTCCTACCACCTTTATCACTGCCTCCAGGGCACTTTCTGAAGGACAGATTCAGGCTGAAGGTCACAAATTTACTGATTCTGGTCAAATACTTGAACTTTGTCTTTACAGCTAGAGAAACACCAAAAGCAACAAATTGTGAGTACCCCAAGATTGGTACCTTCACCCTGAGGCTCCCATGGAGCATTTTTCTTTGGCACAGTCTGATGGTTGCATCCACTCAGGGGTTAGGCGATCCATGATCCTTCACCAGAAAATTTTTAATTGCATTTATAAGAAAAATTTAACTGAAGCAATGGGATCAATTCACCTCTGAAATGAGAATTGACAGAGGATGGTCCTGTATGTGATTCCTACTTGTGCTTATTTCTTCTGCACTTTGCCAGTCCTGCTGCTTCAGTCCCATTCTAGTGCAGAGGGATCTGCCCACCCCTCTCTTCAGCCACACAAATACCCCACACAAATACCCTCCCCAGCTGCAGCAAACATGAGTGGGCAGAGGCACAGGATCTTTTGGGACCTGTGAGTGAAGGCTTCTAGACTGAGTGCCTCCAGAGGACACTGCCCAGCTCCCCCAGGAGACCATGGTGACACTCGGTGAGCCCACTCCCTGCAGCTCCAGGAACCAGGATGGTGACCTCAGAGCAGCAGAAGAACCAGAAGCTGAAGCAGCTGCAGAGCAGAGCTCAGCTGTCCCCTCCCCTGTTCCAGGAGGGTCCCTCCACAGATGGGGTCCATCAGAGATGTGCCAGCAGCTCTTGCTCTCCATTGAGATGCAGCCATCAAACAATCCCTCTCTAACTGGCATTGTTCACTAAAATTAAACCCTTGCTCAATGAAGCACAGCCAGGAAGACCCAGCTCCCGCGGGGCGTGGGCCGTCCCTCAGGCCGGCTGCCCTCGTGCTTGGCCATGGTCCCGCTGCGGGAATGCCCAGGCTGGAGGTGGTGCCACGGGCAGGGCCAGTCCTTCATCAGTGGGATGGACTCTTGGACACTGCGACTGCAGGTCCTGCAGGTGCCCACACGTGGGACAGCTGCCCTGGCTGGAGGCTGTGAGCCCCTGGCATGGAGCAGCCCCTCCTTGCCCAAGGAGTGTTCCTGGGGTTTGGGTCCATCCAGGACTTCACATTCCCCCCACATCCCCAAGAGTAAGAGCAGGGTCCCAGGCAACCAGCGCAGAGACACTCCTCTCCAAACGAGGGGAGGAAAGCAGATAGCAAACTTTGCATGCTGAATTTTCTGAAACTAACTATAAATGGTAAAAACTCAAAGTCTTGCTTTCTCTGGAGGTTTTCAAGCAAAATAACCCCAAGAACGGCAGCTTCAACTTTTATTCGGATGAGAAAACATTCTTTTATTTTGACATCATCTTTGTCCGTTTTTATCATAGGGATAAAGTATCTTTTATCTGGACACAATGCATCAAGTTGCAGGGTGAGTCATAAAGTGAATCTATACAATTGAGCCAAGGTGCTGCTCGGGGGTGAAGGCTGGCAGTGTCCAAATGTCATACTCAAGGTACAAGGCAATAAACATCCATCTCTGCTCTCCAAGGAGCAGGGTCTGCTTTAGGAGAACTGTCACTTCAGAGACATCCCCGTGAGCTGGGCATGGACCTGAGCACATGAGCGAACCTTTCTCACACCTACTTAATTCAGCAGGGATGCGGAGTTTGTCGATCTGCTGTGGATTCCCTTACATGCACTGGCACATCAGCAGGTGTGGGAACTGCTGTGGGGTGATGCTGTCAGCCAGGACTGAGCAGGGTTTCCATCTGCAGCATACTCAGGCTCCCCATGTTCAGTGTCAAACACTCAGTGGATTAACTTGGGGGCTGGAAGGCCCCTGGACACGTCTGTGCTGCTCCTAAGGGAAGGCAGCCCTTGCACACACGGCAGAGATGTGCCAGAAATGTCAGAGAGCAGGAAATTAAGCCTCGATCCTTCCTGGGCTCTTTCAGACTCATTGTCCAGAGCCACCCTTGGTGACGATTGTGTCCAACATTTGTTCACCTTTTTTGGGGAGTGACAAGGACATGCATGAATCACTTTGGCTATGGAGTCTTGTCATGGAAAGCCTGTGTCCACCTTTCCTGTGTGGGCAGCAGGCACACCCCACCTCCTCCCTGTCCTGGAAGGGCTGCTGAGCCAGCTGAGGGTGAGGAGGAAGAGGGTCCCAGGACATTACAGTGCTTTATGTCCCTGGGGCTCCCCGCACCTGTCCTTTGCCACCATGCAGGGTCCACAGGCAGGGCCACATCATGCTGCTGCTTCAGGGGAAGTGTCCCCAGCACAGGGCTGTCCTTTAGCACCCCCAGAACTCTTGACCAGGCAGAGCAGTAAGAACAAAGTGCTGATCTGACCAGGCTGTGTCCCCAGGGCAGGCAGATACATCAAACCCATGCTGTGGGCAAGCCTTCAGACAAGCCCATGGCTGTCTTTGCACGACTCAGGGCTAGGAGAGGCAGCACAGCTTCCCAGAGTAGAGGAGGCTTTGTGCTGGGCACCAGCCACCCCTCCAAACCCCACCATGCCAGGGGACAGTGGTGGGAACAGCCCTCCCTCCTCTCCTGGCCAGCCAGACCTGCACAGGAGGGCAGGTGGGCACTCACCTGCCCTGGAGGTGACAGGAGGACTTTGCTGCTGGTGGTTGAGTGCGGCCTGGGCGTGGGGCAGAACTGGCACTGTGTTCTCTGCTCTCATACCCACCATGTGAAGATCCATTTGGCTTTCCTTCCCCTCCCAGACACCATCAGGAAAAGGCACTAGCACCTCTGCAAGGGACAGTCATTCTTCCTGGGATGGGAAATCTCAGCTCTGCTCTGCTCAAGTTTCCCTGCCCAGATCTTCCCAGAAAATGGGCTGTCCTTAGAAGAGGACATGGGCAAAAGGTGCCCATCATGGGAAGAGGGCACTTCACCACCTCCCCCAGGCACTAACAGTTTGGATCCTACAAGCCCAGGCCAGGAAGGAAAAATATCTGCTCTTTGTCTCCATGTGCTGCTTTTTCCCTGGAAAACCCAACCATCAGTCACACAGCAGAGGAGCACAAGAGAAAACAAAATTGCTTGTTTTTAACTACAAACTGGGTCAGGCAGCTATGCCTGGGCTGGGGGCTCACAGGGCAGGAGTGGCTCATTAATGGATAGGTTAGGATGGAAATGTGTTCTTCTGATCTAAAAGCTGGTTTGGGGGGTACCTCTCCAGAGATGCCAGGGAACTGCCTTTGGCTGCTGAGTGAGAGCAGGGTCACAGGGAACACGGGGAGCCAGAGCTGTGGGTGCTCCCCAGGGAACCAGGGGTGGGTGAGCAGCAACATCTGCACTGACTGCAGCCAGGACCCACAGCCCAGCTCACCCCAGGGCACAGATCTCCTGTCAGGGACACTAAAGCACGGATCTCTTGCACCTCTGGGGGACACAGTGGCACTCAGCTTTTACCCACTCTCTCCTCAGAGGGGTCTTTTGCTCCGCAGAGCCCTGGCCCACCCCCTCTCTCCACTCCTCCAAAGCCGTTGGATTAAGATTCAAAGGTGAAAAAGCACAGCAGGAAACGCTTTGATACCAAGAGACGGACCAGGAATGTTACAGGATTTTTCCGTGGCTGTTTCTTCTCAAGCATGTACACAAGCAGCAGCACTGGGTTATGCAACTTTGCCTCAGTGCCTTCAGCTGCTCTGGGCAGGGAGAAGTGGGCATTATTGGGAATACTCCCTCCTTAAATCAAGCTGAGAAATGGGGACTGGCACGAGCAGCAGGACTTGCAAACTGCATAGATTCCAAATGTTCCCACTAATTAGTACAACACAGCATCTTTCCAAGACCAAGGGAAATTCTGAAAGCCCATGGCAGTGTAATAACGTGCCTGATGGAAGCATGTGTCCTGAGGGTGGGTGGCCAAGACCTCGTGGATGTGGCCTGGCTTGGCTCACAGCACAGCCTGACCACACGGCAGGGCTGGAAAGCCACTCTGATAAATGCACCCTTCAGTAGCCTTATACATTTGGATTTGCTTTCCCTGGGGACGCAACTCCTCTTAACTTTACCACAGACGGTGTCCTTCCACCCCTGTGCTCCAGGAACACCCACTGCCATCAGCTCCTTCTTGGACCCTCAACAGCTGCAGGACACGGCCATGGTGCCACACGAACTGCAGGACACCTCAGCCTGATGCTGGAATAAGAGGGAATGGAAAGAAAGTCTCTCTTCACAGCTCCTTCTCACATACCTGATGTTCAGGACCAGGCAAAAGCATGTCCTTCAGCTTTGAAGACCTTGGCTTTTCTTCCCAGCCCTCTCCCTGAGGTGGGGTTGTGGGAGGGAGGGGGCTACCTGCATTTCTTAGTTCTGGTGCTCTGCCCAAACTGTGTGAGGCCCCAGTGATATTTGTGAGCTCTGTGATCACCTCAGCTGAATTCCCTCTTCCAGTTAGGAGGGGAAGGAAGCTGCTGAGCACACCAAGCACCTCCTCTCTGAAAACTCACAGTCTGCAAAGGGTACAGCCCAATGTGGATGTTTGGTGGAAGAACTGTGCCTGCAGCACTCCTCACACTGCTCAGTAGCGCTCGCACCCTTCATCCTGGAAATCATCATGAGCATCTTGGAGTCATCATGCTTGCAAACCTCCAGAGGGAATGTGGGAGCCCTGCTGCCCACACATGCTGCAGCTCTCACTGTCCTGGAGCTCCAGGCAGGAGGGGGACCGTGGCTCCCTGGGGTTCCTGATGGGGGAGATGAGTGTGAGCAGCTTCTGACCCAGGGCAAGAGCTCTGCCATCGCTCATGCACGAGCTGTGCCCGAGCACAGAGCTGTGCTGGGCACCTCAGGGTGACACTAGCCAGGTGAGGCAGGAGAGCTGGGCAGCACAGCATCCACCTTTGCTGCTTCTGTCAGCCTCCTCCAGCAGCTCCCCTGCACCCTGCAGCTTACGGGGCGCCTGCGCTGCTCTTTGCAAGGGAGAGGCTCGGTGCAGACACACACGCTGCAGCAAAACCCCCCAGCACCTCAGCCCCTGCTGCCGCACAGGGCTGCTCTGGAGGAACGGGCATGGCAGATCTACGGATCTCAGTGCCAGACCAGGGGGCAGAACTGAGCCCAGCGCTCCCAGCCAGCCCAGTCTCCTGGGGACTGCACCACGCTGGCTTGGATTGTTTTTTTCAGTTCCTCCTTCTCACACAGGAGGTGACTGCCAGCTGCTCCCGTCAGTGCAGCACAGGAGGAATGATCAGCTCTGGCAGTGGCCATGCTGGCAGTGGGGAGCAGGGCAGAGGCACCCTGAGCACACACAGGAGGACTTTCTTCTGGATCCTCATCCCAGCCACATGCAGCACATCCCCTCCAGGGAAACACAGTTTTTGCTTTGCCAGTGCTGGGGAAAGAGGCTTGAAAACCTTCCATGTACCTGTGCTCAGCACTAGCGAGGGAGAAGTGCCCTGAGTGCTGGCTGCTGCCCTCAGGGGCTTCTGCACAGCTGGGGGATTGTGCCCCAGTTTTGCTGTGGGCAGTGCTGCTGGGGTTTTTTGCCAAACTACAGCTGCTGTGACAGACATGGCCCTAATTCAGCTCTGGGTCTGAACCACCTGCCTCAGCTGAATGCTTGGAGGAAGCACAAGCTGGGGAGAAAACACGGAGAGAGGTGAGCCACCTTTGTGCATGAGGCAGGACTCCCTGGGCTCTGATGCACCTTTTCTGGAGGGCACAGTTCACCCTAATAACGGTGTGGCAAAGTCTTTCCCAGACAGAGGGGAGGTCATCCAGAACAGACCATACCCCCAGCCATGAGAGAAGCTATCTCCCTGGCACAATGAAGAGAAAATGCATTTCCACATTGCTGAAGAAAGCACAAGACCAGGCAGTTCAGAAAGATCTGGGATCTCCAGCAGGACTTTGACTGGATGTGCCAAGCAAGAGTAAACAGCACTAGCTGAGGTCCAGTGGGGCTTTTGACAGAGTGGGGAGCTCAGCCTGCAGCCAGACACAACTTTACTCTGCCACTCCCAGGCAGACAAGTGCTGCAGCCTGCCCAGGTCCTCTGAAAAAAATAGCTACAGGCTGCAATGGTGGAGGAAGGAGAAGCAGCACAGCAATCAGGGTGCTGTGCAAAGGCCCAGAACGTTCCGCAGACACAGCACCAGTGCCCTGCCAGGCACCAAGTAGTGCTGGCTGGGAACTTTGAGAGAGGTGCGATGGGAAAAGCATTTCAGGGAGGCTCAGGTAGCTTTTGCATCACCTCTAGATGTGATGGCCCTTGAAAAGCCATCTCCTCTTTCCAACACACCCTGTTCTGGGCCAGCCTGAGGGAGGAACAGAGAAAGCTGAAACCCCACTGAAATCGCAGGAGGTCCCTTGTGGTTCCTGGCTCGAGCCGATGCGGATCCATTTCAGCTGAATGCAGGATTATCTTGACAGCTTGAGAGCTATTCTTAACCATAGCTCGTGCCCAACGCCCCACACAGCTGGGGGAGGCACCGTAAATCACCGCTGGGTGGACACGGGAAACCAAATAAGTGAGAGCAGATAAGAGACCATAACAGAGGTGTGACGCACTTTGACAAATGCCTTTGAGATGGCAATTCAAGACCTCAATATTGCAGCCACATGAATCAGCGGAAAAGGCAAAGATCACGATTAATGGATGGTTCAGGGGACTCAGCCCTGCTACCACATCTCGCGGCACCTCACAATTCCTGCTGCATTAAGGGCTGCTGGGCCGATGGACAAGGGCTGTGCTGCCAGAACCACAGAGGCTTCTGGGGCCAGAGTCCATTCATCCTACACTGAGAAGGAACAACACCTCCAAGAAATGAGACAGGAGAACTCCAGGCAGAGTACAGGTTATTCCCAAGACACCTTCAAGGGAGCAATGGGAATTCCAGGGTAGGCTCCAAACCTTCTTGATGATCTGCACTACCCAAAGGTGGCAAATGTACATCAGCTGAGTGGCAAACAAGTCCCTCAGCCTATTCCCTGTTTCAGTCTGACTCTTCCCAACACACAGCTTTCCCACGGCCCCGTCCCTTGGGCAAAGGCATAATGTTGGTGATGATGCAGGAGGAGCAATGGCTCTGCTCTTCAGGGACTGAGAGGCAGGAGAGGAGGAGAAAACAGGCAAACTCTGACCCCTCACTGCATGTTGGATCCTGCCTTCCCTCCTTCTCCTCTGCTCAGCCACCAGTATTCCCTTCCCTTTCCACCTCTGCAGCACTAGGCACATGAGGGGAGAGGGCATGAAAAAACCTGGTGAGAAAGCAGAGCAGATGCAGCAATCTGATGGAAAACCGACCAGGATGTGGGGCTGAGGAACAGCTGGAAACTTGGAATTCTCAGGGAACCACAGAAAATCCTGCAGAGAACCTCAGCCCCCTCAGGAATTAAAGATGTACCTTGTGTGGGGAGCCCAGGGGCATCCAGGAGGAAATTGGCCCCCACCATGGGGTCTATAAACCTCCAGAATTCCCAGCATGACCTTTCTGGGCTGTGGAGGCAGAAAAATGTTTGAGTCCTCAAGGCTGCTCCTTGGGAGTGCCCATGCAATGACCTGCAGGATTTGCCTGTGGGGTGTAGACACTAGATCGGATGTATATTTTCTTCACCTCACTGAAATCAGCCCTGTCAGCAGCAGTGCCTGGGCTGGAGACAGCTCTGATGGTCCCAGGTGGTGAGAGGGGCCAGGAAGACCCAGCCCTGGCAGGGCCAGTCCTCCCTCAGCTCAGCCATCAGCTTAGGACCAGACCTGCAAACCAGAAAGGGCCTTTAAATGGTGAGTTTTGAAGGTGCCAGCATCTAACTCCTCAGCTTCTCTTAATTTTTGCCTTCTTGGCAGTCCTTTTGCTTTACAGACAGGACATATCACTTCTTCTAATTGCTCAAGGACTCCCCTGGCCAGGACCAGTGTGCGGGTTTGGCCATTAATAACAGACATGGTTCCATATCTCAACCAGTGTCCCTCTCCCTCCCTCACAGCTCCCTCCCTTTCAGGTGAGTCTCTGCCAGAAAAGATTTGGGATCTGTGGCAAACTCCAAGGCTCTGGCGAGTCTTTGGCTTCCTCCACTCATCTCCAACCCCAAGAGAGTGACTATTTGCTTGCTCAGTGCAAGTTTATCCTGGAAGCCCTCACTGATACTCAGCCATGTTCGTCACTTGAGTCTCTGCAGACCTTCTGCCAGTTCAGGTGGGGTTTCTTGCTTTGCCCTTTCCCCCGAGCTCTCAGCTCTGCTTGGGCCAGCCCTGAGAGATGCCTGGCTCCAAGCCACACATCAAGAGCTGGTATCAGATCTGGATCACTGAGTCTCTTTTTTATGGGGAGAAGTTTGGCAGCAACTGGTCCACTCTAGCTGACTGTTAAAACCTCTCCTCCTGTCTGGTTTTCCCAGCCATTCACTGCACCAGGATGCCAAACCGTGCCAGAGACACCTCCTGGGGATGTTTCACTCCACGCCATGGCCTCTGACCCCATGTGAGAAGGACAGCCCTCCACATCCTGTACAAGCAGGAGACATCCTGCTGCAAACTCCAGGTCCTGTGCATGTCCTCCTCCTCCTCACTGGTGCTCAGGCTATGTGGGAGCTGCTCTGTTCTGGCCCTAAGACAAGGAGATCAATGAAATTTCCATATTCACTCTATTTTGGAAATACGAGCGTGGTACTCACAGCTTCAGAAAATTAGGCTATCACATGGAGATGTCCTGCTGGAGGAACATTCCCTTCACCTTTCTTGTTTAATGTTCCAATGAGATTTTTTTTAATCAGTACAAAAATCAGACAAAAGCCACACTGTGCTGCAGTACTGGAAGTACATCCTGATAATTCAAAGTACAAGACAGAAGTACTCACTCCCCAAACAGCCATTTAAGCAAAAGAAATTCCTGGTTAAACTCCTAAAAGGCCTGGCCAATGTACACAGAGTTCCAAATGCACCTGGTGGTACCTTTAAACACTCCTAAACAAATGGCTGAGAAAGCATTGACAAGACTGATGGCATCTGATCCTTTGTCCACTGCCTCTGATTGGGGGGTTTGAACTAGAGGGTCTTTAAGGTCCCTTCCAACCCAAATCATTCTCTGATTCTCTAATTCTTTAGGATTCAGGTTTTTCTTTCATGTGGCCACAACACTGAGTGTTGGTGAGAAAGGATCTCCCAACAGACCTGCTCTAACCAGCCTCTCATGTGGAGGGTGGTCCCCTCTCCCTGCAGGGAAGACAAAAGTGGGAAGGATGCGGCAGTCAGAGGCCTTGGACTGTCAGTCCCTCAGCAGTGGCAGCAGCAGGCAGCTCAGCCCACGGGCTCCCAGCTGCTGGTGACATCCCCTGGGCCCATGCATGCCTCAGGGGACAGGAGCCAGGCTTTGCCCAAGGGCTCCCTCCTCTTCTCAACCAGCCCCAGGAGGCTGAAGAGGGAAAGGACCGGGGCACCTCCTGTCCATGCTGGAAGAGGGTGAGCACATCTCTGGGGTCATGGCTGGGCGTGCCCATGGGTCTCTTCTGAGCAGGTGAAAGGACAATCTGATAAATGGCCACCAGCAGCAACTCTGGGATACCCGGGAGGACACAGCAGCTGCAGGTGATGGATCTGAGCATGCCAAAGGACCCTCATGTCAGCCCAGCCTGAGGGGTCCACACCTGCAGGGGCAGATCAGGAGCGAGGAGCCCAGCAGCAGCGTTGTAGGGTTCTCTGTAGGGGATGCATTGCCCTTGGAGTTTGTCTCTTCAGGGTGGGTGCCCTGTCCACATGGCCTCACCAGCTTGGACAACAGGTACATTTTGGAGAGTGCTGGGGTAGAGCTGGCCAAGAGACAGCCCAGAACTTGTACTTGGAGCAGGCTGGTGGCCCAGTATGAAGAATCACAGAATAAAATCAGAGTCATGGAATATCCTGAGTGGGAAAGAGCCCACAGGATCATCCAGTGCAGCTCCTGGCCCTGCCCAGACCCCCCAACAACCCCACCCTGTCCATCCCTGGCAGCGCTGGCCAAACGCTCCTGGAGCTCTGGCAGCCTCGGGGCCGGGACCATTCCCTGGGGAGCCTGGGCAGTGCCCAGCACCTCTGGGGGAAGAACCTTGCCCTGAAATCCAGCCTGAGCTGCCCTGGCCCAGCTCCAGCCGTTCCCTGTGTGCTGTCCCTGTCCCAGAGCAGAGATCAGAGCTGCCCTCGGGAGGAGCTGCAGCCCCCGGGGAGGTCAGAGCTCCGTGTGCTCTGCTCTTTGGACAAGCCCAGGCCCTTCACCATCTTCATCACTACCATGTTCCTGGTGCTACCACAGTGTCAGCCTTCTCTACCCGGGTGCTTTTAATGACCAGAATGGCCTTTTGGTCCTGTTCCTGGCTGCCCTGGGCAATCATCCTCAGCCTCCAGGAGCCCTTGGGGGAGCAGCAGGTCTGAGGGTTTCCAGATGGTCCGAGGGTGGTCATCACTGGCTCCTGCCCAGGCCTGCACTGAGCTGCCCCCCAGGAGTGGGGGTGGGCTGGGAAGCATGTTCCCAGCTCCATGCATTGAGCAGGGCGTGCTGGCCCATCAGAAGGGCTGGCCCGGGTGTGCATCCTGCTGGTGTTTTGTCTCCCCAGGGGTCAGGCAGCCCCAGCAGCGCTGTCAGAGCACTCTGTGCCAGCAGGCTCCGTGTGAGGCCACAGCGTGCTTGCACAACACAACAGAAAGTGATTTTTACACTTGACAACAATTAAGTATTCTTGTGTTTAACAGCAAGTATGTGCTCTCCAGACTCGGTGCCTTTTGGAAAAGCCCTTAAATCCCACTGCCCCATCCCACTCTCCCAAGGGGTGCAAGTGACAATCTGCCTGTGCTCTGCTGCTGCCTGGGGGGGATGTTCTGGGGACAGCTGCTCGTGTCCCAGGGGACAGCGGACACTCCAAACTGCACAGGAGAAAGGAGGGTGGGAATGCAAGCCAAGAGCTGCGGCTTCAGCTTGCTGATGGGATGGAAGGCAGAGAGGGCTGTGGGAATGGGAAGGGGATGAGTCGCACACTGGTGCTGCAGCAAGGCAAGCCCTGGACTCAGCCAGGCAGGCTCAGAGATCCCCACCCAGGCCAGGGGGCAGGGAAGGGGCTCAGGGCTGTCCCAGCAGGGCCAGGTGCAGCCTGGCATGGTGCCCTGCTCAGCCCAGAGGGCAGCTGGGGAGCAGCCAAACCTGCAGGATTGCAGGATGGGCTCCTCGTACCAGCCTGGCTCCCTCGCTGCAGCCACCCTGGGACAAGTCCTAAAGCAGCACCGTGGGCTCAATCCCAGCCCATCCTGGGAGTGCTGCTATCCCAGGCTGTGTTGCCGTGGGTAGGGAGTGCAAACTACACTGTGCTGACTTTCGAAGAAAGTTTGGAGTGTTTAATTTCCTTTTCCCTTCCAGTATGAGCACTGAGCTAAGATCTTCTGAATGAGGAGCTGGCTGTGTTTGCAGTCCTTCAAGACAATCTGTACCATTGCAAACATCACGGAAAAGCTGATTTGGCTGAATTTCATCATGAACTGCCAGTCTGGGAATTACAGGTGTATTTGGCAACATCTTGTACAGCTGCACATGGCTCCCACCTTCCAGGAAACACACCCTGGGGAACATCGGTCAGAGAGCCAGGCACCACCAGAAACTCATCCAGAACAAAAGCTCAGTGCAACCTAAGAGCCATTCCAAATATTTGTTAAAAAAAAAAAATAGAAGCAAAAAGAAATTACGCACAGGGAACTTCAGTCTGAATCAAATTGAACATCATCATTTCCCACCATTCTTTTAAAGGTCTGTTGGTTTCCAACTGAAGAATGCTGCTGATAAACCACTTGCACTCAAACAAAGCCACCCGGCTTTGATCCTGTCACTTGCATTTGCCTGATATTTTCCCCCCAAAACAGACCCTTTCCTGTACAAAACAACCCATTTCAGTAAAACCCCCTTGTTCAGCAGAGAAGCTCCTGGACTGAGAGGCAGAGGAGGAAGAGGAGGTTGAGGGCCAAACCCTGCAGCTCAGGAAGAGAGGATCTCACAGCTGGTGCCCTGGCTGCCCCAGGCTGGACGTGGCAGGACCTCTGTTCCCCTGCTCCCTGCTCTGTTCACCCAGCCAGGGCTGACCTGTGCCCTCCCAGGGCTGTGCCCAGGGGGACAGGGGACTGCTGCGACCCTGGGCGAGGGCTGAGTGCTGGCATGAGATCCTGGGGGCTCCAGGCTTCTCTCCCATGGCATAGGGTGGGGTCATGGCCATCTCACTCTCTCCCCAGGAAAATTAACCCCGTGACCCACTGTGTTGCTGGGCATGGAGAAAAGCTGGGGTCTCACAGCCTTCCCACTGCTGGGGAAATCCTGCTCACTCCTGTCCTGGGGGATGTCAGATGTTCCCTGCCTGGGTCACAGGGCCTCTGCCATGTGTAAAACCTGGTGACTGTCCTGCTGCTGGCAAGGGCTGCCCCTGCACTGCCCCGTCACAGCTGGTGCCATGGCTGGAGCGTGGTCCTGGGGACAGAGCCCATCCCAAGACACCCCCTCCACCCTCATGCTGCCGGGTCCTGCTCTGCTCAGGCATTTGCCAAGACAAAGGAGTTCAAGAAGTGTTTGGACAAGGCTCTCAGGCACCTGGTGGGACTCTAGTGACTGTCCTGTGTGGGGTCAGAAGATGGACACCAATGACCCTTGTGGATCCTTCCAGCACAGGATATTATGTGATTCTGCAATTCTACGAGATGCATGTTGTTGGCGTTTGCACTCCTTCAGAAACAAGAGGCTGTGGGGGTCTGTGTGTGTCAGACTGGCCCAGCAAAATGAGGTATGAGCTCACGGTATCTGCCATGACATCACAGGGCACGGCACCCCAGCACCCTGGTGGTGCACATGGGTTAGAAATGTCTGGCCTGTACATGACAGAACCTCTTGCATGGAACTGAAAACATTTATTCTGGAAGGGTCTGGATGCTCGTGGCTAAAAGCAATAAATACGGATTTAATTTCATAGTTAATACCCTGTCCAGGGTAAAATGCTCGTTTTTAATATCGTTGCCTGCAATCTGACATTACCAACAAGATGTTGCAATGCAATCTCTGAGTCATTGTGCAGCAGATAATGGTATTTTCTTGAGTTCAATCTGGAGGAGTTGGCCCATTTATCAAGCTTGAAAAAACGATGCCAGAGAGTCTGCCAGAGAGTCTGTCTGGCCTGTGCTGTGCACGAGTTACGTGACCCAGGGCTGAGAGGAGAGGGGGAGAGAAGGAGCAGACCTGGATGTCGCGATGGGGGGATCTCCTGGGACCGTGTCTCACACTCTCCTTCCTTAGGGTCAGCCAAGAGACTCCTGAGTTTGGGGTATGAGGGAGTTAGCAATGACCATGTTGCTCCAGCTCTGCCTTTGCTCCCAGGCCGTCCCAAGGGAGCTGCTGTCCTGCAGCAGGGCCAGGCACAGCTGACATTTGGGGTCTGGGGAGTCCCTGTGACATGGAGGAACTGGTCAGTGCGAGGATCCCTAAGTCTTTCCATCACCAGGACTGGCAGCCCCACTACTGCTGAGCCCAGGGCTGATGTTGGGGGACAGCAACACTTGGCAAGGTGGCTGAGGAAGGAATATTCATTATGGACAAGTCAGTAAAATCTCCCAGGTAGGGACTGGGGCAGGGAAGTAATGCGGAAGCATCCTCAAAAATTCCTGCCCTTAGAAGTGTGTGCACAGCTTGTAGGTCTCTCAGGGTAGGAAGCAGAAGAAGAGAAGGATGGGAGCTGGAGAAGAAGCCTGCCTGGGCTGCCTTGGGCTCTGGGAGTGTTAAAGGAGCTTGAAAGATCTGGAGAAAACCAGAAGCAATCCTAGGAATATTGGGCTTTATTTTCTGTCAGCAAGCAGGGGCATCTCCAGTTATCCATCAACGCCAGTGTGGGAGGGAGACCTCTCTGGCAGAGTGTTCCTTCGTCTGGCAGGCAAAGCCCAGGTTCTGCACAGAAATATGCAGTGCACTTTTGACACAGAGGATGATTGACCCATTGGGCCAACTTGGCTGGGGACGCAGCAGATTTGCTTTCAGCAAAAATGCTTTCATTCAAGACTGGGCACCTCATTGTAAAAGAAATGCTTTTTACTGACCAGACATTGCAGACAGGATGTAAGAACCAGAAGATGAAAGTCCCTGGCCTGCTATGCAGAGGTCAGAGCAGATGATCCCTTCTGTCCTTGAAAGCCAGTAAATGGTTCTGCAGATACTTAATGTGTGAATGAAAAAGTGACTCATGAGATCAAGATGCATTAACTCCTGTAATCCTCTGTCCAGAGGCAGTGCCATGAGGTGTCTGAGCCAGGAGGAAAGCGTGGAATTCACAAAGGCTCCTACAACCACAGGGTTCTGATCAGGATCTGCACAGGCCGGGCTTGTGCTGAGATCTCCTCATCTGCTCACCTGGAAATCTGTGGGTTAGCAGAGATCCAGCCCTGCGGTGGGAGCGGCCAGTCCTCTCTCCTGCTCCCCACATTTTTCTGTGGGTTTTGGGCAGGGAATTGTCTGTTCAGATCTATCTGCAGCCACCTGCCTTCCCCTGCCTTCCCCTGCCTTTTCCTGCCTTCCCCTGCCTTCCCCTGCCTTCCTCTGCCTTCCTCTGCCTTCCCCTGCCTTTTCCTGCTTTTTCCTGCCTTCCCCTGCCTTCCCCTGCCTTCCCCTGCCTTTTCCTGCCTTCCCCTGCTTCCCCCTGCCTTCCCCTGCCTTTTCCTGCCTTCCCCTGCCTTTTCCTGCCTTCCCCTGCCTTTTCCTGCCTTCTCCTCACAAAGCAGCCCCTTTGGACTTACCCTCTTCCCCGTGTGCACTGCTGGCACACCACGCTGGCACAAAAAGGGAGCTCTGGAAACCCCTCCCCAGATGGTCTCCACTCACTTCTCACAGGAGGACACAAGCTCTGCACCACATAGGCTGGTTTGGCTGCTGGACCAGCACAGGCTGCCCAACAGGATCTCCCTGTCCTTCTGTGGATAGAAACACCGGTCACCCAGTGCTCAGAACTGGGAGTGAGGGGTGGGAGCTGTGCCTGGGACAGAGGGGTTCAGCCACGAGCTGGGTGTCCCACAGGAGACATTCCAGCTGTGGGCATCCTCCTTAGAACGAGTCACCACTGCTCACTCAAATGCTTGTCAATGAAATGTGGTACTTTGGTCATCAAATCCACAATTTCAAAGAGAAACTTACTTTTCCTACAAAAAAAAATTGATTCCCAGTGAAATCTGAACAACCTCAGTGATTGAAGAATTTGTGATTTTAATTGCCAAATGTAAAATACTGGGGAAATTTGGAGAATCAAAAAAGTTTTGGAGCTAATGTCTTAATTTTCAGCTGCCAAAAGAGGGACAATGCCATCTTCACACTGCCAGATTTCAGACAAGCCTTGGTTTATTCAAATTAATATATATGTTGACAAAAAAAACTTTCATGAAAACAACTTTTCTCAGGAACTATTTCCATTTCCCAGTTCTGTGACCCTAAAATGCATGCCAAAAGTCTCTAAGAGGGCTTTAGTTTATTTAACCAAAAAGCAAAATGACAATAAAGTGAATATTTAAAGTGAAGCTCTGTTCTGAAAATATATCTACTTAATGCTAAAATGATTCAGTTTCACAGAGCTGGAAACAATTATGAACCAAATCAATTGGGAGAAGGAATTTAATCAGAAAAATGTGAATGCTAAGTGGGAATTGTTGAAAAACATTTTACGCGTTGCCCCAAAACCACAATCCCACAATTGAGAAAGAAGGCAACATTGGTTAAAAAAAATAGACAACTCTGGCTCATGAGGGAAGTGAAGACAACTGTGAAAAATAAGAAAACCATATTTAACTTAAGAAAGTGGAAACTGATAGTGATGAATGAGAAGTGAGAAACTGTAGAAAGCTGATAAGGAAAGCCAAGAGCTGCAGACAACATATAGTCTACAAACCTGAGTGAAGGAGCAGCAACTTCTGTCAGTGTAAAGGGAATAATTATAGTTCTTGTGAGGCTGAGGGCTGTGTTAGACTTGGGATAGATGTACCAGAGCAATCAGCAACTGCAGAAGAAATCTCCTGCTCACCAGTGTTTATGGGAGTGTTTGGCTGAACCAGGCACTGGAGGGGTCGGGCATCAGCTCTGGGCAGGCCCCTCCAAAGGCTGCTACAGACAGCAACAGACAGATTTAGGTACAAGAAATGTGATTAAAGCTAACTCACAGAGACTTACAGAAGACAGAACATGTCAAAAGATTCATCTTTTTCCTGAAATTACAAGTTTGATTGATAAAAATAATATTGGTGGTATAGCAGACTTCTGCAAGGCGATTGCAGTGGTATGGTTACAGTTTGATGAAAAGGAAACAGAACAATACCCAATTAACATGGGCCATATTTAAGAGATTAAAAGCTGGCTGTGGGGTGTCCCAGCTGCGATAGTCAATGGGAAGTCCACACCCAGTGGGGGGAAAGGGAGCTCCCCGGGAGTCGGGGATGGACCCTGGCCTATTCAACCGCCTTATCAATAATCTGGAAATAGATTAAAACATCTGTGATGACACTGGGGTGGTGAGGCAAACAAATGGAGAAGAAGGCAGATCACTGCTGCAAAGTGGCCTGGCTCACTGGTTAATGGGTGTGTTGATTTTGCATGGCCTGGGTTTTGGTAGCGGGGGGGCCACAGAGGTGGCTTCTGTGAGAAGCTGCTAGAAGCTTCTACCATGTCCAGCAGAGCAAATCCCTGATGGCTCTGAAGATGGACATGCCACTGGCCAAGGCTGGGCCAATTAGAGGTGTTGGTCACACCTCTGTGATGACAGATTTAAGAAGAAATTCAAAGCAAAGGGGGGGTACGCAGTTTTTCCTAGCCAGAGAAGAGGAGGAGGTGAGAACATGTGAGGAAACCAACAGGGAGACACCAAGGTCAGTGGAGAGGGTGGGGGAGGAGGCGCTCCAGGTGCCAGAGCTGAGAATCCTCTGCAGGCTGTGGTGAAGACCATGGTGAAGCAGGTTGTCCCTGTAGCCCATGGGATCCACGGGGGATGCAGAGATCCCCTCACAGCCCGTGGGCAGGTGCCCATGCCAGAGCAGGTGGATGNNNGCCAGAGCAGGTGGATGCCTGGAGGAGTCTGTGGTCCAGTGGGAGACCCCATGGAGAGGGCTTGCTCCCAAGATGGAACAGCCTGTCCTTGGAGGTCTGCACCCCGTGGACAAGTGACCCATGTTGTGGAAGGACTGCTGCTCATGAGATTGGAACCACACTGGAGACTTCATGGAGAGCTGTGTCCCATGGGAGGGAC
>VZTX01001157.1:0-12423 GCA_013400915.1 Pardalotus punctatus | reverse complement strand
TGGTTTGGGTGCTGGTGCTGGTTTGGGCACTGGTTTGGGCACTGGTTTGGGCTCTGGTTTGGGTGCTGGTGATGGTTTGGGCACGGTCACTGCTGCGGGCACTGCTGCAGGTACCGGTGCCAGCGCTGGCACGGGCAGGGGTCAGGAGGCCGAGCGCTCCCACCCGTTGGGCTGCTGGGGAACGTAATTAAGTGCGAACTTGTCATTTTTTTAATGAAGTGCCAGCGCTGGAGTTTATAATTGCTAATGAGCCCGAATAATAATTAGCTAGGTTTTAATGAGGGCGATGATCACTGGGAGGGAGAGAGTGGCCGCGCTTTGGCCTCGTTCCCTGCTGCGCTTCTGTGCTGTGTCCAGCAGCCGGGGTCACCCGTCGCCAGTGCTGGCTGTGGCCCTATCACCTCTGTGCCATCCCTCAGAGCAGGGTCACCATGTCACGATGCCACGCTGGGGGTCACAATCTCTGCCCAGGAAGTGCTGTGGGAATCCTTAAATGCTGGGGATGTCTCTGTTCAGTCTTGCATCATTTGGGAATATCGTGGCACCAGGGACCTCCAGGATGAGTCCCTGCACTCTGGGGTGTCCCCACAGCCCTGGCACATGTCCCCATGCCCTGTCACGGGGAGATGCCACCATTGTGGCATGTGTGGCTCTCTGGGCAGCTGGAGGGGACCAGGACACTCCTGTCCCCCTGAGGGCCACACTGGGATGAGGTCTGTGGGCAAAGGGGACATGGAGGGGTGGCCACCCAACTGTCCCCTACCTGGGGACACCTCAGTGCTCTGTGACCCCAAAGCGTGGGTGCAGGTGCTCCTGGGTGCTGATGCTCCAAACTCATCCAATCCCAAGGGAGCGCAATGAGTATGGGATTAGAGGGCAAAAATCAGCCAACTAATTAGGTAATTGTGGGTGATTATCTTTAATTAGAGAAAGAGAGAGGTGTGAAAGGATGGGGATGTGGAGGCTGCAAGGGAGATGCTGAGCTGGTTATCCCAAATGCGGAGTCTGGGATTGCCGAGCCTCCGACCACCTCGGCTCCTGCCAAGCACCTGATCCTCGCTCTGGAAAATCTCTCTAATTGCAGCAGAAACCTTGAGAGCCGCCGGTGATTGCATCCAAAGGTTCATAAAGCAGGAAGCAAATTCGGGAGACAGCTGTGATGTTGCTTCAAAGGAAATAAAAAAGAGGCAAAAAGAGCGGGGATGGGAACAGGTAAAGCCGGCCAGGCAGCTCCACGCTCTGTGTTTTTTATGGAGATAAATAGCTGAGCCATGCTGGGGGACCTTCAGCACCCCCAGCATGGAGCTGTGTGGTGCCAATGGCATTTCCTCTGGGTGCTGCTGGATTCCCAGGGAACGTGACCAGGATGTGCCCTGGGATGGATTTGCTGCTGGTGCTGGAGCACGTCCCCATGCTGAGGCCAGCTCTGGTGCTGGGGTCCCCGGAGCCACCGCTCAGCCCCACAGCTGCCACCCCATCC
Organism: Pardalotus punctatus; assembly: GCA_013400915.1. Lineage (NCBI taxonomy): Eukaryota > Metazoa > Chordata > Aves > Passeriformes > Pardalotidae > Pardalotus > Pardalotus punctatus. Next base: position 10,943 of record VZTX01001157.1, on the reverse strand, counting down.
TGGTGTCACCGCGTCATGGATGTCACCCCTGCTGCACCTCACAAAGCGGGAGGAACCCGCCCCGCTCCAGACAGGCCCATTAACCCAGCGCACGCTGTTATTTCTCAAAGGTGTAATTAAATTTAATTGTCAATTACAGAGTGACAATGTGGGATCGGCACAGCCCCGCCCATCCCCTGCAGTGGGGAGCGGATCCCAGCACCGGAACCCCCCCGTGCCCCCAATCCCCGATCCCCCAAGAACCAGGAGGCTGCGGCTCTTCACGCTGCTCTGGTTTCTGCTTCCTCACAAGAGCTGAAATCTGACCTTTTTTAATATACAGGGCTGCGATTCTGCAGCCGGGAGCAGCTCTGGGAGGGAAAGGTGGGAGACTGAGACGGAAGCGGGGAAAACATCGGAGTCTCCCAACGGATGGGTGGTGGTGTGGTACCCACCGAGGGCTGGGCTGAGCTGGTGGCAGGGATGCTCAGGGAGCACTGGGGGGATTCAGGAGCCTGTCCTGGCATCTGCGGGATGAAGGACAGGAGGCAGAGATGGAAAAGTGCCCATTTAAAAATCAATGGAAGTGTCACGCGCTGGGAGCGGGGCTGTGCCTGGAAATTGCGGCCGTGTGCGGCGCCGCTGCCGAGGCCCCGATAATTGTGCTTTTCTTCTCTTCCTTTCTTTCCCTTTCTCCCGCTGCGCTGCAATAATTGGGAGCTGTCGCCCGGCTCATCCGCTCGGCTCTGAGCGGCAGAGCTGCAATTATCCAACGGCTCTGGAACGACGCCTTCAATAGCCACACACGCGGCGCACGCTGCCCCGGCTCCTTCCCTGTCCCTGTGCCCATCCCCAGGCCAGCCACATCCTCATCCTCATCCTCATCCTCATCCTCATCCTCATCCTCATCCTCATCCTCATCCACATCCTCATCCTCATCCTCATCCTCATCCTCATCATCATCACCATCCCATCCTCTTTCCCCTCCCCATCTCATCCCATCCCATTCCATTCCAAACCCATTCCCATCCCACACCGTCTTCATCCCAATCCCATGCCCTTTCCCCTTCCTATCTTAACATCCTATCCCCATTTCCATCTCCATCCCAACCCTGTCCCATCCCCTTCCCCATTCCCTCCTCATCCCATCCCCATCTCATCTCCATGCCATTCCCATCACAATCTCATCCCATCCCCATCCCCGGACACGGTGCAGCAGCTGGAGTGAATTCCAGCTCTGGGCCATGCCCAGCACTGCGCCACTGATGCCACAGGTCCCATCCTGACCTACTTTCCAAAGCAAATCCCTCTCCTTCAGCGTTCCGGAGCCGGCTCCTGCCTGGGAGCCCCGTGTGGGGCCATGACTCCCAGGGAGCTTCCTGACAAATGCTCACAAGAATGTAATTATGGGAGAAATAATAAATGTGTCAGTCCTGCAGGAAGGAATTTCCCGGGAGCTGGGAGCTGTGCCGCCATGGCCGTGGGCACTCCTCGTGCATGGAATTAACTGGGGAAAGCCCTCCCCAGCCCTGAGTTTGTGCATTATTGATGAACCTCTCAGGGCAGCCATGACTTATGGGCTCTCCTGCCTTGCGTTTCCCTTGGATTTTTCCCTTGGATTGGTGAGATCCATGGCTGGCCATGGCACGATGGAGGAGATGTCCTTTCTGTGGTGCAATGCCAAGGAACAGCGGGATGTCCCACCTACGGGGAGGGCTGGGGGCTGCAGATCCCTGCCTGTGCCATTGGTGGGCCTGGGACAGGGACAGGGGTGGCTTCCAATGAAATCCCCATCCCCAGGTTCCCTGGCTCGGCTCCCACACAGCCCTGGCAGCTGAGGGATTTGCATTCCCCAAAGGATTTTCTTAATTAGGAGACTTGACAACCGCTCTGGCTCCTGCACCCACTCAGCCCCACGCTTCAAAGCTCTGCCCACCCCCTGCCACAGCACTGCAGGGACACCGTGGTGGCACCAGTGCCACGGAGAGGAGGGGACAGGGACCCTGTCCCCAGCCCTGGGGTGGGGCTGAGCCAGGAGGAGACACCAGGGCTCTTCCTGTCCCCCAGAATTCCTTTCCCTCCTGAGGAGATTCAGAACTCTGGTGTGGGTTTAGGATCCTCCTGAGAGATGGATGTGCTGTCACCTCCACGCCCAGGGTGGATGGTCCTGCTTGGTGGCCTCGTGCCGATGTCCTCCCTAGCACCTCCGGACGGGTTTGGTTTGACCCTGAGGCTGCCCATGGGGTTGGGGCTGGACGTAACGGCCACATCTGTGCCACATCTGTGCCATACCCACCCTATCCATGCCATACCCACCACACCTGTGCCATACCTGCCGTACCCGCACTCCTGAGGCAGCAGCACGTAGGCACAGGAGGGTTCCCACAGTGGGGAATTGATCCCCGCCGTTCCATTTATGAGGTGGCGTAATCCCACGGAACCGTCTCCGTAATATCCCAAACTAAATCATTTATTCTTGCCAAAAATCCAATAAAGAGCTCAGGCCTCCTCCATAGGCAAATAAAGCCCAGATTAACGGGGCTGCAGAGATCAAAAAAAAAGAAAAAAAAGAAAGAAAAAAGGAGGAAACTCTGGGAAAATGAGTGCGGGATGGAGAGGAGACTCCTGCCACCTTCTCCTTTCCCAAGGCTGCTGCAGCTCAGGGTTTTATTACAAAAAGCCACCTAAGTATTACAGACTAATCCCTAAATCCCAGCCTAGTAAAATATGGAATGGATTTTGTAAATTGTGCCCTTTACAAAGCTGATTGAACTTTTTTTTTCCCTTTTCTTCTCCTTCCCCCTCCTCTCCCAGGGGATCTTTTTTCTCCTTGGGGACCATGATGGCTTTTGGTGTCCACGTCCTGGCTCTGTTCCTTCTCCAGCCTGGCCTGCCTGGTCCTGGTTTTGAGCTGCTGGAGGTGGGAGCAGCGTGGCAGAGAGCCTAAATTATGGTGGGGATGCTGGACGGGACAAGGGCGCCCACATTCCCCACCGAGCCGGCGGGGCCGGAGCCAGGATCCGGAGGAGGCTGCTGGGGGTCACACAGGGACCGTGCTGTCCTTGCCTCCTCCTTGGAGGCTGCGCAGGGCCTTGGCTGCCTGTCCAGGCAATAAATCCGGGTGTCAGCCGTGGTGGGTCAGTCTGTCACCTCTGCGTGGCTGTGACCGCAGATTGTCACCAGCCCACACAGCGCCTCGGGATGCTGGGATGATCCTTGGGGCTGTGGGACCTGGAACTGCTGGGATTCCACACAACCATCCCTCCGGGATGAGCTCAGCATCACGGACCCTGTTTGTGCACAGGAGGGGGATAAGCTCGGGCACTGCTTTCCTTCCTCCAACATTATTTCCTGGTTTTTTTAATATTAAAGCAAGATGTTGCTGGAGAAACGTTCTCCCTTCCCTGTTTTTCCATTGAATTATTTTGCAGAGGAACATCTGGCAGCAGCTCACAAATGGGTTACTCCCGCCTGGCGTGGCGGCGGTGCCGGTTCCCCGCAGCGGCCGGGGCAGCTGGCAAATGCCACCTGGCACCACGGTGCCCATTGTCCCATGCCGCGGGGTGACACGGGGGCAGCAGGGACGGGGACCCGGCAGCATCGTGTCCCACGTAGCAAACCGGGAGCTGGGGAGAGGAGAAACATCTGCCACGTCTTTCATTTGACTCCGTTCCACGCCGAGCTGCTGTTTCCTTTGGTTTGAGGGTAACGCGGAGGCTGACGGAGACCTGGGATCAGATCCCAGCCCTGAGCCGGGCTCCAGCCTGCGGCAGCTGGAGCCAAGGCCGGATCCCTGCGTGGGCTCTGATCCTGAGCAGGATTTGGGAGCATTTGGGGGGTGATTGTGCATCAGAGCCCCCCCCAGCTGGGCCTAGGCTGAGTTCTCGCTGCTTCTTGCTGAGGAGCAGCCTCAATTTCCCCAAAACTAAACAGCACAACCGGGAGCCATCCATCCCTTCCTTCCCTGCCACAGCCCATCCCGGCTATGCAACACCCGCATTACTGCTTGGAGCCCGTGCTGGAGGATGTTAGGTGGTAACCATGGCAACGGCCAGGTTTCTCTTTCCTTGCCCTTGCCAATCACCTTGAGATGCCACCACATCTTGGCCACCAGCTGGGCACCTCGTGTCCCCCCAGGCGGCGGTCCCTGCACGTCCTGGTGTGTGTGGGGGCCGGTCACCATGCTGGGGAGCCCCACCGTGGTCCAAGGACTGGATCCCGGCACCCGGCACCGCCCAGGGATCCCCTCGCCACGGGGGCGGATGGAGGAGGGACCCCCACCCTGCTCCGCTGCCGTGTCCCCGCGCTGGCAGCGTCCCTTCCCCGCGGCCCTGGCGGAAGGAGCCCGGCGAGGCGCTCCAAGCAACATCTGCAAGTGCTTATCCCTGCAGCCGGCCTGGCCCTTCCCGAAATAGCTCTCCGGGATGGCCGCCCGTGCCAGCACTGATGTAATTTGCTTTTATTTCCCTCCCGTCTGCTCCTTCCCCGCCGAGCCACGATTCCTGTCAGGCACGCTCCGTGCCGGGGGCTCTGCTGCCACAAGCCCGGCACAGCCCGGACGCTCCTGGATGATGCTCCCGGTGCCACAGAGGGGCTGGGGGGGTCCTGGTGCTCTGGTGGATGTGATGCCATCAGAAGCTCCTCATGCCCATCACTGAGCTGGGACAAGCCTTATTTCTCCTGTGTGTGGGTGAAATTACGGCAATCCGGGCTGTCGGCTGCTCTGGTGGAGCTGGTGCAAGTGGGGAGGGGGTGGGGGACAGCAGTCCCCAAGGAGAATCCCAGTGTCCCCACACGTCCAGCTGTGTCTCCACTGCTCCAGGAGCCCTGCAGAGGGGTGATTCCCTGGCTCATGTCTCTGGGACTGCAGGGTGTCACAGGGTGGGCACCATGGCCATGGGCAGGATCCCAGGACTGGAGATGCTTTTGCTCCGCAGCTCCCATCCCTTCTCCATGCAGGGGGGGTTAACTTGGCCACTTCCATGCAAGCAGAGACAGCCAGGCTCTGATCCAGTGTGGAGCTGGCCAGCTGGCAGCCACCCCTCGCCTGGCTCCAGTACCTCCCTGGCTCCGGCTCCGGCACAGGACTCGGGAGCAACGTGTCCGTGCTGCTCCTGCCAGCGCTGCTCCATCCATCCCGTCACCTCCCTGCCACCACCGCGGGGTCCCACCCTGGGGACCGGCCTCTCCCTTAGACCAGAGTCATGGAGGAACAGGAATCCTGGGCAAAAATCCATGGAGAAAATACCGTGCCCTGCAACGTCCCTTTGGTCCCCTCGGGAAATGTGCGGTGTCCTTGTCCCCTCGGCACACACCGCCCGTGCCCGCTGCCACCGTGCCGCTCTGGGACTGTGTCCCCCGTCCTCCCCCCTTCAGGAGCACATGGCACAGCGTCCTAAAGTAATTGCTTCATTACGGGCTAATTACTGCAATTAACTGAGCAGAGCTCCTGCAAGGCGAGGCACGTCCCTCCAGCCCCCTGCCCGCGGCGGCGGCACCACACAAGGCACGGATGGACACGTGGAGCTCCACCTGGGTCAGGGGGTTCCAGCCTGGCACCCTCAGGGTGCTCCGTCCCTTGGGGACTCCAATAGGAGCCCAGGGCCAGGAGTATGGATCTGTGGCCATCTCAGAGCTGCCTTGGCCATCCCCATCCTGGGCCATGCCGCGGCAGTTTGCCATGGGGTGGGCACGTGCCGATGTCCTGTGGCAATCCATGGTGCCGGTCCCCCGGCTGCACGTGCGGTCAGTGACATCCAACACCAAGGGATTGCTGCTCCCTGATGACCTTTAATGGCTTTTCCCATCCATCTGGCTCCTGGCACTGCCGCAGGAGCCCGTGGTGGCTCTGTGGCTCTGCCGAGCAGGAGCAAGGCCGGGTTTATCTTTAATCCCTCCCCTGGACCTTCTCCTGCACACACCAGAGATGGGAAGCAGAGGCAGCTCCAGCTCTGGCCACTCCAGAGGTCTTGGGGTGGCTTTTGCACCACTCAGCGCTGCCACCACCCAAAGCCACCATGGGAGATGGGGTGCAGCAGGCACAGAGCCCATGTGTCCCCATCTGTTCCCCAAAACTGGGAAGATGTTACAAGTGGGATGCACAGAGGCCTCATCCTTGAGTGTCACCCTGGTGTTGTCACTGTCCTGGTGCCACTGTGAGATCTGGGAGTGCCAGGACAGCCGTGTCCCGTGCCAGCAGTTGTGCTCAGCTCTGCTGTCATTGTCACGGCCCTGCTTATGAATAAATGAAGTGCGAGCAAAGCGTCTGCCTAATGGCACGGTGACAAATGTGTACCAAAACCAGAGGGAAAAGGGAACGATTTGAGGAATTCAATTATTTAACAGAAGCTTGTTACTGCCATTGCACCGGGGAGCCTCCACCAGCACGGCCCTGGCTGTGGTGGGGGGCAGCAGGAGATGTCCTGGGGTGCTGGGGGGGTGTCGGGGACCGCAGCTCCCGGGGGATGGGGACACACCAGGTGGGGGCTCTGCAAGAGCGGGTGGCAGCGGAAGGGATCCATTGGCACCTTGGGAGGTGCAGATGGACTCAAACCCCCTTGTGCTCAGCCTGATTCCTGAGGCTGGACATGGCTCAGGGTCTCATCCTGCTCTGTCAGGACTTCATGGATTCAGCCCTGGTGATGCCACAGTCTAATGTCACATGAGACAGGAACTTACAGAGAGGGACTGGCACTTAAAATGGATTTAAATCAGTCCCACTGTCCCCATTCCCCGGGGATGTGTGTTCCCACAGCCTGGCCGTGGTCACATCAGTGCGGCACAGGGGACAAGGGGCACCAGCTGCCTGTCCCCACTGCCTGGAGCTGGGGGCTCGGCGGGTCCATTCCTCCCTTTTGAGGTCACGGAGAGCTCCAGCTCCGTCCTGCACCGCAGCCAGCGCTCCCTCCCCGCCGCTGTGGGGCCGTGCCATGTCCTTGTCCGCGGGTGCCAGGAGCCGAGGCCAGCACGGATCAGTGCCCACGTCCCTCCCCGCGCAGCCGGCAGTGACGGATCCGGGCAGGGGACAGGAGCATGTGGATGTGGGCAGGCGCTGGCAGGGGCCGTGGGCTCAGGGGGCAGCTCGCCGTGCACGCCCCGCCGCTGCCTGGGGACAGCTCGCTCCGAGCTCCATATGCTGGAGGAGATGAGCTTTATCCACTTCCAGCCTCCTCTGGCTGCAGCCCAGGCTCGGGCTGGAGTAGGGATGCTGGGGTCTGGCACAGGATCCCTCCACCTCTCCTTTCCCTCCCTGCAGCTCCGTGGGGCAGGAGCAGACCTGGCTGAGCACCGGTGGGACCCCGACATCCCCTGCTTGATCACTTAATCACAAAATCCAACAGGAAGATGGCACGTGCTGAGCATCATCCACCGGCAAACCTGCAGCGGGCCGTGCATCCATCCCCAGCCTCCCCGTGGTGACAGCCACCGCCCGTCCCAGCGCCCGGGGAACACCGATGTGAGCATGTAGAGCCCTTTTGCCAAAGCAGCTCCCGGCACCGCCGCCCCAGCCCTGCCAGCAGCCTGGATGCTGTCTGGAATTCTCAGCCCTGACAGCAGCCAGAAGGAAGCTGCTGTTTGCCAGGGAGGCAGAGCCTGGCAGGGGCTGCGGGGCTGCAGCCGGTGCCAAGCTGGGAACAAGCCCCGGCTCATCCACGGGGCCGTGCCCAGCGGGAAGAGCCGCGGGTTTGGATGCCGACCCTGTGAAAGAGCAGGATTAGTGCTGGGATGTGCGTGCCTGGGCACCCCTTTTCCAGTACGAATGCCCCATGGATTAGGGACCAGATCGGGGCCCCTCTGTCCCAGCCCTCCCTCCGCGGGGTCCCTGCGGAGCCGCAGCCAGCGGGTGGCTGTTTGGAGAGGAGAAAAACCGCGGCATCAATCCCAGCGGGAGCAGGGCCGGTGATTTAGGGGAGCGGTCACCGCCGGAGCTGATGATGAGCTGCGAATGGAGGGGAGAGAAATCAGGCGGTGACACAAAGTGGCATCTGCTCGCACGGAGTCACCCGCCCCGGGGAGGGGATAAATCCCTGTCGGCACGTTCCTGCTCTCCGGAGAGACGGGTTTGGAAGGGAGGCAGAGGCTTGGGTGTGAGTTATGGGCTGAGGAGCACTTGTGCCAGCTGGCAGGGGACTTCAGGGGTGATGGGACTCTGGTGTGGGACCCCAGAGATGACAGGATCACATCATGGGACCCCAGGGGTGCTGGGTTTTCAGTGTAGGACCCCAAAGATTCCAGGTCTCCAGTGTGGAACCCCAGAGATTCCAGGTCTCTGGTGTGGAACCCCAAAGATTTCTGGTCTCTGTTGTGGAACCCCAAAGATTTCTGGTCTCTGTTGTGGAACCCCAAAGATTCCAGGTCTCCGGTGTGGAACCCTGAAGATTCCAGGTCTCTGTGGAACCCCAAAGATTCCTGGTCTCCGGTGTGGGGTCCCAGTGATGCCTTGCACTACACAGTCCCTCCTCTTCCTCCCAGCCCCTCCATCTTCTTTAATTCTCCTTTCCAAACAGGCCAAGACAAAGAAGGAGAAAAAGGAGACTCCAGTGCCATGGGTTTCATTCCCGCACACCTCTTCCCTGCGTGCCAGATGGGCAGAAGGAAATTATCCATAATTCTTTATGTGGAAGTGATGCAGTGGGGCAGAGTCACCGTCTCATGGAGATTCTTGCTCCAGGCTGGAGGGATGGGGATGGGGGCCTGGAAGAGGGGGTATCCTGGCTCTTGGGCTCCCCATCCCCAGCCCCCTGCCTCAAAAATGGGGTCACAACCAGGGATCCTGCTCCATCCCCTCTCTCCCAACCCACCCTCCATCCCCATGCCCTGTCACTCACCTCCCTGAGCCCGACAAATGATTTACAGGGAGATGATGTACGACTTGCTTGCTCATCTAAGTTTTCCTTTAAATGAGGTTTTTTTTGGAACAGCCTCACAAATCGATCCCCTGTCACCCATCCTCTGCTCCTGCCGTGGGTAATGGCAGGAAAATGGATCCCTGGGTCTTTGGGAGGAGTGGGGGCTCTTCCATGTGTGTGTCCAGAGCCTCTCCGTGCACGTGTGCCGGGGGTTGTGGCACACGTGGCTGCACATCAGGATTTCGGAGTGTGCACCCTGGCTCGGGCTGTATATCTGGGTGTGCAGAGCTTTATGACAACTGAAATGGAAAAGACAATTGGATGTCAAAACCTATCCCAGGAACCCATTTATACCCACTGACTTTTATGGGATTCCCACTGATTGATTCAAGCACCATAAAACTTCCCACAGCAGCTCCCAGCCCTCCCAGCCTCGGCTCTGTAGGGACAGGATTGACTCCTCTGCCTGTATCCAGCATTCCTGGGGGTGTAGCTTCTTTTCAGCTCCTTGTGGGAGAAATTCCAGATCAGGGGTGCAGCCACCATGCCATCCATTCCTCTGCTGGAGCATCAGGCAGGATGGAGCTGGAGCCCATGGCTGGATCATGCACATTTTCCTTCGGAAAATCCCTCCTCAGCCTCAGTTTTCCATCCCCAGTCACTTTTTCTCCTTGCAGAGGTGAACTTCACACTCCACTGACGGTCTCTGAGTGACAGCCCTTGGTGTCACCAAGGCAGGAGCTGGGATGTTGCACGCTGTCCCCAGTGTGGGACAAACCATCACCCTACACTGGTGCCACTGGCCTGGCCCTCATGTGCCATGGGCAGTTGGTGGCTCCAGGAAGCCAAAATTCCATGTGTGGACACAGTTCATCACCCCAAAAGCCCAGCAAAGCTCTGGAACCCCCGAGAGAATGGGGGATGTGGGACTCTGCTCACCCAAATCCTAACCAGAATCTCCCAAGCCCCTATTTTTCCCTTTATTCCCCCAAATCCTAAACTGGCTGCAGAAATGAAACACTTCTGGATAGAAAGGAATGGAATATTTCCCGTTGGAAGGCACACACATGGATCACCTCCCCACAGCCCCCCAGCCTGGCCTGAGCAGAGGATGTCCGGGGAACCTGGGCCAAGCATGACCTCCCCTGAGCTCCCCAAAATAAAATAATTCCATGGCAGAAAGCTTCAGGAAAGGAAATGGAAATCATCATGGAAAAGATGAGGAATAAGGAGAAGAAATCTGAATGTCCGATAGAGGAAAAGCAGGGAAATGAAGGTTCTGGTGGGGGAAGGAGCAGGCAGGATGGGGGGATGTCCCCAGGGAGCAGGTCACCAGTGTCACCAGGAGCCAGCGGTGGGGGCAGAGCCCACAGAGCTCCAGTGGCCCCCGCGTGTCCGTGCTGGGGAGGGTCTGTCCCGGAGGAAGGTGATGGGGAGCCCTTCCCCAGCACCCCCGGAGCCATTGGCGCGGGTGGGAGCGGCTCAGCCGCCCTGCAGCGCTCTCCTTCCCATGGCTGAGCACGCTGACCTTTCCCAGCGCTTCCCGGCTTTCCTGCCGGCTGCTGGATGCGCTGGGAGGTGGGGGGGAGGCGGCAGCCGAGCGGCCCCGGCCCCTTCCCCCTCCCCAGCGCTCGTCCAGCACCTCCTCACATGGATACCTCCGGGTGTGCGCGGAGAGCTTGGACACAATCAGGACACGGGAATTGCAGCACAGGGACAGGCAGTGGGCGGCTGGCAGAGTGTCCCCAGTGTGTGCCTGTGACAGCAGGGAGTGATGGCGGCACATGAGGGTGACAGGCAGAGCCTGGCCCTCCCAGTCCCTGCAGAGGACTGGGGGTTCTGCCAGGACAGCCAAGATTTGGGCTGGGAAGGTTTGGTGCGGGATCCTGCCGCAATTCCAGGGAGGAGGTGGTGCAGTGTCCGGCATGGGGTGCAGCTCTTGCATTGCCATGGCGCTGCCATTGTGCCACTGCTGCATTTTGTGTCACCTCTGCATTGCCATAGTGTCACCATTGTGTCACCATCGCATTGCCATTTGGTCACTGTTGTGTCACTGCCGTATTGTCACGACATTGTGGTTGCGTCACCACTGCATTGCCATTGTGTCGCTGTTGT
>VZTX01001146.1:4015-30584 GCA_013400915.1 Pardalotus punctatus | reverse complement strand
GACAAGACTGCTCCCCCCCCCCCCAAACACCCCCAAAAAAAAAAAAAAAAAAAAAAAAAAAAAAAAAAAAAAAAGGAAAAAAAAAAGTGTTGTTCCTCCCTTCCAATGCAATGAGACTCTATCCACTTCCCTGACAACAATCCAATTTTCAATTGGTTTATCCCTACAGCAAATCTAGAAAGCAGTGCTAGTTCCCCACCTTCCTGCAGTCAGAATAGCGGTTATTACTCTACTCCTGTGTTCCAGGTCTGTCAAGCAGCCATGATGGTCTATTTCCACATTTGTTCCCTTCACTGGTAAACAGGGAATAATGGCTGGGGGGAGGTTTTACAAAATATTAAGAGGAAACAAGAAGTTTGACAGAACAGAGTCATACCAGAAAAAAAGGGGAACACAGGACACAACCTTGGGGAGGAAGCATCTCAATGCTCACTCCTGTTCCTGCACCTTTTTCCACCTTCCTGATTCAGTATGTGCTGACAAAGCTCATCTGTCACAATTTACACCAGATTACATCATCTTCCCCAGCTGAACTGCAAGGGATCTGAGACATCCTCCTCCCTTTTATACTTCTATACTCCTTGGCTGTTTTGTTCAAAACCCTGCCCAGAGCTTCACCCTCTCTCCCCTAATGCCCCTCCTACAAAAAACACTCGTGAGGGCCTCTCAGTCCCTGACTAGAGGGTCCAGCCCTTGACCAGCAGCCCCCAGTTCAGCCCTATTCTGCACAGCAGCTTCCTCTGCCCACCATGAGCCCATCCACCAAGTGGGAGGTGCCCTCCCACCAAGACGGAGGATGTGCACCTACACAGCCAGACTCCTGTTGCTGGCACTCTCAAACCACAGGCAAGGACAGCCTCCAAAGAAATATGAGGGGTGGAGGGCCAAGTAACAATTGGACAAATACTGACGGGAGAAAGCTTCCAAATTTGCATATGAAAGGAAGAGCCTCACTACATATTTTGAAAAAGAGCTTGAAGGGGTGTGGGGTGAAATGAAAAGCTCTAGGGAACAGAATTTGCTGAATCATGTGTGACACCCCTGACTGCTTCTTTTACCCAATGGGTATGTAGACTTCACCTGGAGACTGCAAAAGGCAGTGTACAAAATGGGTCAGGATTCCCTCAAAATCTCTCAGTCTTCACAGATGGCACCACATTCTGAAACCCAACTTCTCTGCTGAAATACCATCTCTGCTACATTCTCCTTTCTCCAAATTCAGGTCTGCCCTCCCAGCTCAGCTCAGCTCTCCCTACCTCAGGGATTACCCTCTTTTTTACTTGGGAACACCACTTCTTTTCTTGCTGTTCCTGCTGGTGCAACAAATTCACAGAGCTAAGATCACCCCTCCAGTGTCCCTTCAGCCCCCTGACCTTTACAACATTTACGAAACAACATAACTACAGGCTCCCAGGGTCCACTAGGCTCTCTCACTCCAGTAGCCAATACAATAGATTCACCGGCCACCTTGAAGGGAAAGAGGGATTGTTAAACGCAAAATGACGGAGGCGGAGAAAGATGCACTCGAGGATTCAGCCTTCCAAGGTCTTTTCATGGCACCAAGGACCCATCTTCCCGCCCTCCACAGGGCACTGCGCAACATGAAAGAGCCAATCCGATGCGTCCAAGGCCACCAGAGGAGGGGGAGGGCTGTGCTCAATTATTGGTAATAATAATAATAACAATAATAATAATAAACAAAAGAAGAAAAGAAGATAAAACAGGACGCAAGGAAGGATTATCTTCGGCAGCATCTTGCGGTGGCTTCTCTGGCGGAGATAGAGAATATATATCTATATACAGGCAAGGCAGGGAGGCTGGGGAGGGTGGTGCTGACACCATTGACCCCATGTCCCCCTCCCCTCCCACGTCCTTCATAAAGGACGGGCTATCAAGTCTGTAACTCGCTAGGTGATCAAGTCCCAGTCGAAATCATCGGGGATTTCCTCATTGGCGCCTGGAGGAGGCCCTGGAGGCCGAGGGACCAGATGATGAGCTGAGCCAAAAACAAGAAGAAGAAAAAGGAAAGAGAACAGTTAGAATCAAAAACTAAATGCTTTTTCACAGTGGGCCCTTGGGCAAAAGAAACTGGAAGTGATTTGGGACTTCTCCTTTCCAACAGTCTAACAAACAAGACCACTACTGGCATCAATCCCTCTGTCAGATAGCACCTACTAATGTCTGGGGGTGTTCTGCTGTGAAATTCCTCCACCGCAGCTTCAGCCTCCTTTACTTTCCTTGTAGCTGACTGCTACAAAGGACTTCATCAACAGAAATTTCTCATGTACAGTTGACTTCAAGTGAAGTGGTGAGGCTAAGCTAGAAGACTGTTTATGTGAAGGGAAAGAAATCAGGCCTCTGAAATCCTAAACCTTCCCAGAGCTATGGCAGACCCCTAAATGGAGGGTCCCTTGCAGTCCATGCTCCCTCTCTGCACACAGTGCTCCATTTGATTACTAAGTGCTTTGGGAGAAATGCACAAAGGGGTTGGGAACCAGTTCTTTAATGTTCAGTGGTGTAATATGCCTTAATGTCACCCCTTACCTGGGCGATTATATCCTGGAGAATCCTGGGTGGAAATCTGGTACATAGGAGATGGCCCGGAGAAGAGATGGGGAGGCTGGGGCTGACCATAGGAATTCACTGTGAAAGAAAATGAATTAAGAAAAAAAAAAACAAAAAAAAAAAAAAAAAACAACTGTTAATGTTCAGGTCAGAAGTCTTGACCCTGACTGGGTGGCAGCTTGCCACGGCACAACTCACTCAGACCCACAGGATACTGAGGAGATGTTCAGCTGTTGGGTCCTAACTGCAAGCTATAGCTTGGTCAGGTATCTTGTTCTTGGAACCAGCAGGAGTTTCTCTATTATTGTAAAAGAAGAAAATTTTCATCCAGAAACACAAGCTGGCTCAATATCATTAATTTAGTTCAGTACTAGATAACAGACACCATTACAGTTCTATCAAGACCACGATATCCCCTCCTCAAAATGCATCTCCTACTCCTTGTACAGTCAGTATTTCTCCAACAAGGGTGCAAGAGCTTTGTCCTTTACTGTTCCTGCCACCTAGAATAGCAATCTTTCTACCTTGCCTTTCCTTTCTGTTGGTCACCTACAGAAAACATCATCCCCTTCTCCTCTTCCAGGTTTGCCTTTTAAATATATTTCTGCCTGGAGGTTGCTTGTCAATAGTGTGCATGACGTAACAGCGGTCTGTCCTGGCCACAGGCATAGTACATTCCAGCTCTTTAAAGCCAGAGGAAGCTGAGTTGCTATGAACAGGTCTGACAGCCTAGCTCTGAGTTGCTCAGTGCTGCACTGCCTGGCAAGGCCGCAAGTAGTTTAGGATACTCACAGAATTGGGCCTTCATTTATATGTCATTTAGTCTCCTCCTAATTACCTTGGTTCATGGACTGCTCCTGTTTGCCACTGTTCAGGGCACAAGAATCAGAGATTCGAGGGGGCTGCTGTGGGCCAACCAGATGAGGGAGCTGACCAGTCTGGGTAAGGAAGTGATTAAGGGAGTCACAGAGGTTGGCAATATGGTGTTGATCCAGCGTCCAGTTCTTCCGCTCAGCCTGGCGCAAACTCTCCATGAGCTCTGCAGGGGACAAAGGACAGTGTCAAAGACAGCAGTCACACTGTGATCTTCCCTGAAAAGAGTTTTTGCCTTCTGCCCCTAAATCCTACCTCCTCCTCCTCCTCACAAACCAAACTTTATCATTTCCAATCTGTCACCAGACTCCAGGGGAGCTCCACATCTAGGATACCACCTCACTGACTCAGGTAGGGCAGGGAAGAGTTGGAGGGAAAAAATCTCAGTTATCTTTCTGACATACTTTTATGAATTAATTCTCCCTGCCCAAATCCTCCAGTGCTCATTCAAGTGCTTCAGGATCTTTAACAGAACCCATGAAGCAGGACACCTCTTTTGAAAAATGAGGCAAATCACTGAGAAATCAAGGGACTTGCCACAGTTACACTGAAAAAAAATCCCTGCAGAGCATTCACACGTTCTAGACTACAGCCCTTGTCACTGAGTCACTAGCCCTAGTTACTAGGCCAACACTGACCTGAGAATTGGGAGTGCTCAATGCTAGACCAGTTCAGCCGGTTTACCATCTTGAAGCTTTCCTTCAGGGAATCAATGTTGGAGCACCAATCAGGGGGAAACGCTGGAATGAAACAGATTAATCAAAATGACAAGATTAATCCAATACAGATCTCCCCTTTCCTCCCCCCCTTAATATAAAAGGACTGGCCCCTCTTCACCAAAGAGCCTGATGCTTCAGCAACTAGAAATGCTTTTTCCCTTGGAAAGCCAGGGATGGTATCTCCTTTTTCACTTAGGCCCTGACTTTATGCTGCATCCCTAAACAGAATCCCAAACCCAGGGTGGATGTATCCTCCTTTCCTCTAATAAGGAAGCAATTCTCCTCTCAGATTTCAACTGTATCTGGCCTTCACCCATTTTCTACACACAGGTAGGCACTACTTAGGAAAAGCTCACTTGTGGGATTTCTGTCTGGGGGCTCCTCACTGCTCCCTTTCCCCCATCTGTGCTTTCCATTGCCCCTGACTCACCAAAGCCAGCATTGTTGATTGAAGCCTGTGACTGCTGCTGCTGCTGGTGCTGGTGTGGCTGCTGCTGTGGGTGGGAGTGCGGGTGGTGTTGTTGATGCTGGTGGTAACCTCCATGCTGCATTGGGGGCGGGTGCATGGACATCACTGGTGGAGGGCCATAACCTTCACCACCCTGCTGCTTTCCTCCTTGGGACGGGCAACCCTCTGGGGTTGGAGTGTGGAGGGGCGGAGCAGCACCCACTGAGGAGGGGCCTTGCTGCTGCTGCTGCTGGTACATGTAGTAATTGTGGTTGGAGGGCTGCATGTCACCAAGGAGAGAAGAGAAACCTGCCAAGCAAACGAAAGAGGGAGAAGCTTTAAGAAAGCCTGGATCAGACCTCTGCTTACTTTATCTAGCTCTCATTTCACACTGCTCATCCTGCTATTTATGAAGCTTTTGGAGTGCCCTCTACAGGCTGCCAACAACCATCACCTGTGCAGTTATGCCCTTGCTGTGCTCCAGACTGTTCAAAACAAAAAGCACTACAACAAAGATCCAGAAGGATTTTAGTACAGCATCAGGCACTTAAACTCCTCCCTGGATTTTTCCTAGACTTACCAAAGTAACCCAAGTCTCCTGAAATGCCATGCACATGTTATTTTCCTATAAATGACCATTAAGAAAGCTTAAACAGCTGAACATTTAGAAAATAGATAACTTAGTACATCTGACTTGCTGTTTCCAAAGGCTCCATTCAGTTCCCTTCTTACAAGCAGCTTGGTCAGGAATCTTCACAATTTTTCTCACACTGATCATAAGAGGTCATAAAAAACTCTGCTTTTGTACAAAGGGCACACTGTACACATCAGGGCTCCTTTATTACTTTCATTCCTCCTGACTCACTGGGTGTGTCATTTCTATCCTCCCGTATTTCAGGCATCCCCTACACGTGAGAGCACCAGGTATGTTCCACACTTCCCCAACACCAGGAGCTCAGCATATGTCTTATATCTGCTTCCTCTGTTCATTCTCCCCATACACCAGGGAACCTCTATGGAAAATCACAGTCAGGGGCATTATATGCTGCTAACCTGAGCTACTCACTCTAAGTACCCTTACTTAACCATCTGCAAACAAGCCTCACATTTTCATTAGATTCAACATCAACTCTTAGAGCATCCTACTACTGTCCTGGGGAAAAAAGGATAAATACTGCCATCCTGACTCAAAAGTTGCCTACAAAATTTTTCAAAAACTGTAGGTTTTCCTACACTGCCTTGCAGCCTAAGACTTGGAGGAAAAAAACCAACAGACTGCTGCTAAGTTTGTAAAATTAGAGGAACACAGCAAGTCAAGATTCTTCTCTACATTTTTGTAGCTTGCTCATACTACAACACCTCACACAACAGGCTCCTACTAGGAGTGCCAGCATGATGGAAACAGTAAAAGTATATACATCTTTATTTCACTGAAGCTTCAAGTTCAGAAGGCTCCTCCTAGAGTAGCAAACTCTGCCTGCACTGTGTGATAGCTGATAGCACAGGTGGAAAACTCTAATAGCATATTCCTTTTTACACCCGGTTAATATTTAGAAGGGTGTTTAAAGACAGAAAGAACGGTAAGGTTTTCTAAAGTATTTTCCATGGACATCTCATCCCTGAAGTGATTCTGCCCTCTTCTGGCTGTTTACTCAATCCCAGAAATGCAAGATATGAATGGAGTTGGGAGATGTCTCTTCCCTGCCCTCAGTCCACAAAGCTCAATTTTCCAAGGCCTTGTACAATCCTAGTTTTAACAGATCAGTGCAACAATGACTTTCCATTCTCCTTTCGAGAAACTCCAGACGCAACAATTCCCTCCCTCTTACAGTTTCTAGCCTGACAGACTGTGAGTGTTTCTCCGCTTTTCTTCAAGACTTCATTTTTCTCAGTTTCTGCCATTTTAGTATTGCATTTGTATCAACACAAGGCATTTTTAAACCATTGTGCTTTTTATTCTGAGAGAACTAGGGGGAGCAACGCATAAAGGACGTGCAGATTTCTTATCAGCTCCTGGCAGAAGTAATTACAGCATGCCAAAGAAGGAAAGTCTGTTTGCACAGGCTCCTAAATGAGGAAAGATCTGAGAGATGCCAAATGGACAAGACTGTGTGGGCAGATACCTGCCCACCGCACATGACGCATGTAGTTACTCACCGTGCTGAGAGGAAGATGATTTCTCCAGCATGGATTTGTAGAGATTTCGGAAGGACCAGCTAAGATCCTGGAAGTTGATCTCAGAGTAGGAGAACTTGAAGTCATGGTTGGCACTGTACAGCGGAGGCGGCACATCGGCCCCTTCACGGCCTTGCCCCCCTGCTACAGTAGAGGCAACATCCACAGGCCCTGCACCCTGCTAAGGGAGGGAAAAATAAGGCCTTTAGCTTGTACTACGTTTTGAAGCTTGAGACAGAGATCAGAGACTAGATACACATAGAACATGCACTGATATCCTGTATCACTTAGCTCATCTTCCAACAAATCTTCTCAAATGCCATTTTCATTGAGGAACACCAACCTCAACCCTTCCTCTGCAGCACAATGGCTCCAGCCTTTTCTTCAGCTATCTAATACCATTATGCCTTTATCCTTATCCCCATCCAACCTTTTGCTAAAATTCACTTCCTCCTTATATTCTATCTCTGCAATTTCAGCTCCTTCTCTTCTTTTTATTTTTGCCTCCATATCACAATTTTCACAATTCCCTCTCCTCACCACTTTGCTTTTCCATTCATGCACTCCTCCCACTCTCCTTTTCCTCCCACTTCTATCATTTTCCCCACGGCTCACCTGACTGTAGTTGGCAATGGGGGTGGTGCTCTGGATTGACATCTGAGGGGTGGCCTCAGGTGGCAAAGAGGCTTCTGTGCTGACTGGAACAGCCCCTCGGGGGCTTTTACTTGCCTCTTGCTCTGGGGAGTCTTGTGGTATCTGTGGATGGGGAAGAAAGAGAAAAGGAAAGGAGCAGAAATCAAAAACAGATGGAGAAGTGAAACTGCAGATGGGAAGCCAGCTCCCCCGCTGTAGAAGTTCATGGCTTAAAAAAGAGGAGGACTGGGCCTTAGTCACTCAAAAGTCATGATAAAGGACTTTAAACAAGATTAACTTTGCTACTGAATAGCAGCAACAACAGGCAATTAGCAGGACATACACACTAGTTCATTCAGTCCTGACCTTTGTCTCCCCATCTATACACCCTGACCCCAAAACATTACCATGGTCTGGTGCTGGAAGGGAACTCCCACCCCACTCCATGCTGTGTGGAAAGAAAAATACTCACGTCATCATCTGGAGGATGCCGCCTCTTGCGAGATATATCTGGACATGTATCTATTGTCCAATAAGAGCCCTGGAAAGAAAACCCATTGGTCAATGCATGATTAAATCACAGATCTTCTGGAAGTAGGGGGCTACTGACTTAAGGAATGCAGTACCAACTAAACATTAGGACCACCCTCTAGAACATCAGACAACCAAGACTTGGGTGTTAGCACAAGATTCCTCTCTTGCATTGGGTTGCATTGAACAAGGAGGTACAATGCTACTGGTGGAAGGCAAAATCCTCTACTTTTCCATCACTCTGAGACAGGACACCAAAAGGATGGTTTGATCCAAGCTAAGTGAACTCTTTTGGGCCTGCACACTCCCTTCAGTAGCTTCCTCACAACTTGAATTTACTATCAACCAGTGAGAACCAACTCAACAGCGGGATTTGGCAGAGATTTCTGGAAGGATTTTTCTTTTTTCCATGGTTGTGAGACTCCACTCTGAGCATCCTAAGAGGGGCCATGATGGCTAAGAACTAAACCATGGTTAAAAACTAAAAAAAATGATGTACAGAGAGGTCTGTTCAGCTTGGACAAGAGACAGCTAAGGGGATCAAAACACTGTCTTCAACTGTGGAAGAAAATTATAAAAGACGACAGAATCAAATTCTTCTCAGAAACGTATAGCACAAGAGTAAGAGGCAACAAACACAAGTTACAGCAAGGGAGAGTACAGTCAGATATAAACAAAAACTTCTTCACAATGTCAGTGGTGCAGCACTGGAACAAGTGCCCAGTTTTGCTATCTCCATTGTGGAGATATTAAAAATTTGACAGATCATCAACCTAATGTGATTGTTCCTGTCTGGGACAGGACAGGTGTACATGTTGACCTCCAGAGATCCCTTTCAACATGAAATAGCCTATAATTATGTGTGTTGTCTTCTGAATAAGTATAAAGAGAACTCTAGAGTGCGATTTATCTTGTTTTAACCGCCAATTGAGATCTGAATAATCTGCATAACTAACAAGCACAGAACAGGTTTTTATTGTAAACCCAGCCCAACATGCCAATGAATACCTGCAAACATATACCCTTAAGTCAGTTAGGATTTCCTGGAATAAGCCACATAATTAATGGTATTTTTGAGCAGTGATGTTCAAAGACCTACTACTTCCATTTATAGATGCCAACTGAGCACCACACAGTCCTTTAAATATAACCTGAAATAAAAGGCCTGAGGAAATGGTCCTTTCTTTTAACTTTAGGATGAGGCAGTGGAGACCACCTTTCTGTCTAAATACATAGCTTCTTGCCCCTACCATCTTCTCCTGCTTGTTCGGTTGTGGGTTTTTTAAAAACAATAATATCTGAATGCCAAGATGCCAAGTCTTGGTTTTGCTACTAATTGCCCTTTACAATCTACATATACTATCAGAGCTTTATCAGTCCTTAGTTAGCCAACAACTTCCTAAATTCTAGTTTTACTTGTAAATGATTTCTAGATTTAAACTATGTGGTGATGACATTTTTTTCCAACATCAAATATTATGCAGTCTAAATAGGTTAATTCTGCTCTCATTTCCATGGATCTTGCCTCTATGAAATCCATTATGTCACACCACAGTCCTGCTGTTCACCAGCAGTCACTACGTTCTCTCAGAACAGGTTGGACTACACCCACATTTTACACACAAAGATTAAGAAGAAAAAGAAACAAAACTAATACAGTATATTCAATCACGTTTTTCACTTCTTCCAGTACCTTCAAAGACAACTGAAGATCACAGATAAGAAAAATAATTACTAAAACCCTTAAAGCTTCTTTAGAGGTTCCCTTTAAGTAAACGCTTCTGTAGCCAAAGGACTGCAGTAAATCTTACTACTGCTTCCATTTTTGCCTACACTTTAGGTTTCAAATTCCAACCATGAGTTAGAAAGGGCAACCCCAGCTTATTCCCTGCAGTTTTAAATTGCTTGCCCAGGAGCATGCAGATTTCTTACCTTCCCAGGATCATCTCTTGGTCGAGGCACCTTTCGAAAACATTTATTCAGAGAGAGGTTATGACGAATAGAGTTCTAATGAGAGAGTAAGAGATACAGTAAGTGCTACAACAAAAACATACAGTCTTCTGAGTATGCTCTGGAGCAGGTAGAGAAAATAGGATGGTGCATACTCAAAAGTCAAGGCTCACTACATATTCCTGGAATGGGGCAGAACAGAAACTTTGGAAAGGGATGGATTAGGATGATAATATGGGGCTGAACCACCTCTACACCTACAGAAGGTGCAGTGGAAACAGCATCAGTGTGATGCAGAGGTTGGTAGTGATGTGGGTTTTGTTAGGTATTTTTGTTGTTTTTCTTGGCTGTGGTGGTGGGTTTTTTGCACTCATTCTTAATGGGCCACTGCATACATACAACAACATTCTCAGAGAAAATGGGACTTCTGGCTCTGCATTTTCTCCACCTGGCCAACTTAGTTTTACATCTGCATTATTCTTCTCAGTGAGGCTATTTTGCCTAGAATTAAGGAAAAAAGTCCTGTTATTAGGTGAAAAAGGGTACTTCAGTGATGCAAACCCGCACCTTCCAACCAATACCAGCATTTTTGTAGTAGGGAAAGTTGTCACAGATCCAACGGTAGATCTCACTAAGCGTCATCTTCTTGGCAGGTGATGAGTTGATGGCATATGTGATCAAAGTGGCATAGCTGTAACGTGGCTTCCCATCTTGGTGCACTGCGGCCTCATCCTTACTCAGTGTGGCATTGGGATCTGTTGGTGAGCCTGGGGGACATTTTCGGGCAGACCCTGGAGGTCCTGCTTGTGAGGAACCCCCTAATTTTTCAATAGTAGCCCTTAAAGTAAGCTGTGGGAGCCAGTCTATGGAAGTGAGGCTGCTTTCCAGGTCAGAGGCCATGGTGCCGGAAGCAGGAATATCTGTGAGGAGAAAAGAGCAGAAAGGAAACTCCTGAGATACAAACACAGTGAAGCCCAGGAGCAGAAACATCCACTGGCACTCTTCAGCTTCTCCCCCTATCACAAATACCTGTATGAAGATCATCCCACTTCATGCATCCTATTCACAGCCAGCCAGAACCACCCCAAAAGGCCTATGACTGTGCCTCTGGGAGGACCATCTGTACTGAGAGCAGCTGGGACAGTGCTTTGTAACACTGACGGTAACACCGCTAGGGCAGTCTTACCCAGGGCACTGCTCCCAGGTAAAGAACCAACATCTGTTCAAAGGAAGTGGAGCCCTTTCAGCAGCTATACCACATTCACTCCTTTACTACATAATCCATATAACCCTTGGTACCCTTCACCAAGACTACCTGTAATCCAGTAGGTTTACTGTGTCAGGTAAGAGGAAAAGCATAGCTAAAAGGGAATACTCATTCATGCCATATACAAACCACAATTTAATTAGATCATCCGCAAAGTCAGGACTATCTTAATTTGAGGGGAAATCTATTTCTCTCTGAGGCCTAGCCTCTCTTTTTGCATTAGGTGACATTATAATGAATCCTATTCCTTAGAGCTAGGATTACATATCTCATTTTAAAACACCAAGATCATGCATAATACTATATATAG
This sequence comes from Pardalotus punctatus, assembly GCA_013400915.1. Taxonomy (NCBI): domain Eukaryota; kingdom Metazoa; phylum Chordata; class Aves; order Passeriformes; family Pardalotidae; genus Pardalotus; species Pardalotus punctatus. The sequence goes on along the minus strand of VZTX01001146.1, from coordinate 19,113 downwards.
ATAATTACATCTACCATGTCAAGTTGGAACAGACTATATTAAGCTCATAATAGTTAAAGCCTACCATAACCAGTTTTTCCTACATATATATAATTTTATTGAATTAAATCCTGCTTAATTCACAATATAGCAGGCAAGTATTTTCTCCAATTCTGAGACAAAAGAAAAACTTGTCCAAAGTCACACAAGTTTGCTACAGGAAGAGACTTGGGACCTTTTATCTCATAAATGTTATATACTTCCCCTCATAAAAATAAAACACACCTGGCTAGCAGCTGTATACAAGGATTTCTACTTAATTATTTTATATGAAGAAAATATTTAGCAACATGAACTTGTATGAACTTGCACACTTAGCACACAAACTTTTATGTAGTCTGTTGCAGTAGACAAGGCAGAAGAAAGCTCATCATTCTTACTCAAAACTGGCTGCATTACTATACTAGGAGCAGTCCCTTGAAGTCTGGTCTGAGGCAGCTAAATTTCCAAGGCCACAACCTGCATTGCTCTGTGCTTATTCTTTGCATAAAGACAAGAATCATGTCTCGAAGGGATGCAAGTTCTACACCTTTCATTTCTGAAATTAGTCTTTCCAGAGGATTAGATGGTACTATCTTTGAGCATGCTGGAGCATACACAAGGTAAACACACAAACACACTTACACGTACTTAGGTATGTATAAAAATTAAACACTTGCATGTCAGAGAGAAGAGACTGACATGAACACACTCTGCTTAGGAAAGATTCGTCAGCAGACACCTCCCACTGAGTGCATCACTCAGATGAGTGGATCAGATGAGACAGGGAGACACCCATCTGCATGAATACCAATTAGATACTCATTCTAAAAATAGGCATTTGACAATAACACAGTGTGGATGCACAGATCCAGAGACAGATGCACCCAGCATTTTGACACTGAAGCTACCTGCTCTTCCCCCACAACCATATGCATTATACCTTTCACTTCTGCACTCCAGTGCTCTCACAGCACTAAAGCACTGAAGTCCATACTCCAACGCGTTCATATGCACTAAACCTTTCATTTCCATGCATGTGCTCACCACACCTCTCAAGGCTCAAACACCTACACAATACCCCAACAAAATCCCTCAGCCCCCACAGGCACTGGCTCCACAGCCCTGGCCTCAGAAAACACCTCCTAATTGCACAGCTAACATTGTTACCCACAGACTCATAGGCACCCACAGACTGAGAAGTATAATTGCAGCACCTCAAGTGGCAAATGGAAACATTTTTTTGTCCGAGAAGGAAAGGAAAAGCCCAACTGCTACATATTTACCTATCTACTCATTTGCCACACTGTCACTTAGGATAAGGGATGACTATTTGCTACACAGCTAACTAGAGGATCCAAGCTGCAAAAGGTTTTCCATTATCCAGCCCCCTTGAGCTGTGCTTTAATGAATAACTGTTTTTGACTGATTTAACCTAATATCAAACATTTAAAATTTACAGAAATTTTCTAAAAGAATAGCAGGACTATTCCTTCATGAATAACACAAGGTTAAAGCAACAATATATTTTTATCCAGTGGGGATGGACAGACCACCATGTAATCAAAACACAGTTACACTTACATGGTAACTTCACAGGTAAAGCCTTCACTAAAACTAGTATCCCACTTGGAAGAAAACAAACATGAACTAAATATAAGTTGAATGCTTCATTTTTAAGTGTGCTTCATATAAATTTTAATTTCCATGGTGCAATCAGAGAACAAATTACTGCTTCTTGTTAAACCATTATGAAATATCAGTTGCACTAACAATACAACTCCAAAGTAAAACAAATACAATTTTCTTTGTTCCACCCCTGCCCCTTTTTTTCTTTTAAGGCAAGCATAGAAATCAAGAAAATTATGTTATAAAAGCCTATGGCAGATTAAGATACCAATATGAAACACCAGAAATTCAAGAAACAGAAGAAAGCACTGTTGTTTTCACAGAGCTTCAGATTTGCCCAGGTTATGTCAGTAGAGCATCTGGGATGATTTGCTATGCAGTAAAATGTAAGGCTGATATGCAACATCCCCATCATCAAATACACAAGCTTTTGTGCATTTGTATAAAATACACTTGTCAGGGAGACAAGCAAAATTAGAATTGGGTCAGATTACACCCACACTAAGAATTTTAATATTTTCATTCCTTGGCTTATAAAAAATCTTTGACAAGAAAACAAAATCCCAAAATCTAAAAAACCCAAAAAAACCCTGCGCATATTTATGCACTTGTCACCCAGTACTGAAACAACCACTTTTCTGTAAAACACAGAAGCTTTTTAAGAACGTATACGATAGACAGTAATTTAGGACAGTAAGTGAAGACTCAGACTAAATAGCAATCACATGGGAAATTTCAAAGCAGTGGAATCAGACCTCTTTTTCCAAGTTTGCACTTGATCATGTTACTGGATTTGCTGGCAATATGGGGTCTTTAATAATCAGGCATAGTCAAACATTAGGCATGAACATTTTCAGGGCAACAATAATTCAGTGTAATTGGCTATTAAATTATTTAAAAGAATACTTGCTATGCAGTAAATATTACTGTTAATTTGTATTGCATATCTCATTCACCTGACCCACATGGTTGGTGCATCAGCTTGACACTACTTAATGGTATGATGAAACAAGACTATAGCCAAACCAGAGAAATTGATAATTCTTCCAACTTTCCCTTCCCAGTTTATTGCCTGGCAAATCTTTTGAACTCTTTTCTTATGATCCTACTCAAACAAAGAAATATACAGTATTAACTAATAAACACACTGAACTGAAATCAAGAGTGCTTTAAAAAAATCTACCACACTAGCAAGTCAGAATTAATTCTGAAGAAATAAAAAGAAAGTCAAAGACCAGAATTCATAATCTCCCACTTTACAAGGTAAATGCTATGTTTATGTATTTGGCTGAATTTAAAAAGCAAGGGTAGGGTAGCCAAGTCATAACCACCATCAACAGCTGGAAGGTGATAGCAGAGTCTTGATTTCTCAAGCACTGAATAGTTACAGTACAATCCCAAGTCAGACAGGTCAGAGAGATGCAAAAAGTCCAGCCAAGCACTGATCCCAAACTACAGTTAAACCAAAAGAATCTGTCCAATTCGTAAGAAAAATGTATTAAAGAAAATACTTACATTGAATACCTTTTAATAACCACTAATTCGTTTGGGACTAGTAATACTTCCCTACAGTTTTCCAGGAAAGCTACTGCCTTAGTTTGGGTCTTTGCAACTCGTAAATGGAAGCTCCTGCTGCAAATGCAAGCCAGGCTTCTGCCTCTGGGACAACAAGGACCATCCTTTAAGTGGCACTGAAGAAATCTGTACTATGCAAATGCTTGCTCCAAGCCAGTCAGATCTCATCCAGGTTCACTGCTACTTGCATATAAGGACAGAAAAACATATGAAATGTGGGAAACGACACTCTAAGGGTCACATTGAACACAGTTAATGAACATTTATAGCCTGAAACATTCTCTAAGGTTGGGCTCAAAGGCTGGTCAGGCATAATCAGTTAGGACTGAAGTAGGAAGCCATACAATGAATGGCACCATGCTGTGCATTGCCTACAGAAGAAGGATATTCCAGAATAAATCTCTACATTTACATTTTTCTGTGTTTGCTTTCACCATTGCTTTATTTGCTGCTATTCTGATCTAATGAAACACTATGGTGGAAGATTTAAAGGAGACTCAACTTAGGTTTCTCAGCATGAACTTTGAGAGAAGAAATGTACAACAGACTACCAAGCAATGACAGACATTGCTGTAGAGCCCCTATGAACATACGACCACTTCTGTTTAGGTGCCTGAAACACAGGTTTGGTGATCTAACAAACAATGTCCATCTCATATACTGAAGAGATACCCCGGTCTCTAAAGTATTAAGCAAATTTTAAAAACTGGCAAAAAAGGACTATTTGACTGCAACCTTTCTGAAATAGTGTCACAATGCAAGGAGGAAAAGTAAAATAAGAACACCACATGCATGAAGAAATGGACAGCCTCTACTTTGGTGAAAAAAAGGCAGTTCTGACTTGTGTAAATTATGCATGAAAAACCCAGTGTCCTCATCTGATACAAAAAAGGGAAAATAATTAATTTTGCTGAGTCTAGCAGTAAGAGAAATTTGCCGTTTCAAGACGTGCTTTCCCTCAAAAAGAAGGTGGTGTGAACCAAGACAGCAGGAATAAAACACTTAAAAATCTGATCTCTAAGCAAACATTCTTAGAGAGATACTTGCTTTATATAAGAAATTAGAAAAAAAGAACACTGATTATCTGCCCAGTCTGAAATTGCTATCCATCATCTTATAACTACTTGTGAGAAACCTTCTGGAAATGTTTATATTTCTGGAATCAAGTGCAGAAGGAAGAGAGGCTCCTGGGCGTTGTTCATAAAATGAAACTTAACCTGGAAGGAATGATAGGTGTCATGTTAGTGACAAAAGAAAGGCATTACAGTTTGACAGAATCCTTCTGTCTGCAATGCCATATGAAAGGAGAAAAACCAGTCCCTGGGGCAAGGAGGTAAGAGAAATTCTCATACCCTAGAACCATGCTTCCCTTTTTGGGGAGCAGCAGAACAAGCTGAAAAACATCCTCCCAATTAACTAGAGGCTTGCAGATGTGGTAAGAGGGGGCACATGGTTCTCACTAGTCATGAGCCACAAAGGGGAAAGGGATCCAACCAAAGGAAGCTACTGACATCTAAAAGCACATGGCGTGGTATTGTCTATATGAGTATGAACTGTCCCAGTGTGCACCTGGCCATGTGTCAGGGTCTGACTCTATGGCCCTGCTCAAAACCACTTCATGTGCAAGACAGAATGGCTTTGAATGTTCACTGCTATTTTGTGTAAAAGAACACAGCTGGTACTGTGATTAGGGTATCCTGAATGGAAAATTTGCTAAAAGTTACTCAAAACACTGAGATGGTACTGAAAATTACTAGTTAGAAAAAGATTAAAACTTCTAGGCCAGGTATAGCTTAATACAAATCACTGGACTAATTGTTTTTTTATAATTAAATTGTTATACAGATATGATTTTCCTTTTATAAACAGAAATCTTAACAAAATAAGGTTCATATTAAGTCTCAATGAAAAATAAAAAGAAAACAAATTTCTTTTCACTGTCATTACAGATCAGATAAATATCATGATAGCACATTTTAACACAGGACCTTTCGATTCCCTCCATTTTGTGAAAGGTGCACAAGCAGGGTATAATTTTGTATTTTGAGTTAGTAAATGAACGGCACTGATTGTGCCGGCATTTTTGGTACTAATGAAGCGTGAAGTCTTGTGAGGACTCTAAAGTCACCCAAACCCTCATGCTGAAAGTGCATCAGGATTCAATTCCAAAGGCAATTATGTCCTAGCTTTGTATGAAACTGACAAATGGTATAGTTTACAAAACCTGACCTGCTTATTTAAACCTATCAACAGATAGCATTAGAGCCAAAGTCTGAAATATGCTCATGTCAAGGGAGGCAGTATCTTTATGGGCATAACAGGCTAGGATGGAGTATAGCTAGTGCCTTGCCAGATTTTAATAAGACCAACTAATCAAATGTTTTTGTTGTCTGCTATATGAACATGCAGGAAAAAAAAGCATTGAGAAATACTACACAAACATTGCAGATACCCCTTAGACAGTCTGAAAATATGTGTTCAGAGTTAGGACCAGTTTGTTTATTTATGATGCTGCGTAAGGTAAAATGGGGAATATATGACACCTGTCAAAAGAAACAGTAAATGATACTGAGAATACTGGTATACATAAAATACTTCTAAGTTGGAAATTATTTCCTTTGTAATAAGACTACTAGGAAAGATTTATTTTAACAATAAGCCAAATGTCCCATGACAACCCTCCCAATAACAGATTTGAAGTAAAAAGTAAACCAAGCACTCTGAAGAAGCACAATGAAAATACATCACCACAGCAGAAGTGTCTCTGCAGCATCCCTCCACCCTCAGTACCACTATACAATATTTCACCATTGGAAGTAGGAGCTGTAATTCCAAGCATATGCCAAGGCAGGAGAGAAATCTTTGACATTTGCTTTAAGAATATTAACAGAACAATTACTCTTACACTGAGAAAGGTATAGGATACCAGTTTTGGAATAATTCAAATTCATAAGCACATATCTGGAATGAAATTTTCCCTTGGAAACTGGGAAGTCCGTGGTTGAGAAACAGTATGCAAGAGCAGGTATTTCCCCCAGCCCTGCAACAGCACCCAAGTTGAAGCAAAGGATTTAAATTTTACCTGCCTATCAGAACTATAACCAGTAATAAACTTTCAGTACAAGATATGCAAGCACTGATGTAATACTCAGATTGTCTCTGAAACTAGAGACAACATCAGAAGTAGATCAGCATGCAGACTATCTTGCTCAGAAGATCTGCACAGCATTGAAAAGACATATACAGAAACCCAGGTTAAAAGAATGTAACATGCTTATAAACAAAAACTGTATTCTTAATCACATTAAAAATGGGTCTCTCAGTGAAAAATTAGTTAGCCTTGCATTTCAATGACAGCAATAGTGAAAAAGTTCCTATGCAAGAGAAAGGAATGCCAGTCGCATAGAGGAAAATGAAAATCTGGCTGCGAGTGGTCAGAACTTGTTCACCAAAGGCTAAACCACTGAAAACAGATTAGTCAATATGAACTCTGCAATAGTTGCTGAAACAAACCACAACCCACTTGTGGAAATGGGTATCAAGCACTAGCAAGAACTCTGTACTGAATTCATAGGAAAAAAGGAAATTGGTATCAAATGCAGATTAGCTGTACACCATGTGCCCCAAACGTATATACAGCACATGCTCCCAGGGTTGAGGTTGCCAAAACAATGCAGAGAAGACTGTTAAAAAGGAGTCTGGGAGCAAAGCACAGCTGAAATTGAAGTTGGAGAATGATCAGAAGAATCAAGTAATACTGCTTGAGGTTCATAAATTAAGTCTCAACCACCATTTTAACATAATTCCTTTTTACTATTCTGTTAGCTGTTATTCTCAACTAAACTGACAGAACTCTCTTCCAGTAGACAGAACACTGACAATCCCTGGCCTGGCTCACAACTTGCAAGGATTTGTACCAAGCTTGAAGGTCAAGAAGATTCAGAACCACAATGCCACAAAACACACACTCATTAATGGTTTCTCCTTGCTTAAAACACTAGTACTGCTGCTTGGCGTCCTGCATCCTACTCACAAAATGCTCCATTTTGTGTATCATCCTGAAACTAAATCTTCTGTTCACCTCCTTACAGACACTGAAAGGAGTCCCTTTCTTCCACACACATGCTTGCCCCAGTTGTCACCTTGCAGCTGCAAGTAAATATTATTCTGCTCTAACCTTGAACATTCCAGTCTTCAGGATGTTGTGTCTTTGCTTATGACAATCTTTATTCCTTTTGCAGTCATCCTTCACAAAAGAAGCCACAGAGAGTGGGGTACAGACAATAAGATAACTACCTTTGAGTATCAGTTAGACCTTTGAATAATTTTCAAAAATGCAAATAACAGCTATTTGCATATTTGAAAACAGCTAATTGCAAATATGCAATTAACACTAGGACTCAATGATCTTAAAGGTCTTTTCCAACCTTAATGACTCCAGGATTCTACAAAGTAAGTACTTTCCAGTACGTCTGGCCTCTATTGGCTGGCAATATTCCTGCGTATCAAGGTATGAGTCAGCTGAGGAAAAATGCGAAAATATGTTCATGCAAAAAATGGGAAAGCACAGTGTCATGCCTGTGTTGCTGGCAGAGCAAAGGACAATTCAGTAAGAAACAGTGACAGATAGGGGAGAAACAGAAATGTGAAGGCCCCTTAGAGTGAGCACAGCAAGCTGGAACCTTATGTGGTGGATGATAGCCAAAGCACAGGCTTGTCAAGGAGGAGACAGCAACATGTTGAGAAAACATGCCAGGAGGACAGCTTCAGCAAACGTGTTTTTAACAACATAAGAAGGTAACACAGTTGTCAGAGGCCAGCAAGAATAGCTGGCAGTAACAGAGATGGTAAATGAAGGAGGAAGTATAAGGGTTACCCAAAGACACTGAGAAAGAAGCAGCAAAAGATTCAGGCCATGAACTGGAAGATGCGTCCCTACACCGTATGTTCAGAGCAAGAACATGTTAGGCCCAACAGCAGAACCTTGCAGGACAGGAATGCAGGAAACAAAGGCAAATCTCCACAGAGCTTTTGAGAGTTCCATATTGGCCTCAGGGGTCTTAAACCTGCAGCAATTAAAAAAATATGTTAAGGTAGTCTGCAAAGTTGTATAATTTAATAACCCTGGCATGGCAGAGGTAAAGAAAAGCAAAGATACTAGAAGTGGGTCATTGTGTCTAACTTATGAAAAAAAAATAAGTGGAGGAAGGTAAATAGCTTAGTGCAGAAGCTACTGAATGAATGACTAGAATAGTTAGGAGGGAAACCAGGAAAATACTGTCACAAAAGTCAAGGCAGGACAAGATTTCAAGACTGGGCATGATCAAGTGTCAAAAACAGCAGGGAAGCCAAGAAGGATGAAGATGGAATAGAGACCCTGAGACCTGGCCAAGAAAAGGTCATTAGAGATCTCAGGAGAAGCTTTAAGGGAGTGAGAATATCTATACTGAAGTCAACTTACAAAACAGTTCTAGACTGCACACATCATACAGGATCTGCCAATTTTGGAATCACTGGTCTTTCAAGAAACAATCTATTGAGGTATCGTGCTTTCACTGTTTCCTAATGCCACAAAAACCAGCATATAGAGGTTTTGAGCTCAGTATCACATTGTAATTAAGGCAATCAACAGCAAGAACAGGCAGGCATTACAAAGGGGTTTTCATCCTTATACTTTGAAACCCTTATAAAGGATCAATAACCTGTTCCAGGATAAATGGGAAGCCATGCATGGAGAAGCATGTAGCCCAAGGTCAGCCAGCAAAGGAGTAGCAGAACCATGCAGAGAACATTGCTCTCCCAAAACCCAGACCAGTCCTCTACATTCAAAGCTTGTCTGCTTCATTCAGGTAGAGATAAAAAGAATTTCAGATGTAACTATTTTAGCAGCTTGCTTATTTTTCTCTGCAAGTTCCTGATGGGGAGTGAGAATTTGTCTTGGTTTTACTTAACAATAATATTTTAAGGGGAAACTGAGAATTCAGAAACTTTTCTCCTTTAATTTGTGACCACAAAGTGTTCAGATTCTTTCCCAATTATTCAGATTTGAACTTTTAACAGTAATTACATATTTCTGCTATAATCAGCCACAGTCTTTATAGAGCAGAGAGCATAAACAAAATTTGAATTGCTAATGGTAAAAAACAAAAAAGCAAATATCTTTTTCCTCGAGGTATAAAAGCTCTCACTCATCATCTCACCCTGTCCCTCATTACTCAGTTGCTCTTATACATAAAAAAGGCCGAAAAAAGAACACCCATTCCCTTAGTTCTTGATTTCACATCAAATAAACTGACCAGCTCAGAAAGATGAGGAATGAGGTACTGGGCCTTCCACAAAATGTTCGGCCCACTTCTGAAAACCAAGGTACTCAAGTGCTAGAGGGAACCAGAGAATGTAATGGAAGGGTTTTTCATTCTAACCAACCAAAATCTAGCTATTCCTGAGGAAGAAAAGGGGCCAGAAGAGAAGGGAGGATAGGAGAATGAATGAGTTGGACTATGGAGACCAAGTGCCATTCCCAAGCCAGGCAGAAGTGGCTATTTTCAATGATAAAAAAGAAGTTTCTTGAGATAACCTCAGACAAAAAAATCCTATGTGTCCATAGGCATACAATCTAAAGAAAGGCAAACTGGGAACAGGCAAAAATGTAGGTGTGGAAGTAAGACCAGAGCCTGTGAGATGTACTAAGAAAAGACTCCTGCCACTGAAGAATCCTAGAGAGGAGATGAGGGATGCTTGCTTGACGAAAAGAAAATCAGCATTTTAGGCTTCAAGGCCCACAGGATAGAATGCCAAAGGGACCACAAGTGAAAAGAGATGCAAAGAGCAGGGACAACTGAGAGGAGGAGTGGGTGTAGGAGGAAATCAGAGTCAAGAAGTAAGCAGGTTGGAAACATGCTGGGCCTTAAAGGTGCAGGAGAGGAACATGAGTGCCACACGATGCTATGGAGCCCATGGATTCCTTTCAGGAAAGGTCAGTACTACCAAAATCTCTACCTTTAAATCTGTGCTGCCTACTTAAGTATCAGGTTCATAATAGGATAGGGTAGAAGACTGGGCAGGTCAAAGACACATGGATAAAACAACAATCTAGTTCAAATCTTGGCAAAGCACCACAGGATACAGCATTAAATTGGTCTTAAAGTTGGTTGTGAGATCTCCAAATTTTGAAACATTCACAGTATTTTGTATTTTCACTTCAAACTTAGGATAAAAAATTGCAATAATTAATTGTGAAAACATACTGCAGCATGCTTGCTTTCTCTCAGTAATACACATAAACGGGTGGTCTTTAAAAGTGAAAAGCATGGGTATAGGGCAGAAATATATAATAGATTTTTAGGTTCATCATATATCCCTTAGAAGGAAGAAGGAAACAAAACCAGCAGAACAGACAGCAAGTAGCAATACTGCTTCCTACAAAGACGATAAACATGGAGGTTGGACACATCAACTGGATATTCTTGCTGAAAATAACGGGCAACTACCAACAACAGAGCAAATTGAAGGCTTTTCCTTAGGCTTAAGAGTTAACACAACTGGAGAGTTCAAACATGTTAGATATCACATTAGGCTGCCCATTAATCTATGGACTACTCATCTTCTCTAAACTGTCTTCCAGACCAAAAATGCTAGAAGCAGTATCCTTCAAAGTCTCAATTCTGAAGCATCACTCAGAAACAGATTCCACAAATGGAGTACTACAAAACACAGAAGGTTTTGTGTGGAAGGCACTGGCTACCATTCTAACCAAGGCCGGGAGAAGCAAATGGAAAAGTGAGTCCAGAAGCATTTTTCATCTTTTGGTTGCTAATGACTGAGATCCAGTTCCTGTCTGACAGCTGTGTAAAATGAGATAATCAGCTCAGTCCTGCTCTTGAGGGACAGCTGTCCATACCACAGTTGCCATTAACCACACCTCCTTTCTGACATTTGAAGTAAAGGGCCAAAGATCCAAACTCGGATGCAGACTGAATCTCCCACTATATGAAGGTCAGTTGAAGTTTAGGGTAGGAGGTAGTAACCTGTACCTCTGTGACAAGAATAAACTTCTTCAGAGACACCAGCATTCAGCTATATTTTTAGAGGGAAAGAAAAACATCAATAAAAAAACCCACGCCAGAAGTACAACAGTAGTCACAACCCTCTCTCGGACAGAAAAATTAGACCCAAACTCCTCAAACTGTTTCATTCTTTCATTCCAACTTTTTGGACTCCTTATTCTATCCTAGAAACTTGTCTACAAAACCACATTTCAAGACAAAACCCAAGAACTTATAGAACACATACTTGAACAGTATTATATGCTCTTTTAGTAACATAATCCTTTTCCCATAACTCTTTAGACCATCTCATTTCATTTTGCTTAAGGGCTTGACCTGAGAAATGCCACACTGTCAGTTCTCACATGGGAGCTGAGTGCCCATAGGACAGGATCAGGCTGCTTCAACTTGAAAAGTCAACTTTTGGAAGCATGAATGTCCAAATTTAAATGTACAAACCCATAGACACACAACTAAGTGTCTTTTTCCTCAAATGTAGAAGACCTCATTGCTTCTGTTGAAGCCAACTCTGTGTTCCTGGGCATTTAGAAGAATTAGGCTATTTACTTAGGTACATTAATGTGGTTTTTAAAGCCTAATTTTAGGTGGTCAGGTTTAACATTCTTAATGTAAACTCTTATAACACTTGCATTTAAATGTGTCTATAAAGTACCCTGCATTTTCATGATGATAAATAATACTCTCCCTTTTTCTTGTATAGATACTTTTGTAGAAAATAAATGGTGCAGAACAGCTGCAGTATTCCACCTCAGAGGAAGCTGCATTTTCACCTGTGATAAACATTTGATGTGAATACCATGATCATAATGAAGAGCTGTGCTCTCTAAAAATTATTCCCTACAATTTATGACTATGTCCCAGCTTTTGTATAGCTGTGTTTTAGATTACAGGATCTTCAGAGCAGAGATTGTCTTAATTTTGTGTCCAAGTCAGTCCTGAATGCCTGGTCAGCAATTAACAAATAAATAACAATTAGCCTACAGCATACCACTTTCAGCCTTGTATGTCTGTAATGAATATTTAAAGCTCAAGCAGCAAATACAGAATCTATATCATTAATGGAAGGAAAAAAATGTTTCATATGCAGAAAGGTAATTGTTGTGGAAGAGCAGAATTTTGTTAAGGCTGGCATATATATTCTGTAAAGTGCCCTGGCATCCATCAGAGGCAAAAGCACTTGAAAAATGTCAAGTCATTACTCTGAGGAAGGGGGCAGCATGAGGTAAATTAACCTCAAGAGCATGACAAGTCAGTTTATCCCCTTGAATGTACAAAGGCCAAAATGCCTCAGTTATCTCTTCCCCTGTGCTAGGTAACACAGCTCTACTCAAAACAGGCTGATTGCATAACTATAGGGCAACAGGTAGGAGGGCATCTAACAGTACCCCCAGAACACAGGTATGTTGGTGGCTCAGCCTTCCCTTAGAAAGAGCCACCTTCTGAAGCTATGGATAACTGACAAAATTCTCTGCCAAAATGGGGAATCACTTTGGCATCTTTTGTCTGATCTTGCTAGCACATTACACCAAGGAGTTCCTTCTTCAGGGACTCCCTGTTTAACCATTGCTCTCCCAAATGGCTTCCAAAAGGGCTCCCTGTCCTAGCCCTTTGATCTTGGATTTCCTCACTGCTATCTCACTAGAGAACAGAAACAGTAATACCTCAGGTGAGATATCCTTAAGCATGATTCTTCTGCTACTGGAATCTGTTTTGGCTTTATTTGAGATGAAGTCTCCCTCAGACCTGATTTCTCAGGAAATCACCTATGTTGGTGTCAGAATACTCGTTTGTGACTGGGAATTAACTGCCTCATTAAAAAAAAAGCAGCAGCTCGGCTCTCACAGCACCAGCATTAGGATTCACATTCCTAGCCCCTGAACGCAGCATAAAACACAGATGAAGGCTGGTGGCAACCAAACAGCTTCTTTTGGCTTTCAGAGCCGGTTCCACCAGCATTGTCATGGTTCTCATTCCCAGGCCCCTGAGCACTACAGGACCCACTCTCAAGGGCACTCTTTCCAGAATTCATCCCACAGTCCCCTGGGTACATTAGGACACACATCTCAGAGTACTTGCACAGTGATCTGTATATTCAGATCCCAAGCACAGTGAGGTCTGCACCACACAATGATTTTATTCCCACAGTTACAAGCATAGTAGGACCTACATGGAAAACTGATACTCCACCCCACGGGTGCATCCTTGGACACTGGCACTACAAATCACTACTCCTGTCTCCTCAAAGCTTTTTTTGGCCAGTATTATCATTCTCAATGACCCCTAAATGACAGAAATTAATTCACACCGGTGATGATTAGGGCTGAGCCTAGGATGAATAAACCAGGGAAAGAAAGAAGAAGGGAAAGGGCAGAGAGGTTTCTTAAAATTAAATAGGGCTAAGGTCTCCCATAAGCTAGTGAGGGAAAGAATCAGGTCAATTCCATATAGCATATAAGGGAGATAAACGATAGAGACTGAGAAAGATACACACAAAAAGAAGGTGGGGAAAGGTTCAGAAACAGACAGAGCTAAAATTTAAAAGCAAGCAGATACAGTGAGAGAAGAAGAGACATAGAAAACAAGGACAGAAGGCGAGAGAGGACAGCTAGGAATAGAGAGGTGATATAATGTGGTCACTCACTCTGTCTGGAAGATTTTCTGGAGGGAGGTGGATTATCTTCAGGGTTGGTTGCTGGGGTGCTGCCCTTCACACTCCTTCTCTGAGACCCATACTCAGACCATTGCTGTCAGCTATTCCAAGGACTTCTTCGAAAAATATTTCGAGGGCGAAAGGATTGTGGATGAAATCAGGATCTTGAGTATTAAAACAATCTGCTTGGGATTGTCAGTCCCCTAAAACTGCTGGTTTTATCTCGGGACGGAGATTCTCTCTCCCTTGTGGCAGCTAACTACTAAAGGGGTGTTCCCCTGGGAAACAGCCTTTTCACTGACCGTCAGATTCTTTCAGAAATCAATTTACCCAATCTGCCTACCTAGAAATCTCTCTTCTCCAAGGTCCAACTTGTCGTTAAGGGGGGGAAAAAATCTCTAAATCTCTTTCTCTAAAAAAATTCTTGCTATCTCTGTGGATATTATCAGTGAAATCTGCCTTTTCCTCTCCCTGTAACTAGGAGGTGTGTCTTCTCTCCTTGCACGGGGTATTTGAAGAAAACCTTCTTGGGATTAGGGGATGAGGGATCTTCCTTGGGATGAAGGAGGATGAGATCAGTATTGGAAATTATCTCCAGTTAACAACAACTGGAAAAGGAAATAATAGCTAAATCTCTCTCTGCTTTCTCTCCCTTGTTTTGCTCTATCACCTGCTGAGCATATGTAAATAATTAAAATTACAGGTAAGTATCTGGAGCTCCTGCTTATTTCTGTCTTGGGAACTGCCTCTCCTGGGCGTAGAGGATTTTTTCTGTAAAGACTCCTGTTACTACCTGGTCTGGGGACGGGCTGTCTGCTCTGCTTGAGAGAGGGCTTTCCCCAGTAGCTGGAGAGAGCAGGCAGTAAGGGTTATTCTCACAATCCTCAGGAACTGGGGTCTGAGGACACCTCTCCCCTTAACAAGTATCGAGGGAGCTCCAGAAAGCTCTATTCCACAGCGAGGAAGAGCAGACCTGTTTCTAGATAGTTACTAGGGCTGGGTGCCGGGGGCCTCTGCGCAGCCTTGGCTCGTTAGTGGGGAAGGGGGCAAGTGTTAAGCTCCCTCACCAGCTGCGGGGAAGGGGCCTGGCAGGGGGGGCCGCCGGGGTGTCCCCACACCGGGCGCGGGGCTGCCTAACGGGGCTGCGGACGGGGCGGGGG
>VZTX01001140.1:14398-52021 GCA_013400915.1 Pardalotus punctatus | reverse complement strand
ATTTTGGGTGAGCTTTGCCAGGCATTTCCTGGCCAGGTTGGGCAGCNAGGCTCTGATTTTGGGCGAGCTTTCCCAGGTGTTTCCTGGCCAGGCTGGGCAGGGCTTTGAGCAACCTCCTCCAGTGAAGCACGGTCCCTGGGTTTCTTCTCAATCCAGACTGGTTTGGGTTGGAAGGGACCTTAGAGCCCACCCAGTGCCACCCCCTGAGGGACACATTCCGCTGTCCCAGGCTGCTCCAAGCCCTGTCCAGCCTGGCCTTGGACATTCCCAGGGATCCAGGGGCACCCACAGCTGCTCGGAGCACCCTGTGCCAGGGAGGAATTCCCACCCTCCCTGGGAGGAATTTCATCCTTATGTCTAATTCCTGTCTGACCTGGCCTCTTCCTGCAGCTCTCCTCCTCCATGCCCTGACTTGACTTCAAGGAATATTAAATAAGACCCAGAAATGTCTAGAAAATTTCAGTAATTCTGTTTTGGTAGCAAATGAAAAATGAAGAGTCTTTGGGCACATGAATAGCGTTTGTTGCTCACCATTGCTTTGTTAAGTGGAGCCTTCAGTGCGCTCAGGGAGAATTCCCCTTATCCATATGTATGTCTGCTGTTCCCTGCTTTCTTGGTAGAAAAACCAACCTCACTGAGAGCGTTGTGCCTTGAGCAAAGTGCACAAAATAGGAACGTTTCTTTCACACAACATCCCCTGATATGTAAATGATGGGACAGGACGAGCTCCTCTTCAGAGCAGTAATTGCTGAACACACGAGGGTCACAAAAGCTGGAATTTTGGGACAGCAGCAGACTTGGAAAGCAAGGAAAATCCAGTGGCTCCTGGTCTGAGTTGGCTGGAAATTGCTGCGTCTCTCAGAGGTTAATGAGGGAGGAATTAAGCACATTCACATGTGGTGTCTCTGAGCTGTTTCTGTAAGAGCTGCTAATATAGCACAGAAGTAATAAACCAATAAATTAAAGGTTCTTAATTATCATTAGAAAATATTGCTATCTTTAAATGCAGATGCAAACGGGGGAACAGAAGTAAAGAACTTTCTGTTTTTAAATTAGCATGAATTAAGAAAAAACACAGCTCCGATTTTCATTCTGACTTGTTTTAACTGGGGAAATGCTGAATATGCAATGATTCTATTTTTTTTTTTTACATTAATAATAATAGGAAATGGTAGATAGTGGCATCTCAGCACAATTCTAATTTAATGAGAAACAATAAAATAGTTTTCCAAAGGGGCCTATTTAGGTCCAAGAAAGTGGGATATTAAACTTTCAAGATTTATTTTACTTTCTTTAAGGTGTGCTGATGTGCCTTTTCTATGACTATATCCTATCTGCTGATTAGATCTTTTATAATTTCCGTGGTTGCAAAAGAGCTGATATTCTTCCAGCTGGATAATGTTGAAAAGGTTTCAAGCAGGGCAGCTCCTTTTTAATTGTGGTTGCGTCGATCTACATTGCAAAACATTTCCTTTGGCTCTGTGCAAGATGATGTCAGGAAAAGAAAGGAAAAAGGAAGAGAAAGGAAGGAGGAAAGAAAAAGGAGAGGAGGGGGAAAAGACAGGAAATTCCTGATCCACTTCTGTAAGCCTGGATCTTGTGGAATTTAGAAAAGGAGGAGAATCATAAACTGAAAAATCCTGGGAAATATGGCAGAAGTTTCATGCCTTTGCCACAAAAATTCCACCACAACCTTGCAGGGGACGGGGAAAAGGGAAATGGAGTCCCTGGGAGCTGTTTCAGCAGGACAGACCTGAGCTGCATCGTTTGTCCGACGCTGGGAAACGGAAAACAGATTGTCAGGATATATTTTACTTTGTCACAAATTCCTCTTCTTTACCTGTTTTGCCTGATTTCTCTGCAGAAATTGGTTGTATATTCCATGTAATTCAAGTCTGTCTCAGAGAGAGTGAGAATTTCAGTTCTCAGTGTGGTCCCAAGCACAGCTACTGCCAGGCTCGGGGAAGGGTTTGGGGTGCTCTGCTCAGCCAGCAACACTTGCTGCAATTTAGGCTTCAAAATATGGATTTTCCCTGAGTGCAGCAGACCAGGAGAGCAGCATTTGGGCAGTTTTAGGTTAATAAATGAAATAATTTTTACAGGAACAGCAAGAGTGCTGATTTTTTGATCATTCCTTGCTGACTTTGCAGTGATTCTGTTTGACATCAATCCTTTGAGAGGCCTTTTTGGATAAATTTCAGCAGACATCATTATGATCAAAATATATATTTGTACTTAAAGCACATAATTAACTCATGGAATTCATATTTAAACCATGGTTTGCTCATTTCCGTTTTCTGTCAGCTACTGCCAGGCTCGATCATTTTTTTTTTCTTTACTTTTTTTCTTTTTTTTTTTTCTTTTTTTTTTGTTCCAAAGGTCTCTGTTAAAAAAACGCTCTTCCTTCCGAAGGACACTTGCTGTATAATCCTTTGTTAGGATAACAGGACCATCTGGTCCCATCCATCTCCCTACAATTTGATGCTGGGTTAATTGCACCCTGTCAGCAGGCGTGATTGACACTATGTTTTCTCTCCTCACCAAGAGGAGTCTATTAACAATGCTGTTTGTCTGAATTCTGGGACATCTTTTCACAGCTGCTTGTGTGGGACCATCTCCTCTTCCCAAGTTTTGCTATCAGCCATTACAATGGAAATACATAAAAAGTAAATTAATCATAGCCGTGCTCACATTTGGTGGCTAGGTGCAGCCCAGTGCATTCTTCTCTAAAATGGAATAAGCCGGTTTGGAAACAGTAAATTAGGGGGTTCGTTGTTGCTTTAGCAGAACAACAATGGGATCTCTCTTCATCCTGTTGTTAGTGCATTGTCCCTGCAGCATGGCATGAATTAATGGGCACAATTCCTCTGACTTCAACAGAGCTGGATTAATTTATCTTACCCTGAATTTGACCTCAAGTTGTAAAATACTTCATACACAACACTTGAGTTTTTCTGTAAATACAGCCAGTGAGTGAATCTGGGCAAAAGCTCGGTGCAGCACACGCGGTGTCCCTGTGCTCATGTCAGCAAGCAGCCCCTGACAGCTCTGCCCTGGCTGGAGTTTTGCTCCATTTTGCCTCTTGGATCCGTGTGCTGGGTTTTTTTGAGCCCACAGGATCAGTGCAGCTCCCTGTGAGGTCTCACCTCAGATTCCTGTCCTGCTCTGCTCCCCCATCTCCTGATGTACAGCTCATCCTCTGATGGACAGCCCAAATTCTCTGCTTGCCACGAAAAGAAATGGGCCAGCTAATTCCTCATTTTAAACAGAGCCGGTTTAACAACTCCACAGTTTTACTACTCGGGCTTCTGCAAGCTTCAATTTGTTCTGCTGCAATCACTTGATGGGGAGAACTCCAGCCTCACAGCTCCGCCGGTTCCTCGCTTTGCACTTTCTGTTGCCAGCACAGCCCTGCCACGAGGGTTTGACATTAGGAGATCACATTTTGTATCCACTGACTCCTTCTTTTACATGTGTTGACATTCAGCTGAGGAAACTCGTGCGTCATTTTCCGAGGCGCCGTTTCTATTCAGAAAATCCAGTTTTCCTGAGACTGCGCTGATTGAAATTTCTGCGGAGATGCCACAAATAAAGCACAAATTGGTAAAAGAACATGCAACAGGGAGCAAGATGTTGGAACTTTTAAAAGAGGCCAGTTCTCTGCTTGGTTGGGAATTTTACACTGGAATGCTGCCTGGCTGCAATGCCAGTTTCTCCAGACTGAGAAAACTTTTACTAAAATATGACTTTACTAAAATATGACTCTTTTGAGGTTTGTTGAGAAAGATTGGTGGGGTTTTTTATCATCTGGTCAAAGCAAGATACAGACTGACTTCAGAGCAGCTGAAAACTTAACAACAGTCACAGCCCTCCCCAGAGTTCTTCTGTTTGCACAAAAGCATTTCAAAATTAACTGAATGATCTCCCAACTTTGTACAACCACAATGCAGAGAGCCCTGAGCACGTCCCAGCAGGTCCCAAACCACTGAGCCAACACCTGACTGGGGGAAAGTGCTTTTAGAGCAGAATGGCAGCAGGAAAAGTCTTGGGGTTTCTGCTGATTCAGAGCAGAAAATTTTCTTTCCAGCTCAACTCTGGAAAATTTTTAATTTGGGGGTATTTTGTGCTGTAATTCTCTACTTCCATAACTTCAGCAAACTATTTATAGATCTCCAAATCCCAACTCTCTGGTACATGCAGTTGAGAAATACTTCCTTCTCTTCAGTGAATATTAGGCCTTTACATAACATATGTGCATATCACTTACTTGCTCTAAATTTGGTCTCATCTGCTTCCACTATGAAAATGTTAATCTGTGAGCCATTTCTCCAGAATTGTTCGTAGAATTATTGGTGGTTGGTATTTATATTGCGAGAGATCAAGGGACAGCCCAGTGTTGCTTTGTACCAGCTGTTGTGGCTTTTTTGGGGGGGAAATGTAAAATTCCCTTTGCAGATGGCTCAGTGAGGAGCTCCAGGTTTGATTGTCACCTCCTGAGTGACAAACCCGGTGCTGCTCCCAGCTGTGCTGCAAGTGAGGCTGGGCTGGGGCTCTTTGTTTCCCCTCAGATGCTGGGTAAGTGGCACATCCCCAAGTGCAAGATGTGAACACTCTGCGACATTATCAAACATCATTTCTAAAGGAATTGACAATTCTTTTTGTTACTTTCGCTGGTACTTTTACATGGCAGTTGCTATAATTTAATGTAATTATATCTTTCACTGGGTTTTATCCTCCTATTGTATAGATATTCGTGCTTCCTCCGATGAGAGTTTTGATTGCAGCTCCTGGTTTCCTTATGGAGAAATTAATTGCTTACCTTGCTGCACCTCCAGAGATGTGACCCCCTCATATCCTTGCTGGATATTTTTCCATCTCAGCCTCCTCACTGATGAAGCAGTGAGATGCCTAAACATTTCTATTCATACTCACTCTGTCCCCTACTGGATTTTGCAATTGTCGTGAGAATAGTAGTTCCTTGAATTAATCTTGTTCCTAGTCATCAAATTATTATAACTTAGTTTCAGCAAATACAGTAGCTACTCAAAAAACACATTACTTCGTGGATCTGGGTGAAATATTGTGCACATACAGCAAATGCGACAAAATTTGCCACTTCACTGGGTTTGCAAAAAGGGAGAAAAGGAGGAAGAAATCCCCCCCTTTTCTCCTGCTGTAATATCACTAATTACCTCATTATCAAAAGGCCATTCCATCAACAAAAATGTGCTTTTTGTACGTTTTATGCAAGTGACCTTGAAAGCTATACATGAAATAGAGGTTTTGTTGTACTTTTTGGGGACCAAAAAAAGCAAATACCTGCTGATGCCAAAGAGTGCAGGGAAGGAACAGCTCCAGCTTCAGCCTGGGGCCAGCAGCAGCAGCAATGCTGGAAATTCCCCTCAAGCTCAGTCCAAATCCCCTCAGCTCTGCGTTCTTGGACAAATCCTTTCAGGCTCCTACAAACCCCTGTCCCACTCCTGTACTCTGCCTTCCACACTGAGTTCTGTTAGGAGATCTTAGGGGCACCAAATTATCTGTTGTTCTTTTCTATCTTTATGAAATGTCTTGGGAGTACCTGGGGGAGGCTGTCCAGGTACGAGGGTGCATGAGGCATTTTTAATTGCAGGAGTCAGTGAAAGTGTGTTGATTCACATGGGCTGCAGAACTGGCCATCATTAGGAATTCCTGTCCAGAGGGAATGTTCCCTTTCCTGATTTCTCTGTATGATTCCAGGGTTGTTTCTGCTGCTGGTGAAAACAGAATCGAGCACCAAGAGAAAATGAGTGGTGTCTCCATCTGCTTTTCAGAACTGATCACCAGGACATTTCAGCTTCCTGGAGAAGAGCATTTGTAGCCACATTCCATGGGTATTCTCAGGAAAGCTGATGACAATTAGCTAAAATTGAAAATATAAATCTATTTCATAAAATAATTTACCTCTCTAAAGTTTCCAATGCAGATAGAATCCAGATGGTTGGTTGGGGTTTTTTGCCATTTCAGACCAAACTCATGGGATCAAGCTTTGCTCCTGCCAAGTGCAGACTTTGAGTTTAGACAGGGCTCACACTTCCTCACCAGTGTTTACCACTGAAGGGACAAAGCCTCTGAGGAAGGAATGACCAACCAGTTTATGCTGGGGTTTGGTCTCTGCAGACCTCGGGTGGGGTGACCCAGCTGGTTTGTGCAGTTGGGTGGAACCAGAGCTGCCCCAGCCAGGGGAGAAGCAGCCCCTCACTGGTGGGGAAGGTCACAGTGGTTCCACCAGGGCTGGTGAAGATGTCCTGAGCATGGGAACTGCACAGCCCAGCATTGTTCGTTGTTGCTTCTGCAGATGAAGGTTTGAAGAGCACTCAGGTAGCAGGATCCTTCCTGGCTTGTGTCCCCTCCCTGCACGAGCCCAAGGTGTCCCTACCTGTGCTGCCATTCCTGCGCAAAGCCAGGATGTGCTGGGACTCGTGAAAGCCAAATGAAGCCGTAGAACACGGAGAGAAGGAGTCAGGAAGGGAAACACAGCTTATGGGATCGTGTGTTCCTACACCAAAAATGTGGATTTAGCGGTAGGTGCGGCCGATAGCAACATGGGGTTTTTGTTGCCGCGCTCGGAGCCGGTGAGGTCTCGCTCCTCAAGGCACAGTGGTTCCTGCAGAGCTCTTTCCCACTGTCAGAGTTGCTGGGAAGAGATGCAGTCAGCCATTAAAAGGTGGGAAAGCATCCTGCTGTTATGTATATGAGAGCAGGGCTTTGTCTTGTCACATGTCACAGACGCAGCAGTAGAGGGAGAGAAAATCCTATTGGTATGTGATGGAGTTTGCAAGATGTCCTCCAAACCTTAATTATTGGAATGTGTCCTGGGATAAGTGATGCTGTCATTGAGCCCTGATTAGTTCGGAGGCAGGGTGGATGCAAGAGGGAGGAAACATAATGTCAGACTGGTTAATTAGCAAGCAAGCAAGAGCAACCCAAATTGTACAATCTGATGAGCAATTTGTCACCCACTCATTTTAAATGAGAAATGTGGTATCACTTTGCATTTCCTTTGTATTTTCCATTTTTGGATCTCTTTATACAGGAACTAACTTTGTGGCTCCTCTGTGGGGTAAGCAAGTGTTAGAGAGATAAACTGGGGGCTCAGAAATTACTTGTCCACACATCAAGACCACTGGCAAAAAACCTGAAGCTGAACCAGCAGCCCCATGCTCTAACCTGAATTAGAAGTAAGAAAGCATGGTGCAGGAAATTTAGAGATGGAGAAGAATGTAAAATGTAAGGTCAGAATATTTAGTCTGTGGATTATCCTGTCCCCAGCACTTCAAGGTTTCAGTTTATTTAGCATTCCGGGTGGGTATATGAATTTTTAGGGCACAGGCTTGGGGTAAATATATTTTGTGCTATTTTGGTGATACCAAAGCTACTGAAAGCTGATTTAAAGTAGCGAGTGGGAGTTTCTGTCTGCACGTGGATGTTCCTCAGTGACACAGCGCTGTCAAATGGCTTCTCCACCACCTCAGCACCAGCAATCTGCACGGGGAACCAGCCCTGCAGGATCAGGGACAGCCACACAAAACTGGGAGGAATTTTACCACTGTAGGGACTTGGCTTGGACAAAATCAGAGCGATCCCTTCCACCTTTGAATTCCTGCTCCTGAATTCCATCTCAGATGTTTCCTAGGATGGTTTGTGTTGAACTTCTCCCGTACTTGCGGTGTTAATGATGTGACCAATTCCTGCTGCTGTTGTTTGAACAGCTCCCAAAGCAAAGCTGGCTCCGGCAGCCTCTCACATCTTTGTAACTGCTCGGTAAACACCCCCTTTAAAACGGGGAAGGATAATCATCCAAACATGTAACCTGGAAGGTGTTCAGCCGAAAAAGCAGCAGAATCATCTGCTATTGTTCTTTCACAACGGGAAAATGAGGTTTTTTTCAGCTTCGAAAGGCACAGAGTACTTTGGCATTTCCCGGATCACTTTTGAAGACTTGCAGCTTCTGAAGGAGTCCTTGAGTGATCTTAGGAGCGAGCAGTGCTTTAAAGCATCATATCAGGCTTTTATAATAATGTCTTCAAGATGTCTATCACATTTAGAGTCTGAAGAAGGGCTTGTCTTTCTGAAGGTTTGTCTGTCTTTTTCGCATCTAGTCCGTTGATCTAATAAAAGGCACCAGCAAACTGCATATTTCTCATCTCTTTGGAGCTCCACAGTCACAGCATTGTGACTATTCCCACCAAAATAGGTGCATTTGGGCATAAATAAACATATCCAGAAAATGATAAAAATTACTAGCTCAGGGATTTGTCTCTTTGGAGAAGACAAGGGGGGAAAAAGCTCTTAATTTTAAAACAACAGGTGCTTAAGAGCAAAGATTTCCTGCATCTTGTGAGCGGCTTACACCAGTCACAGGGTAGATTTTAGACTTTGCCTAAAACTCCAGGTTAATTTATTACAAATAAAATTTGGGGTTTAAAAGTTTGGGTTAGATTTCAGGCCCTGAAATCACGATGTTGCAGGTGAAATCACGATGTTGCAGGTAAAATCAAGGTGAGCTCAACCATTGCGGGGACACCTGCAAGTGAGGCCACAGCCGTCAGGATCTCAACTGGTAAAACTGAGTTTTGAGGGGGTTTAGTGTTGTTTTCCCTTCCCAAGGTAAATTTAGGATGGACTGATGCCTCTCATGTTGTCAGTGCCCCGAAGCCCCCCTGGGTCTCCATGCTTGGGTTCCGTGAGCTGCTGGAGGCTTTGGGTGGAATTTGGCATCTTCCAGCTGTCTCACCTGCAGGGACGGCTTTGATTTTGGAGAGAAAAAATATGGCACAGGTCTGCTTCAACCCCACTGAAATCACTTCTGATTGTTTTAAGTTATTTCAAGGCAGTCGCTGATTATCGCTGGGGCTAACAAATATTGACACATCAGTATTCCAGCCGTGGCTGAACTGACACGAGCACAGGAATACGAAGCTAAGCTGGCAAGTACCTTTTGTTCACAGCTCCTCAAATTAAAGACAGGTACTTTGGTGTGTCTTCAACCAGAAACAAACTGTGAAAATTCATTTCCCAGTGCTATTTGGGTATTTTTGTAGCTCACTATGATCACACTGCATATGCAGATCCAAGTTAAAAATAAGCTTTTCAACTCTTGCTTGTTTATACAATATTAGAAGCACTTTATAAAAGTGGATGTTAATTAATGCTGTATTTTAATGGTGTTCCTATGAATTTGTAAGTACATTCTGGAGAGACTATCAAATATAATTTACTTTCAAAACAATTGGGGATTATCGTGATCAAAATAATTCAAATATTATTTTTTGATTTCCACTACCTTTACTATGGAACGGGTTATGTTTAGATGTCTCACACATACAGAAGGAAAAAAAATCTAAGGAATTGTTTTCTTCTTTTTTTTTCACAAGTGATTTTTGAAGAGATTTTCCACCTTCATTTCAATCTAATAACTTTCAAAGAGAGCTAGGAATGCAGTAAGTTTTCAAAGAGGCAAGCTACACATTTGTGCTCCTGAAAACTGGTATTTATTTAACATTCTATGTGAGGCATCTTGTGTGCATCCAGCTCTCAGCCATCTAATCCCATGCAGTCAGAGGAGTTGTACAAACCTGTTGAGCACAGCATCTCTTGCAAAGTTCTCCACAGAGATGTGCTTCTTGATAACTCAACCTAAAATATTTCCAAGGAGGTTTAAATGTTTTCGGTGGAAATCATTTGTGGTGCAGACTCCTCCACCTCTGCCCGAAACACGAAGAAAACATCTTGTCCAGACAAGTCAATTATTGAGGTTTCTTTTTAGGGAAAGCGTAGGAAATGCTTCTTTTCTCATCTATCTCTTAATTAGAAAAGGAGATGTGGCTTTCAGGTCTCTCTTTGGCTCCGTCAGTGGAACAAAATTGTCCTAACAGGAGTTCTTATTTGGTCCATGGAGAGGAGGGAAGGGGCCGTGGCAGGGGAAGCCCGAAGGTGACTCAGGGCACTCAGGAGCCGCTCTGTGCGCTCAGAGCACGCTGCGAACGCGGGGCAGTAAAACCTGCAGCGCTCATTGCAGCCCCATCTTCACACGAGCCCAGCCATAAACCTGGCTGCCAGCAGCTCCACCTGGGTCCCATGAAAAGGATAATAAATACCCCTGCCCCGACTGTCTCCTGTCACATGCCAGAGATTGCAGTGATTGCTTTGGGGCTTCCCACCAGGGCTGAGCAGCCGCGTCCCCTGTGCTTTCCCCTCTCCAGGAGCCGGGGCTGTAAAACATTCTCATCTGTGCTCTCTATCAGAAAGCATCTGCATTTTATTATTTTTCATCTCGGTGCCAAGAAAGGAATACGTTTTGGAACTTCCAAGCACCATCATATAATTTTCATTAATAGGAGGAGGAGGGAGGTCCCATCTCCCGGCACTTGGAATGACCTTAAAGGAGAGCCACGAAGGAAACAAAGGATGGGCATGGCAGGGCCCAGCTTATTCGTGGGGGAAGTTCCTTGGTGTTACAGCAATAAAGAGCAATCCATGACAACATTTTGGTATTAAAATAGTGAAGGGAAAAATGAAATTAAAATAAAACTGGTCATGATTACACAGAGAACATAAAACGCTGTTCCTCTGTAGTAGCCGTATATCAGCTGAGCTTACACGTGTTCAGCAGTGTAACTACAATGAGCCGTGGCTGTCTGGTTTTTTAAAACCTTGCAGGAGAAAGCAAAGCCTTTGCAGCATTTCTTATTAACATTTTTTCCTGGAATAATCCACGCCAGAGTTTTCCCCTGTCAGCAAAGAGAAGGCTGAACCAGAAAGGCAGAAAGAACATGTGGTGGTGCAGCCATGAAACCAAGAATTCCCTGGCCTTTCACAGGTGCTGACAACACCTTGTTCATCTCATCCTTCCATTTTTGGTTTTTTTTTGGAAGTATGAATTATACCAATGTGTTCTGTCAAGTACCTGGTGGCCTGTGAGGAGTAAATGTTCTCTTGAACTCCACATCCTTGGGAAAGCTTTGTGGTGCAGAAGAGTGAGCTCAGCCCAACCCCTCCTTCCCTGTCCTGCTTTCCCATTGCCTTTTTTTTCTTCATGAATTCAGGAGATCATTTAATCTACCTCAGTTTCCCAACGTGTAAAATTGGTCTTTGTGAACCTCTAAAGAGGCCAAAAAGGTTGATCAGAGCTGGAAGGTGGGAAGTTTTTTGCAAGTGCAAGTTATTTCTCTGGCCTGGACTTTTCTGTGGAGTTCTAGAGATAATATTTTAGCTGCCTTTTTTTTTTTTTTTTCCCCAGTTTTAAATTGTTATCTTGAAAATGCACAATAGCAAATTTCCCCAAACTTTAGCCAATCAGGATCAGCCCTCCCAGATAATGTAAATACAATTAGTTGATTTAAAGCACATTTCATGTTATGCTTATCTGCTAAGTGTTTCAGTTATGGCGTTCATACAGAATGAGTCACTCATACATATTCCTCAAGGAAGAGCCAAAAGATGGAAGGAAAATACAGCCTGAGGAAAAAGTCTATAAAGATTTCTCGCTTTTCTAATCCCTTCTCTCTAATGTTTCTTTGTAAATTTGTCAGATGGGAATGAAATTGCCTCATAACTCTCCAGATGTGAAGAGCATCACTGCACAAAATTACGTACTTGTCAAAGCAAGGGGGAATTTATGTTGGTGTTCCTGAGATGTGATTTTATTCAGTCTATTTCCTTTGTGCACATCATAGCAACTAGAAAGACAAAAACAGCTAGTTTATGTATATCTTCCTTTTTGCCCCCCCTTTTTTTCACCTCTGGTGAATTTTTTAGCTTCTATTTTTCCCTTTTGTTTTCTTATCCCCCTCCCCTCCCTCCTTTTATCTACTGCTTATTGCTAGTGACAGTAAACTTCATCCAACAACACTCTGATGAGAGCAGCTATGATTCTACCAGCACCAGGCAGTTCAGACAAGTGCTACAGTAATTTTCCCTATGGAGCACGGAGAAAGGTGTGGCTTCTCTCCTGGTTAGGAAAGATGTTTGTTTAGAAACCTGCAGCGTTTCTTACAGGCAACCAAGCCATGATTTATTTTGATATTTTGCTTTATATTCTAGCATTTTAATTTTAACTTTGTGCATTTTCCCTCCAAAGCTCCTGCAGTCAAATATTGTGGTTAAACTCACCAAAAAACTTCTTCTAGTGATACCCCAGTCCAGTTTCTTTGTTCTATATTAAATAATATAGTCTGCAGTGTTTGTGCAGGATTTCTTCCTTTAGTTCAAAGCTCTGATATTAAATGGAGTCTAAAGCATGAGGTGCATGAACCACTCTGAATTCCAGCTCCTGCTGGCCATGACCTTCTTGGGATACTTTAAAAAATTCAGCTTTTTAATCCCCGTGTTCGTGTTTCTTCAAGACACATAAGATGGTTTTAAAACCAGCATTAATGGGGGAAAAAAATAATAAGCCAAATAAATGAGATCTTCAAGGCATTGTTCAGGTTGGGTCCCTGAACCTCTTCCAAACTACTGGGGGGCTCCTCTCACTTAACAGGGACTTTGGGGTACAGGATGGGCAGAGATAAAGATCTGTGTGTGCTCCATCATCCCTGTGCTAAGCACAGCCCAGTTACAAAAATCAAATCCCTCCTCTTCTCATTTTTCTCTCTTTGTTTTCCTCCCCTCTCCAGTGCTCACTTTGGGAATCGGTGCTCACTTCCCTACGTGTATTTAAAACCAGCCATATCCTGAGCCTGTGAAAAGAGTAAACTTTGGTTTGCTGGCACACCAAGACAGGCTGTGGATTTATAAGTGAAAGAAATATTCACATTACGTAAGAGTAGGTGATGCGCTGAGGATGTCAGGATTTTTAAAGGGAAAAGAATTATTGGACTGGATGTTAAGTTTTCTGGGAGGTGGACTGGGAGGTTATAAAGAATTGTCAGTATTAAAGCCCAACTTGGCTCTGTCTCTGCTAAGAAAATACTTGTGGAAATACATCTGACCTAGTCCTGGACCTGGTTTTAGCTGCAAAAATTCCAGCAGCGATTCCTGTACGAGGAACACCTTGGAGGCTCTGGTAGTGCAAAGTCCATGCAGATCCTCCTGTCTGTTTTTCCGTCTCACTCCAGCTCTCTGTGTGACCTTCCTGATATCATCCTTGGGCAGTCAAGGCCAAGATCTCCCTGCACACAACTCCAGAAATAAGCCCAGGGTGTGCTGTGGCCGCTCCTCAGTGCTCACCAGGGCAGAGCTGCTGGTGTCTCCTGTTGCACCCAAAACTGAGAGCGTTGCTTTTCCTCCATCAGCATCTGTGTGTGAAGTGAGGTCATGCAAACATCCACCAGCATTTTATCTGGCTGAGGGTGTAAAACAATGCCTTAGGACCGTGGGGAAGAGCTCCTGGAGCCACCCTAACGTTCCTTACAGCAGTTTTCCCCGCGGTATGGAGTATGAGATTGTCATGGTATTGATGGAGCTGGAGGTTGCTCAGAGCAGCCTTGAGCGGGGGCCTGGAGATCCCTTGGAAAAGCAGCGAAGTAAATGGCAAGCCACATATTGTAAAGTAACAAGAAGAATTTTTATTATTGCTTTTTTTTTTCCCTTTTGTATTTTTCTTACCATTTTGATCAGATGTACATTGTTTATAACCCCTAGTTTACTGGCCCCAAATATCATTACAACGTCCGCACAATGATCTATGTTTGGTTGTTACCCTTTTAATGGATAAAAAAAGATTTAAGTACTTCATTCTGTTGCATTTTGACAGCTGTTAGCCATCATTTTTCCATTCACCTGCATTTAGCGGTCCCATAAAGGGAGGCAATCTTAGAACTAACAAGAGCTGGGCACTGCAAGGTGATAATTCTGTATCACTTTGGCCTATAAATACCTGACAGGCTTTGGGCTGAGTCAGCAGTCTGTAACAAAGTGGCAGCCGTGCCCTTTTATCTGTGTGAGTGTTTCACAGCAATTGGACTATCAGCCCCTGCAGTGAAAATCCATAGTATCGATCAGGCTATTTCTCCACTGTAATTCTTTTGTAGGAAATCCCTGATGACAAATTTTATCTGCACCACTTTTTGATTGCTGGTTTGATGTAAGCGATCTCCAAGGGCAGAGTTAAGCTCCTGGCCGTTCCACATTATCAAGCACCAGCTTTATTTACTGAAACTACACTTGTGGTCACCAACCAAAATAAAAAAAAAAGTGAGAGAGAGAGGGAAAGGAGGAGGCGGAGGAGGCTGAAAATTAAGAGCAAAATAATATTTCAAAACGCGGGAGCAAGGGGGTGAAGTCGCTTATATCAGCTGCTGGATTGTTAAGTAAAAGCGTGTCCTGCATTTATAAATGCACAAACAGGAGAAATAAGTATTGGTAAAAATCTCTGTGGGATGCAGGGCTGTGTCTGGACAGAGGTTTGGGTTTGGAGCTGATCCTGCAGGCTCCTGGTGGTGGGAATGGTCCCACAGGTGCCCCCAGGAAGCTGTTGAGAACTCGCTGTGCTCATCAGCGAGCAGGATTTGATTTCATTCCCTTCCCAAAGGGATGAACGTTCCTGCTGAGCTGCCTCACGTGTGCTCAGGGCACGCCAGCTTTGCTGTTGTGGTCAGACTCGAGGTGTTTGCTGAGTCTCAGGGGGCTGGAGCAGGCTCTGCTCAGAGCAGACACCCATGGAAAAATTCCAGGTAGAGCCCTTTGGCTGAAACAATAATCACAGCAGAAACCCCTGTCAGTGATACCCCTGTGGAATGCTGGATGTCCTTTAGCCTCCAAATTTAACTTGGAAAACCGAAAAAGGAAGCTCATGAATTTCCAGCATCCCTCAGCTGAGGCTGAGGAGCATCACATATTGCAGAGCACAGGGATGCCATTGCTGTGAATCCAAACGTTATTCCAGCTGTGGTTTAAGTGTCGGTCATGGTCTCAGCAGAATTATCGCAGACGATCCCTGGGACACCCTGAGTTCCTGATTTCCCCACGGCTGCTGCATGAGTGAAGCCTGAGCTGCTGAGCCCCCAGGGAGGCTCCTCGCAGCATCTTTGCGTTGTCCATCAGGGTTACTCACTGTGACTCACAGAGATGTTTTCCTTTTGCTTAAGTAATGCAGCATGAACCGGGGAAATGATGTCTTCTGTTTTCCTTTAAAGCCCTGAGTCACTGACACAGCCCAAACATGGCACGTGCAGTGCGGAATTACTGAGGAAAACAGTCGAGCTCTGGTTTGGGGATTTTTCACCCAAAGCCTGTTAAGCACAAAACTAAAAATAGCTTGCATAGCAATGAGATCTCCATCAAGGAAATATTTGTTTGTACTGCTGGGCTCCTGCCTCTGACTATGTCACTCTGCTAAAATTCAGTTGCCTAGAAAATATATATCTTTGGATATAAACATATATCCAGAGATATGTGTTTACTGAGCAGCATATATTGGATTAGGCATGGAGCCAGTCCAATTTCACGACTACACCTTTGAAAAATTGTCTGATTAACACTGAGAGGAATAATTGTATGTGAAAGGCATAGTAAACATGCCCCACTAGAATGGATTTTCAGCAAATAATGAGAAATACCTTGTCTGTTCAGAACCCTATCCCAATGAAAGCACCTTAATCATTTACTTAAGCAATAGCTCAGATTAAATAAATTACTAGCAATTAAGTATTGAGAATAATTTGGATTATTTGGGAGAAACTGTTGGGGCTTTTTATACAGTTGAGCACATTCCAAGTCTGAGTTAAGTTCAAAGTTTGCAAATTTGATTCGTAAAAGTGGAATCATAAAACCCAGAGAGAAGACAATAAGATTTCCAGGGGGACTTGAATGAATTTAAAAATCAATGAAACCCTTTATGCAAGCTTTATGCACTACATCTTTCCACCCAAGATTTTTGATATAATTTAGTGGACCAAATTCAAAGCATGCCGTTCAGCCCAAAGTCTGTTGTTATTATTGGTGAATTACCATAAATCCCAAACCCATTTTGCCCTGTGCTCGGAAGGCTGGTGTTATTTGTGACTGGATTGACCAAGATTGGTGGGGATCAGTGTCGGGTTGGACTCAGTGATCCTCGAGGGCTTTTCCAACCTCGGTGATTCTGGGATTTTCTTAGGGCCTTACCTGTCGACTTTGAGGCACCCATGGCATTTTTGATAAAGCAGTGGCACAGATTGTTTATGAATTATTTGGATTTATTTATTTTATGTTGTGTCTTTAGGCATACTCCTGATGGAAAGCACTGAACTGACACCACCAGAGTCTCCTTTGTGGGTGAGGCACGGCCAGGTGTTCACTGCTCTGACACCACCAACCCGTGTCACTTAAACTCCTGAGCAGCCATCAAGTAATAATGACTTCCAATTACTCCTAATCTGAGCTGGGCTTGAACCAGTGACCTTGAAAGGGTCTGTATCCCATTAACAGCTCCCCAAGCCAGCCCGTCCCGGGGTGTTCGATTGTTCTCAATGCCACCAAAGAGCTTGCCTCCCCTCTCCTTTATTTCTTTTTTTAAAACTGCTTAAAATTAAGGGTGGAGAGGTATTGAAATACTCAATTTGCAGTTTCCCTGTATCTCTAATGCCACGTCTAGAGGAGCAGCTTTCATTTGCACTGGGAATACCTCCTGCTGAAATGAAATTCTCTTTTCTCAGTCCTCGATGCCTTGTCTGTCACTGATGTGTTTTGCACACCTAGACCTCCAGAATCAGTGAAAGCTGCCTTGATTCTGCCTGGCAGAACATTGCAGAGTGCTCCCAGGCTCTCACGAAAATTCCTGGGATATCCTCCCTGTTATGGGAGGACATAAAGGGTGACCCAGACAAGAAATGAGCCATTAGATGCTGATTTCTATTTGCACAATACCTCTCATTAAATTTTCTATATCAGTTATTTTTTGTTTGTTTTTTTGGGTTTTTTTAGTCTATTCTCAGAAAAAAGTACTGAAATATTTGATATTTTCACCAGGGTCAGCACCAAGCTGGTCTGTCTGATACCAGCACTTATGCACCTGGTACCAAGAGTGGCCAAGGGCTGGACTCGATGATCCTGGAGATCTTTTCTAAACCTCAGTGATTGTGTGGCTCCGTGAAGAGCTGGCAGGGAGGGAGGGAGCAGCGCTGGGGCTGCAGGTTCACCTTTGGGGTGCTTTGTGTGTTCTCAAGATGTGCCTTGCTCACGGGAGCAGAAAGATCAACCACACTTTTGTACCTGAATAGAGAAAATTCAGCCCCTCCTGCAGCATCCCCCAGCTGCCAGGGTTTGCCAGTTCATCTGCACTTTTCAGGCTAAAACAGGCTCGGCTGCAGCCCTTTGGTGCACTTTTGTGACACCTCCTGTGAACAAAAGGTGTCCATTCTCGATGGGTTGTACCCCTCCACCTGCCAGGCTCACCTCCGCATCAAAGAGATCCAGTGATAGTGCTGGAAAATTTCATTCCACTTTCTTCTCCAAATTTCTGGTGCTTTGGGGCAAATTCAGTGTTTTCATTAACATTTCAGATAAGTCTGGAAAGAGCACAGACATTAATGCAGATTACAGGCCAGAAATGCTAAGCAGCAGCAGCTCCCTTTGATCTGCTGAGATATGTCAGTGGTAAATATTTCTGCAGCCCCGAAAATCAGCAACGTGGAGCCCTTGTCCACATAAAGGGGAATTCAGCCATCCTGGGGATTCCTATCTGTCCCTGCAGTGCCTTCCCAGCCCCATGGCTCGGGGCTGATCCAAGTGAACCCCGATCCCGGCAGGGATGAGTGGACAGCACCTCACATCTCAGCGTGTGAGCAGGTCCCCTTTGAAAGACTCATTTCAGGTTTGCATCTTAAACTGCCACGTTGTCCTTTAGAAAACGCCCCAGCAGCCCATGGAAAGGCACTTCCCACAGCAGGGAATCAAACCTGGATCCCTCACCTCCACTTGTGGGTTCCCACTGGAATCTGAGTGGGCATGGATGCTGTTATCTAACTTTAAATAAAGAATTTAAGCCCTTGTCTCCCATTCCAGAAGTGGTTCCTGAGCAGACAGAGAGCAGGAAAAGACAGAGAGTAGGAATATTATTCCTACAGGCAGGATTTAAGGCTCTCCCATATCCTTTTTAATTCCACATTGCCTGGACTTAGGTTTCAGCTCTTCCATCATGATTTTGGCCCTGTTCTCAGGCCCCTGGTTCACCCCATACTCTGTATAGTATGCTTAAATGCCTGGCCGATATAGGATTTTACTAGAATTGTCTCAATTTAGGTTTCAAAATTGAATCCTTTCTTTACAAGGACCTTGAGGTTAACAATGTTCAGTAGTGGGCTCAATACATGGGGAATTATTCAGGCTGGAATTTACAGCTGCTCGCCCTGAGAAGGGAACAACTGTATTAAAAATAGGATTCGCAAAGTCAGATGTTTCCTTCTGTGCTCCAATCCTGCCATCCTGATGGTGTTTCCTGTAGAAAGAAAATTATTCTTTTGGGCACTTACCTGGGCAAACCAAAACGATGGGAACGTGTCTCCCAATGAACTGAATCAATGAGTCGGTGAGGTTTGTCCCTTTAACGCCCTGATGATGTTAATTAGAATTGTAAACCTCACGTCTGGTTTCATCAGACCTGTCTCCCACCATCAAACAAAAAACCACCTAATGTCAAATTATTGAAGTCTTCCAGCTGCCGGAAATTCCCCGTCCAGTCTCCAAGTGTTTTCCTTTACCACAAAATAACAAGCAAGTCCCGTGTGTTTGTATCAGCCCTGCAAGTGCTGTCTGCAAAAGTCATGTCATAACCTCAATCAATCACTCAGCATTGGCCGACACTCGGCTAGATGATCCAGAAATCCTCCTGACTGGGATTATACTTCAGGAAATAACACAGTGCTGCCTGACAGCAGCAGCCAAACTCGTCAGAACGAGGCCAAATAGCCAGAGTTGCCCAAGTCGTTCCTTCCTGGAGCTTCTTGGGCTACATCCATTTCCACATGTGCCACAAAGGGCCAGCAGAAAGCTGGGTGGCACTTGGAGCATTTATTAATTTCCTTTTACTTGCTCATGAAAGCATATTAAATTTTCCAGATCTGAACACAGTTCAGTAATTAATCCATCAGTTATGGAATAACAAAATGCCACTGACCACCTAGAGCTGTGGAGAACACGGCCTGTAGATCCTAAGGCTGTCCTTTCTTAGACTGGATATTCAAAATTTATGTATCTGCCAGTCAGGATATAATAAAATGCAGAAACATGCTTATAAAAAGAAATGTGATATTTACCGTTCAGCCATGTAATATCTTCTACTTATACATCTCCCTTGAGGATATCTTGATGTTATTGGAAGGGTAGTTTTCTTAGGCATGCTCCCTTTTCCTCTTTTCTGGTTCTCCTCTTCTTTTTTTGTCATTTTCTCTTCTTTTTTTTTAAATTTTCTAGTTCTCTTTGGAAAGTGCCAACCCATATATTGCAATATTAGACGTGACTACAGTTTGAGACTTAATAGTAGTTTTATTGTAATTAATTTGTGATGTAAAGCTGAAGAGCAGCTTAGAGTGTGTAAGTTTAAGACCACTGAGAATTTAGACTTGAGTTATTTGAGCCAGTGCGAGCACAGACCCCATGGACATCCACCATCACTAAATCAACATCAGGAAGTCAGAACTGGGGCCTTTCCGTGTTTTCCTGCTGATTTCAGCCAGCAGGGTTCTGGCTGTGTTTTCCAGCAAACTTTGGGAACTACAGACCTATTGCCTGCAAGGTAATGGTTAAAGGAGGGGTCAAGCAGCTGAATCCAAACTGGGACACAGCTCTGGATTTAAAACCCTCCTGAGCTGTCTCCTTGATCCCGACGTGCAGGACCCTGAGGTGGCTGTGTCCGTCAGTCTGTCCGTGTGTGCACCCCCTGTCGCAGTGCAGTGCTGAAGGGATGCCAGGGTAAGGTCTTTGAGGAGCCAACAGGGTGTGGTTTGTAACCCTCAGAGAAATGAAAAGTAATTTAATGCTGCCTGTTGGTGAAAGAACAGAGAATACACCCTGCTGCACGCTGTAACCTCAGCTCTCCTTGCTTTTATCACTTTCCTTGCTTTTACGATGTGTGCAGTGAAAAAAAAAAAATCTCTTGTGAATGGAAGTTTAAGTTTCCCTGCAAGGGTTATGAAGCATGGAGAGGCCCCTTTGCTGCTCCTCAAAGGTGCTGTGTGCGGTCACCCCGCTGGGGACAGGAAGGGGCTGCCGTCCCTTGAAACAGTCTGCATCCCCATTTGTACAATCCCTGGGGGAAATCCCGTGGCGGGCCAAGGAAGAGGCTGTGGATCCACTCCTGAAGCTCCCCTGCTCAGTGCAACCAGCCTGGAGGAGATGGAGCTGCTCCTGCAGCATCCACAGAGGGCTACACCGTATGCCACATTTGTTTCATGAATTTCTCTCCTCTCATTGCCTTAAGCACAATTACAAATACATTATGCAGTGTGAATTTTCACCCTTTTTTAGCATTCGGCGGTGCTGTGAACCAGCAGCCTTTCCCCTCAGTGTACTGGGTTGAAATTAGTGCATTCCCCAAATATCCTGCTGCCTGTGCCATCCCACCGTGACCCACGGAGGGGACGCCAGCACCAAATGCTTCCCCGGCTGGGATTTGGCGCATCTCATCCACGAGATCTCCGAGGGGCCAGGAACCGAGGGTGCCACCGCTCCCAGGTCAGCGCACCATGAGCTCCTGATTTCCAGCTGGGGAAACGGTGTGATGGACAAAACACCACAAAGCCAGGCTGGTTTATCCATTGGAACGGGCACACGCTTCTCCCTGCTGCAGAGGGGCTCTGCTGCTCCTTCCACCCATCCTTCCATGTGCATTTTTGGCAGATCTGTATATTTGCCCTGCCCAGCACCAGCGCCGTGCAGGGCAGCCAGGCTGGATTGCCCTCTCCTGCCTGAAACACAATCTGACAGAAATTTAGCAAAACTTGGGCTGTGGATTGAGAGGCGGTGATCAATTCTGACAGCGTCCTGCTCTGCTCAATATTCTCTCTGAAGTGCCTGGAACCAAATGCCAGCGCAGAGCATTTCTCCCCGAAGTTCAAGAGGGGAGATGTAAACACAGGCCGTAAAAGACCTGCATGTCTCGAGCTTGTAGGGGTCGTAATTCTTCCCAGCAAAGTTACCTTTCCTGTTTCTATGAATTACTCTTACATTCTTGTAAGAGATACGGTTTGAGGTATTTATGGTGCATTCAATTCTGCTATCATTGATTTACTGGACTAAACCTGCTCCAGGATATGATGTAAAGCCCCTAATTCCAAAAAACTCTTACATCTCGGCGAGAACAGCATTTTCTGCCCTGTTGCCCTCCAGCAGATGACCAACAGAGATAAACAGAGGGCACTCCACTCTCGGTTGCAATGTGCTTGGTGATGTGAAGGAATCAATCAGACAAAAGCAGATTATTAGAGTGTCTGAGAGAGATCAAACATTGCTGGCATCTTCACCCACACACGGTTGATTTACAGGCAAGCTGATAAAGTGCTGCAGCTCACTGTCAGAAGTACATGACAGCTCCTCTAGCTCTATGGATAAATTATTGCTGAAGCCCATGATAACATTTCTCCACCTAGCAACCAAACATAACAGGATGTGGCTTTTAGTACTCGGAGCCAGAATGATACAAAGAGAAAACACAGAAACTCTTCAGGCAGGGAGGCAGCGCACAGGAAAGGCAGGCAGGGATGGATTTTCGCTCTCACACGCGACGGGGGTGTGTCTGTCCTGGCTCTGCTGGTGGAAAATTGGCTGGGCTGGAGCCGTGTACCTGCAGAGACCCTGCCAAAATGCCTGGCACTGCAGGCAGGAGGGAGGGATTCTAATGGGGGGTGGGTGCTGGGGCTGCCCCACAGCCGGGAACACCTATGGGAAACATCAGGTGATCCCTTTGGAAAAGCATCAGCAATAAATAACCTCATCCTGCTTTTAAAAAAGGCAAATCAAAATAATCCGATTATTTGGAAGACAGTGCTAAAGAAAGACGCGGTTCAGAGATTCTTTTATTTTTATCTGGTGTCTTATAAAATAATAAGTGATATAATCTGCTAAATATTGCATCATGGCTATTAGACATTGGGGCTGTGCTCAAAAATTAAGTTGGGTTAATTAGAGCATGTACTATGTGCCTATAAAAGACTAAATCAGGCTCTGTCTCGGGAGCCAGACGTGAGTGCTTTTCAAAAACTGAGAATGTGACCCTGACAACTTAAAATCTAAAGTACATTGAAAGTACTCACAGGTTAGAGGTTCTGCTGCCTCAGATGCCTTTCATAAATTCTCTTGCTTTGAAATACACTTCCTTATTTAAATTTTTTTTTCCTCTTTGTTGCTCTAACAGAAGTCATCCCACAGAAGAGTAGGGAAATGAATATGGAAATAACTGTATGAAAGAAATTATGGGACCTGTTTATCTGTACTGCTCTGCCAAATGAACAATCAGAAAATGTGATTTTTTTTTTCTTTTCTCCCTGTGGCTTTTTCAGTTACAAGAATTTAGAAAAGGTGAGAGGTAAGTGAGAAATTCTGAGACGTAAAAGATGTAATTTGGTGATATCCCTGAAGTAATTCTTTATACTATTTGTTAGTTTGTCGTATTAAAGGCTCGGTGTTGTTTTTATTAAGGGCTTGGTGCTGTTTATCTGCAAACAGATCTAAGCCCAGTTTGCATTTGGAGTTTTTGTGGGGTTTCTTTGGTGGCTGCCGTGCTGGAAGGCGGCCCCAGCTCCTGGGCTGCCCCAAGGAACCCTTTGCTCGGTAAATTCCTGCCCAGCTGCGTTACCTGCGCTCACCTGACAGGGAGGACGGACCTGACTGGAAAATTGCCCTGCTGGTACTCATAATCCTGGTGGGATCACCTGGAACACCCCTTCCCTTCCGCCTGCTGGGGGCAAGGGTGGCTTCTGTGCTTCTTTATCACATTTTTAAATCCCCACCTCATTTCAGCATCCCCCCTTGTGCTCCTCCAGACTCATTACAGGACACTTTCTGTGGGACCTCACGGGGAGGATTTGCCAGAGCAACTCTTGTAAAAGCCGACAGAAATTGCGTGGTTTAATCCTCGTGTGCTGCATTGAAAAATTACCCATAAATATTTCACCATTATGTTTTATTATTACCGTCAAATTTGTTTTATGTACTTATTATTTAAGGGATAATAGGGCAGGTGTCCCGTTTTATGAGGCAATAATCTGGTTCACGTTGGCTCCACAGTTTATCCCTCCCAGAGAGCTGCATTATCGCCAAGGGACATGGGGAGCTTGTCTTATTGTAGTAATAATAATAATAATAATAATAATAACAATACCTTCTATTCCTACAGCACCTTTCCTCTAGAACAATCCAAAAGCATTTTATATGTCTGATTTGATTTTTGACACCTGGGGTCATGTCAAGGATTATTTCAATAATGCCAACTCTGGAGTGAGGGCAGAAACCAGACTTTAGACCACCAGATATCCTCCCCTGGATCTCTGAAAACCTTTGGTGTTTATCCCTGTCTCTCTCTGATCCTGGGGGTGCAGGGGATGAGCTCCAGCACGGATGGATGTCCTTGGCTGTGGCACCAGGGGCTCAAAAACTCTGGGAGTGGAATGTGACGCCCTTTAATTCAGATGTCTTGGAAACCTCAGGCAGAGCAGAACCTGCTCTGGGGAGGCTGGGGGAGCTGGGCTGCAGGCAGGGACAGCCTCGCATGTTTTGGAAGGGTGGCTTGACAGCAGATTCCAGGGCAGGGATCCACAGCCCTCCATCAGGTACTGCTGCCTTTGGAGATGATTGGGGTTCCATGTCCTCGGCAGGGCTGGGGTGAATGGGGATGCTGGTTTGGGTTCCATGTCCTCGGCAGGGCTGGGGTGAGTGGGGATGTTGGTTTGGGTTCTGTGTCCTCGGAATGGCCGGGGTGAGTGGGGATGTTGGTTTGGGTTCTGTGTCCTCAGCAGGATCAGGGTGAGTGGGGATGTTGGTTTGGGTTCTGTGTCCTCAGAATGGCCGGGGTCAGTGGGGATGTTGGTTTGGGTTCTGTGTCCTCAGCAGGATCAGGGTGATTGAGGATGTTGGTGCACCCGGGCGCTGCTGATGACAGAAACCTCTCTAAACGCCCTGTGCAGCTGAGCTGTGCCCTGCTGTGGCTGTGCTGGGAAAGCAGCTCCATTTGAGGCTGTATTTGCAATATCCATTGGATATACAGGGGTAGATTCCATCAGATAGGGGCCAACAGCTATAGACATTTGATATTAGCGATATCCAATGTATTCGCCATACTCAGGCTGCTGTTGTTTGTCCTGAACACCAGGCTATAAAACTGAGGCTGCCTTCGGTGGCCTGGAGCCATCCTGTGCCCCACGGAGTCCTGGCTGTCCTGGATGAGGTGACCTGTCCTGTCTGCCCTGTGCTCTCAGCCGAGGTGAGCCCAGGAACCATTTCCAAGCTTGGGATTCCAGCATTTCCCCTCAGAGCCAGCCCCTCCTAGGGAAACATTGCCAAATTGAGAAGAGGTTTGCACTTTATTAAAAGTAAAAAGAGGATTTACCTACAAATATTGCTGGGGTTTTGCTTCTGCTGCTGCTTCTCTCTTTTGGATTTTTTTCTTCCTTTTGTTCTCTTTCTTGAGCTGTGAATCCAAAAAGGCAAAAAAACTTCGATGTTTGGCTGTAATATGAGTATGTAATAATTTCCAGTAATAGAAGTGGTTTATTTCTACTTGAAAGTTGAAGCCAGTTCTGATGAAGTTATATATTCTTTGATTAAATAAGATATATAAGGCTGAGTCTGCTCTCTTAACATCCCAGAGTCACAAGGGCTTTAGCTACTCGGAGGCTGTGTTACTCATTCCTCCCTTATCCACAATCCCAGACTGACCTAAAAAACTTTCCCAACTAATGCCTTACTGAAATTGCCAGATTTCCACATGAAGTCAGAATTTTACAATCTGAATTTTCCCCACGGGGAGAAAAAAATACCTTTACAAGAAATTTCCAGAGTTTTCATTACTTGCTTCTTGCATGATTCAGCATTCTTTGAATTTCTCTGAACTCTGATTTTCCTTAGTGTTGGAGGGGAAAGGACCAATTTCTGCCATCTTCATAGCTGATCAACCAGATATTTAAAATATTAGTTCAGAAGTCTGCCAGTAGCTGCTTAAAAGGATTTTTATGGGTCCCTACCTGTGTTTGTGAGTGCCTAAACACCTCCAAATGTTTCACCCCATTATACTTTGCATCGTGGTGAAGGGATAACGCTTTCATTAGATCCATCAGCCATTCACAAAATACAGCTCTGTGCCACATTTACATCAGTAAAACAAATCATACAGTGCCTCAACTTTCCCCCATTAGGAGCGGAATGGATGTCTTGCCTCACCCAGGCAACGGGAGATGTCAAAAGTTCATTGGATTTACGGATAACAAATCACCAGTTGTCTCTCAAGCATTGTGCAAATTATCAAACGTTGTTTTATGGCACTGAGGGAACTGGCTGGGCAGGGATTCAGCCATGGGCTGAAGCACCTTGGTGACTTCAGCATCCAAATATCTAAAAGGAACATTTTAAATGAGAAGAAGACACATGCTCTCCTTTTTCCCTGGACCAAAGTGTAGCTTAGTCCCCAGTCTCCTCCCTTCCAGAAATATCAGACTTTATCCAGGGGCTCAGCACATCAGCACCTCATATTTGGAGTATCTGCATCTAAATTGCCTCTTTTCATTTGTTTGGGTTTGTGGGTGGGGTTTTTCCACTTGCTTATTACCAAACGTCACATTTTCATAACTTCCAGAAAGTTGATATTGCAAGAAAAAAACCCAAGCTGCATCTCCCTCATTATATTAAAATGTTAACATTCCTACTATTTCCTAATGGCACCGCTATAAAGCAAACATTGGAATGAAAAGTTCTATGATGAAAGTGGAGCCTAGAGACAGCTAATGGGAACGTGTTCCTGGGGTAGCTCGGGGTTTGCTTTGGGGATGTATAGATGATTATAGAAAATTGGCTCCATTATGCCCCCAATTGCAACGTGCAAAGTCGTTGTGCCCTGCAACTGATGGCAGAACGGGGACCAGGCAGTGCACAGCGAGAAAGATGATGTAGTTTTGTGTTGATTTTGTATTTTCTGCTTATGTGTCGCGCTCTGTGTTGCTGCCTGTTATTTATGCAGGGTTATCCTTCGTCATCTGGTTGTTATTGTTTGGAATAAAAACCCAGACACAGCCTGGAGGGCAATCCCACAAACACGCCCCCGTTCCGATGCTTTATGGACTGGTGAAGGTCTCGTTCCTGCAGGAAACAATGGGGTTTTCTTCATGCCAAGTCCAGGTGCTCAAACTCAGCTGAAAGCACTGCACAGAAACAGGGTTTTTTTGAGGCTCTGGATGTTGGGACTGAGCTGTGTGATCAGCACTGCAATTCTGTATTCATGAGGAAGTAAAATATGAAGAATAGTGTAAAGTAGCTGCTGCATTCGTGCTTTATTATCTCGAAGCAGTAATTGAATAGCTGCTAAGTGCTGAGTCCTGAAGGGAAAACCCACCCTGTGAGTTCCTTGGAGCTCTTTTACGCTCCAAGACTTCATCCATCCCGCCTAATTTATGAAATGCCTTCCCATTTTGGCCTTCCACAATTCGACCCACTATGTTTGGGCTGCAAAGTCTTTATTATCTCGTGCTTTATCGCAGAGAGGAGGAGGGCTCCGCATTTCCACGACTTCTCCTTGTTGTTATCTCCGAGCACGCAGCCCAGACAAAGAGCCCGTGGAATGCAGGGTGAGGGAAGCTCTAATTCTCGGCTGCAGCTCGATGCTGAACTTTGCAGGCACAAAAACCCTTCTCACATCTCAGCTCTGGCTGCTGAAATCCCATCAGAGAAGGCTGGCACGGCCCTGGCACGGAGCAGCCTGCTGAAGGTGGATTTGTGATGGGGTCAGCTCCCTGGATTCCCATCAAACGGCAAAGAAAGGCTGCACGGGTTCAGCATCTTTTAGGGCAGCAGCAGTTTGAAAATCTGTGTGTCCTGCAGGTGCCTGAGCTCTCGCAGAGGGGATGCTGGGCTCGGGCTGAATCTGCCTGGGATAAATTTCCTGGTGTTTGGTTCTTAGGACATGAGCCACTTCAGCACCAGCTCGGATGTCCCAGAATCGTTGAGGTTGGAAAAGCTCTCCCAGCCCATCGACCCAAGCTGTGCCCGATCCCCACCTTGGCACCAGCCCAGGCAGGGCTCTGAGTGCCACCTCCAGCATCCTGTGATGCTGCCCTGCTCTGCTCTCCCGGCTGCGGACAAACCCAGAATGCCGAGCTTTCCCCCCATCAGCTCTAACCCAAAACTCTTTCATTGCCTGCAGTGTCATGGGAAAGGTAAAGAGCCTGGAGCTCAGCAATGGCCAAATTCCTGGCCAAAAATATTGACAGAAAAGAAAAAAAAATCTCCTCAATAATCACAGAAAATCCCTGAGAGCTTAGGGTAGATCGATGGCTTTCCAAACTGCTGGATGCTGTGAGAATTGTGGAATTTGGCTCGGCTGGGCTGCCTCCTTCCTGCACCAAAACTTCAGCGCAAACAGAAAATGAAAATTTCTTTCTTCAAACACACTTAATTGCTTTCAAGTTTTGGCACTTCTGTCACTATTGGATTTCCAGGGCGTCCCATGGTAATGATTAGTTCTAAGCAAATACCTCAAAATATTTTCCATGAAAACTCCCTTGAATAAAACATTGAATAGCCTTCAGCTGTGTTCACACCCCTTTCATATTTGCTTTCTCTGAATATTCCAGTGACTGATTTATGGGCAGAAATGTTAACTGAAACAGCAATTTTTAAGGGAATGTTGCATAACATTTATGGAAAGCAGATTTCAAATATGGATATAGTATCTAAATGCAGCCTAGTTGGAGTAAAAATTAAGCCAGGTGATTTAAGTCCCTTCAATCTAAGAAACCATCTCAGTGTCCAAAAGTGCAGAGATCACTGAAAAAAGGAGTCTCTGTCCACCATAAAACCCAAAAATGAGGGTCAGATGCAGGCAAAGCTCAGCAGGTACTTGGTGAGTTTTGAAGAAGTGCTGAGCAGCAAATGTGTCCAGCTCCTGTGGACAAAAAATACCTTCATAAACCTGGCCCTGACTCCAAATAAATGTTGAATATTGAACACATTTGAAAAACGTGGAAGTAATTCAAAGTTAATTGTGAAGAGGAGAAGAGACTGAGCTCACTGAACTTAAGTTGTTTACTCTGAGTGAGTTGATTGGCCTTGCTAATGACACAGGAGCCTTGGCTGCTTCTTGGAGATGTCATTGTCAAAGAGCAAATATTTGCATATTGCTCTTCAACATCATTAGCTCTGTTTTGGAAGGTGAGTCGTTAAGACCAAGGT
This sequence comes from Pardalotus punctatus, assembly GCA_013400915.1. NCBI lineage: Eukaryota > Metazoa > Chordata > Aves > Passeriformes > Pardalotidae > Pardalotus > Pardalotus punctatus. The sequence continues at coordinate 23,692 of VZTX01001140.1, read as the reverse complement.
TTGAGAAAGTGTACAAATATTGCACATCTCATTTGCATCCGTGGCTAATTTGTGCATAAATCAGGTGAGATGGCTCCGAGCTGACCAATCCTGGCATCCTGGGACGTGCAAAGATGCTCGCAGGCCACTCACATGATCAGCTGCTTTTCAAAAATAAATTCATAATAATTTAAAAAAGCTGAGCAAAGCTCTAAAACTCAATTTTTGCATATGAAGCTCTTCCCCATTCTGTAGCGTGTTCAGGGAGAGAGAGCTCTGCTGGTACAGGGAAGTTCGACAGATCTGCATTATTCCCCTCGGAGTGCGAAAATATCTTCATGCAATCTCGGAAAAAACCTCATTTAAATGCTCTGTGAATCCAGCCCTTCCCAAAGGCCACGATGTATTCATGTATTTTGGATGATCTGCAGCTAGAAAACCGTGCAGTTAATGCAGCCATCTCACCACGGAAAAGACTGAAACAAAAACACTGAAAAAAACCAGAGAGAGAAGCTGAAAGCCAACGCACAGCCTCTAACCCAGATTCCTGCTTTGAAATAAAGATGGGCTGAAGAAGTTCTTGTTACCCAATTCCACCGCCAGCCACCATTTGCTCCATAAAAATGAAGAGCCAGAGTATTTTCAGAGGGACACTGAAAATTTCTCACCCTTCTGGTTAACTCTCTCGAAAATATCCTTATCAGTTTCAAGGCTGGAGAGTGATTTGTGTTCTCTTTCTATGAGAATGGAAGAATTTGCAAAGATAAAAATTACGAGCAGATATCAGAGGAGGTTTCCCCAAGAAGTGGTGAAGTTCAGGTTAAGATACTCCAGCACCATTTCTTTGGCAGGGTGGATAAATGAACACACTTTACTTTCCCTTTCTTCCCTAAAAAATCCTTTACTTACCCTCCTGCCATCACATGCTAAATTAAGTCATGTCTTTCTTTTATTAAGAAGACAGCTCTTTTCTGAGCTTCTTAAACTTTTCTAAATTTTCTTACCACAAACACTGCTCATTTTGTTTCTTATCCAGAGACTGATAACAGGGTTTCTATAAAAATGAACATTCATGATCAAAGAGCAACTCTGTATCATAAACAAATTACAACAACTGGGCATGCTTTGAAATAGCTTAACCTAATTAAGCTCAAACACTTTTGCAAAAGCTTTAAAAAAATGGGTGTAATTGGAGCTCCGTTCAGGTTCAGCTGACTTCATATTTTTAGTTTGGTTGGCATTTTTTTTCTCTTTTAGAGCTTTGCATAAACAAAACATTTTGACAGTGTTGCCTTCCTGGGAAAAAAATGTTGGTGGTGCTGAAAATTCAGATTTCCAAATGAAACACAGTTCTAATTGCTCATTTTTGCAGCTCCTGTGACGTGTGTGAGATGTGCCAAAAGCAGCCCCAGTGCCTGTGACGGTGGCACACGTGGGACACCCGTGTGCCACACGGGTCAAGGGCAACGGGGCCGGTGCCCATCGTGTGCTGGGCCACCGGGAGATCCCACCGGGGACTGGCAGTGCAAATATTGTATTTTTATTAACAAAATCAGTTACAAAGGAGGTTTGGAGGACTAAAATTGAAATCCCAGTGGTTTTCCTCCATGTTAAACCGCTCAGTACGGAGCATGTCCAAGTGTTAGTCCAGCCATGGGTTTTTCATCCTTTCCATGGCACGTGTTTGGTTCCTGGTGGAAAATCAGCTTTAGGCTGAGCTTATCAGACACTCAGCATTTGGTAACTTATTTCTGATCTCACTCTCTCGCCCCACTTTAAAAGTGTTGTGTAAAACTTTTCTCAGGTATTTATTGATTTTAAATCTCCAGGCTCCAAGGCTTGATCATCCCCTTAAATCTGATTCCAGGGGAATTTTCATTACTATGATTATGATTATGATTATGATTATTATTATTATTATTATTATTGATATTATTATCATCATCGTTATTATTATTATTATTATTATTATTATTACTATTATTATTATTATTATTATACACCTGAATCCTTTAATTACTCAGGTCAGTGTTTTAAAGGTACAGAAACACCCGTGGATGCTAAAATGGCCCCCCAAAAAAATCTCTCTTTATAGAAGCATCAATTTTCTTAAATTTAGAAGGAACAAATCTTCTGTAATCTCTATAGAATTGTGCCCTTCCCTCATCACCATAAAGCCAGAATGCTTTGGTTATTATCTGTTATAATCTGTTATTATCTGTTATCTGGTCTTTTCTTCTGTAGTGAATTATTTCCTCTGTTTTAGAAGATTTTAATTTTATTGATTTTTTATTTCAGAATGGAAACAATTTGCTGTTTGCCCAGCTGTGGAATTTCCATAAGGAGATAGTGATTTCCTGAATGCTCTAATTTACACTTCTCAGGAATATTTGTGGAAAAATAATTTCAAATTCATTCTTTTCTGCTCCAGGTTTTCCTGCACAACTGTTAACACTGAATTTAGCTCTTTGCTTGTAAGAGTTTACTAATGATTACTGAAGGCCTTAATTGAAACAAATTTTTATATATAGCTCAAGAAATACTTTTGTTCTATAATACCCTTTTAAAAATATTTTTCATTTCTTTTCCATTTCTGAGGATAAAATTTTCAGCAAAATTTATTCTCATAATTGAAAAGCCCTAGAAGCGCTAAGCCAAATTACCTGTAATTATAAAACCTTCTGATTCTGCCTGTGTTGAACAGATTAAACGCTCTGCCTTTACAACTTCCAAGGTTAAGTGCTCGTAATGGGACATGCTGGTGAGTAGGGTCATACAATCCCAGCAAGAGACACTCAGCAGCCCGAACGGAAGAGAGTTATTAAAATCTACAACATGCAACTTTAATCTAACACTCAAATTATGAGGGAAAGACCCTTGGAAAGAGCCCCAGGCTATTTGCAGGTTCAGTACGTTCGCTTTGCTCTCTGCGGTGATCAAAGTTGGGAGCCGCACACGCCTTGGACTGATGGAGGAGCTCGTCTGGAGGAGCTGCAGAAAACGCGGTGTCCCCAAGCTACAGCGGGCACGTAATTGGGGTTTTACACCTGAGAGGGAGGGAGGGAGCAGAGCCTGCCCTGCCCAGCTCCCCACAGGGCTGCACCGGCTCCTGGGCAAGGGTTAAAAGCCAGGGAAATTAATCTGAGCACCAAGACAAATTACACTTCTATTTTTTACAGAAAGTTTTCTAACTGGAGTGCTTCTGTTTTAATTGGGGACTATTACTTTAAATGAAATGCAAGATTGAGAGTCTTTTTTGCAGGGATATTTCAGTCACTGTCAAGACCTCCCAATAAGTTCATTCCTGCCTCTCTTCCTCATTTTTTTTTTTCTCTTCTGGATTACCAATATTTTCTTTTCCTAATCTACCCCAAATACCAACTCTATAAAGTTGGGTCCAAAACCCATCTAGCCTTGAGGTGACACATTAAAAAACCAGAGTGGTGTGGTTTTCTTTTCCCCCAAAAAGGCCACTTTTGAATGTGTCACTGTCACGCTGAAACAACTGCAGCGACAGCCCTTGATCAAAACAACCACAGCACCTTTGCATTGCTGTTTTTGCTCTGTCAGTCCTTGAAATGACCTTGGCTTAATTACCTGCATCTCAATGAGTGAATCTACATAGCAAGTGAAGGTTAATTAATGAAGGATCATTTCTTACTTAAACCCATCAGGCAGTGGCTGACAAGCAAGTCTGGCCCGCGCAGTCCCATCCTCGATCTCATTAGAAATGGTCAGATTGATGTGCTGGGGCCGCTCCCGAAGCAGGGCCAGGACAGTTTGTTAATGAACAGAACTGATGGGCTCCTGCAAAGCCTTCAGAAGCCTCTGTCTGTGATCAGCAGCATCACTGAACTTCAACTTCCCCACCGGCTCCTCAATTTCTAGAGTTTAATTTGTGCCTTTTCAACTCGGCAAACTTCTGAGATTGCCACCCAAAAGTTGCTGCGGGTTTTCTACCTGGCTGGAACGGGCAGAGCGATCAGGGCCTCTCTCACAAATGGATGTGGTTCTCACAGAGCCCATCGTTGCATCATTTCAAACCTGGAGGCTGCAGGAATTCATCTCAGTGACCTGGAATCCCATCTCCCAGGGACTCCTCGTCCTGGAGAGCGTCACTGTCTCTCAGAGCTGGAAATGTCCCTCTGTTGCCACTCCACAGGTGGAATGGGCTGGACCAGGCTTCCCCCTGGGATGTGATCTCTCACGCACTCAGGACAGCTCTTTCCCAGCCCTAGAAAGGGGAACATCCATGGTGGAGATGAAAAGAGGTCACACAAAGACTCCAGCACCAACATCCTCACCCTGCAGCAGCCCACGGGGGTAAAACGCTCACAAACAGAACGAAAGCCAAACCAAAAACACAGAAAATGAGAATTGGAGGACGACAGTTCCTCAAAGCAGCTGAAAGCAAAGTTCAGAGGTTGTGCTGAGAGCCCTAAAAACCCTCTGAACTCGTGCTTGCAGAGCCAGACTTGCACTGCCCGTAAACCTTTTCTGTCCAGTCACTCGTGGGGCTGCTGTGTAAAGCTGTGTGCTCCTGATTTTAGAAAAACACTTGCAGTTCATTTCTCTGGAAGGCCGTGGCGGAGAAAGTATTTTTACAACAATAAACAGTGCCTTACCTAGGATGGTGGAGGGGATTTGGCCCTAAATCACGTGGAGCTTTTCAAACACAAAGTGAGGCTCAGCTTGCCCAGAAAGACTTTGAGCAGACATTCACCATCAGACGGGTCACGCCTGCAGTGATTTATTGCACCCTGAACACTCTGCATGTTTCAGATCAAAGCAGACCCTATTTCAGCACAGGGCTGCACCTTCCAGAGGTAAAATGCACGGCTGGAATAAAGCTCAGGAAGATTTCTGGGCGCTGGAAGCAGAGCAGAGGGCCCCAGCCTCAGCCATAAAACCATCTCGGGGCTCAGAGCACCGAGCTCTGACGAGGTCACACGGTGTTCTCCTCTCCCATCCCTCTGGTTTGTCACCTCAGGAGCCAGCCTGGATCCATAATTGCCAATTTTCTCCCCATCAACAGGTTTCCCAATGCAGAAGTGGCCAGAGAGGCAAATGTTTCTCGTGCCAGAGAACAAAAACACGTCAGGAGCAGAGGTTTGGTCCCTTCCACATTTTGTCTCTGTTTGATCTTGCAAAGTTACAGATTTTGGTTACCTGGCACTGTCTCTTTTCTCTTTATGGTATAAATTGCTCTCCAGTATTTTTTGCCATTTCCAAGGGCTTCTCTTCTCAGTCTTATCCACTGATTAAGAAATAATGACAAAACAAGTCTCCGATATTTGAACTTTTCTCATGTTGCTTTTGAAGGTTCACATGAGTGAAGGCAGGACTGAGCTCAGAGGTAAAACTTGAATGCACTCTAGAAAATCATTTAAATGGGGAATTGCTTCCACCTGATATTAAGTGAAAAATACGTTGTGTGATCCTGCTTCTCTCTGTTCTATAAAAATTGATTTTTTTTCTATATGCAGAAGGATTAGGAATTGTTTCTGGTTTGGGCATGTGCCAGAATTTAACTCATCACACTTCTAATGTTTTCAAGTGCTGGAAAAAAATTATACAAAAAGTTTTCTGTTACTGGGAAAAAGAGCTCATTTACCTTTGTAATTTTCTATTAATTTACTGCTAGGATTCATTTTGAATTTAATTCAGTCCTCTAATGGTTTAAAACTGTGTCTTTGGTCTTTACACATTTGTGGTCTCAGCCGTGTCAGGCTTTTTCATCTACTTTATGTTCATTTATTTTAACTTTTAGTGGTCTTCTAGCCAATTCTTTATCCTTTTTATTACAAGAGCATGAAATTTTATAATGCCCCAGAGCTTTGTTAGTCAGCTGCTACAAGGTTCTTAACCTTAGTTAATTTATTCTTTCACTTTTGACTTTCAGATATGGAGCATGCTTTAATATTTTGGTTTTGAATATGAAAGCAACTTTTATTAAGTAGGTTTATGGCATTAATAGATCCTTATTTCATTTTTACAGGAGTGTTTAGGTATCCTGCTAGCCACAGAATGTATAATTTTCCATAATTATCTATAATTTTTGTAATATAATTTAAACTATACTATATGAAAATATTGTTAGTATAACAATCTTGACCTTTTTAGGTACTTTTATTCCAGAATCATTGTAAACAAGCATAAGAATGTTCTTTTTCATTGTAAGACCTGATTTTTTTTTTAGTTGCTTATTTCATTAACAAGTAATTAAGTCATGGAAGTTTGCTTGTGTAGAGGAAAAAAAAACTGAGAAAGTTCTAAAATCATCACTTGCTGTAATTTTCCATAATTATTCTGAACACATCCTGTATCCCAGCAATGACGTAATTGCAATTTGGGAAGTCCCCCAGGAATTCATTAAATCCCTACAGCCGCATTATTATCCAAGAGTTTCATATTTTTGTCTTTCAGAAGTAATTATTCTTATTCCCATCCAGAGAGCAAAGTTTGGAAGTCTAAATACTGGTCTCTGCCTTGAAAAGGCTGATGAAAACCAAAATATTACAAGGAAGAAAAAACCCCAGCCTTGGTCAGTTCTATTTTTAATTCCCCTTGGCTAAAACATATTCAAATTTTGTTGGTCTGGCTCAAATTATCCTTGGATTGAGAGCACTACATAAATACAAGCATCGAACTCAGGGAGAAATTCTGATTTTTTTGGGATCTACCTCTGGACCTACTTTGAAATCCCCTGAAATGGAGGCAAAGGGTTCATTTTGTGGGAAAGGCATCCCTGAAGAAATGGCCAACCCGGAGAGATTTTGCTCTGAAATTCCACCTGCTGCAATCCAAGGAGTGGAACCTGCTGCTCTTCACTTGGCTGAGGCACAGAAAATGCTTTCCACACAATTCTTACCCCCAAACGTCACCAAACCTGGCACTGTGCCCCTTCATTTGTAATCTGCCTCAGATCCGTTGACACTCCTCCTCTTCCTGCTCCTGTTTGGATGCTGCAATATTGTTTTTAGCTGGTTTCAATCACCACTCTCTGCTCACAGCAGTGCACCACTCTCAGAGATGCTGCAGCAGACTGATGCAGGTGTTGTTCTGGTCCAGAAATCCTCCCTGAGATGAGCCAAGGTCTGCACGAGCCCCGTTTTTATCCCAGGTCCACTGCGTGGAGGTGAGGGATGTTCCATCAGCCGGTGCAGCTCCATCAATGGTTTATTAACAGGCTTCCAGGGATCTCCATTAATCTGTAATTTTAATAAAAACGCGTTTTCATTTCAGCCCAGGTAAGAGTTTGCCATAATTCTCATTCTCAGTGTGGTGGAGTTGTTATTTCCCCTCCATCATTTACTCGTGTGTAAGCACCAAACCAACTCCACTACCCTGGAGGTTCGTTCCTGTTCCGCAGGGAGCTTACACTTAACGGGATTTTATATCTATATATATATACATATGTAATATATATGAACATTTCTTTGTCAGGTAGAAGCTTTTAGTTCTTCTGACATGAGGCTTTCACGCAGCAAAAATATTACTAATACTATTTTGCCTCTAAAGTGCATTTGTTATCAATATGCACTTAAACTGGTGATCAAGAGTTGGTGGGAGAGACACCTGCTCCGCATTTCTTATCTTTTTAATACCTTAGGGATACATCACTTAATAATTTAGTGCTAAACCATTTAGCATTTTAGCCCATCATCTCTTATATTACACATAGGATTTCAGTAATGTCTGATAAAATTATGTGTTAGCTGCCTTATGTGTGTGTAAAACTTAATAAGTCTTCTTCCCCCCCTCAAGTTTAATAACTGATTTCTTACATTTATGGATGTGAAATTTTATTGCTCATGGATATAGTTTGAACCTAAATCTTCATATCTTATAAATTGATTTTTAGTTTCCTTTTTGACCTTATGAATTTCAATCAGACATTGACCTCTTGTTGCTCATGAATCTGACTGATTTAGTGCCATATAACAATAATACTGTAGAAAAGCATTATCATAAGAGCCCACAGGGTTTGCTGAAACCCATAACTAGATTTTGGAGGCCTCTAGCAATAATAATTCTTGACCCAAGACTATTCTCTAATACCTTCATCCTTTACTGTTCTGGACTGGCCAATCCTTGTTTTAGTACGTTCAAGGAAAGTGGTAGAGACTCCCAGGAGGATACGAGCTCAAACTGTGTGGAGAAGATAATGCTGAATATACTCCTGTAAAATGAAGCTTATAAAAGACCAGTTCTGTCTGGGATTTGTCACGTTTTGAAGTGAGAGGGAAAGACTATTTAAAAGGAGCCTTTTGTGAAAAAAATTAGTATTTACTCAGTGTTTGAGATTTTCAAAAAATAAAAATTTAATAGTAATTGTCTTTACTGGAATGTGTTGTTATTCTTCAGTCTATCACTATGGCTGCAGCCTAAATAGAAGGCTTGAATGATTACTGCTTTGTTTGCTTGGCTGTGCTAATTTAATTTAATTTAATTGCTTATATGCTTTGCTTTACTGAATAACCGGGTGTTGATGTTCATTATTCCTTATTAAGAAAGAATCTTAATCCAGAAACAAAAGTGGGAAGGCTGTGGGCCTTTGGTTTACAAATGCTGACTTTGGGCACAAATATTTCCCGAGCGCCTGTTTTTCCTGTGCGCATCCACAGATACGTACGTGGCAGTTTTATTTATGAATTGATTGCCGGGATATGAGCAGGGAGCCAAGAAATCGGATAGAGCTGCTTCTGGTGAGCAGGGCAGAGGGTCAGGGCAGGAGGCACGAGCTCTGGGCTGGTGCAGGTGTTCAGCAGGACACGGGCACTCGCATCGAAGGGCCCCACTCGCCAAAGCAGGGCTGGCTCTCAATCAGACTGACTGGCTGGGGGCTGAGAGCTCTGAGTACCCAGAGTTACGTAAAACTTAGCTAAGACAGAGAGAGAGACCCCTTGGATTAATCCTTTTTCACTCGAGCTTTGTTATCCCTTGCTTTTAACAGCCAAGTTGATGCAAGGAGAGGCAGAACTTGCAGCTGAACGTGAGAATCTGTGCTGCTCATCTCTGATTATAGCACTGGAGAGAGTGCACGTGGACGTGGAAGCCAGAGCTGATCCCTTTGCAGCCTGAGAAGCAGATCTGAAGGCACAGCTCCTGCAGGACACGGCCACATCCCTATCCTGTGACATCCCAAGGAAACACCAGTGTACAGAGGGGATCCTGCAGGACACCCAGCAGCCTCTGCTTCACGTTGGAAGGCAAGAGAAAAGCAAGGGAAAGGCAAGAGAAAGGGAAAGGAAAGGCAAGAGAAAGGCAAAGGAAAGGCAAGGGAAAGGCAAGGGAAAGGCAAGGGAAAGGCAA
>VZTX01001137.1:0-36472 GCA_013400915.1 Pardalotus punctatus | reverse complement strand
CCCGCCGGGACGCTCCTCATTGGCCGGCCGGACACGGCGCCGGCTCCCCATTGGGTGGGGCGGGAGCAGTGAGGAGCCGGTGATTGGCGGACGGCGGAGGGGGCATGAATGTGGGCGTGGCCACGCCGTTCGCGCTGCATAAAATGACAGGATCGGTGAATAGCGCGGGCGCGGCACCGGGACCGGAGCACGGACAACGGGAGCCGCACCGGGACAGACCGGGGGACAGGTACCGGCATCCCCCGTGGGAGGGCAGGGAGCGGCCGGGGAACAAATACCGGCCCCGGCATCCTCTGTGAGAGGGCACCGAGCGGCGGGAGGGATGCCCGACCTTACCCCGCACATCTCCGGGCTGCGGGGAAGGGCACGGAGTTTGAGGGATGCGGGATGTCCCCGGCGCGGTCCTCGTGGTCCCCAGCGCAAGGACCGAGCCCTCCGGGGGCTGCGGGAGGTGCTGCCCCCGGTGCTGCATGGCAGAGCCCGGGCTGGGCGGGTTGGAGCCGCGGGGATGGCCGGTGGGGAGGGCTCCTTGACGTCGTCCCGGGTGTGTGACTCCCCCTTGGAGAGAGGAGATGGAGCTGCGGCCTCTGGCAGTGATGGGAAAAAGCTTTCTAGAAAACGGGGGGATTTCGGAGTGTCCCATTCCAGCAGGATTTTTGAGGTTCTTCCCTTTGGCATGGCTCGGGCTTGGTGCAGGAGCCCCCAGAGATGCTGTGTGTGCCCCCGTTCCTCCAGGGATGAGCTCTGGCATGGCTTTTGGGGCATCCGGAGCTGTGCCCTCCGTGGTGTTAGTTCTCACCATCCTTGAGAAGCAGGGTCTGTGCTGGGAGAAGCCAGGGCCAGCTCTGTGTCCTGCAGGGCAGCGGAGAAGGGGTGGAAGTTGGTGGCACTGAGCAGGTGGCAAAGCAGGGACCACTGGGTCTCAGGCTGTGCTGGGAGCATCCTCGTTTTCTCCCCAAAATCTGCCAGTAAATAACAAATGAAGGAGAGGCAGTCCAGTGAAATTTGGAGCCCAAAATGCCTGGAAAGTTGATTGAGGGGCTGCTGGTCACTTCTGCCAGGCCACCATCTGCTGTCGTGCCGTGGAGGTGACAAGGAGGGTTGAACCTGGCACTTTGCTTCCAGTGGTTGTGTGTTCCTCATCCCGGTGAGGACTTGGGATGCAGTTTGGAACTGGAATCTGCTCCCCAAATAGTGCCTGGTGAGAGAAGCTGCTGAATCCTCTGGGACAAATCCTTGTGCCAAGACAAGGGGTGTCTGCCCCGAGATGGCCTGCGCAGTGTCACTTGCTCAGGTGACAGCACAGCTGGGGGCTTTGATCCCCATCCATCTGCTTCCTCTGTGACCTATCCTGCACCAAAATAGGAATAAGAAGAGCTCTGAGTCAGCTGGTTCTGCGAGAGGAACCTTGGTAGAGCTGGAGGAAGAATTTGTAGTAACTCAGACGGAAATTGCCTTGAATTTTTTATTTTTTTTTTCATTTTAAAAGAAGCGGGGTGTGGAGTGGGGTGTTTTAATAATAGAATTGTAGAACTGTGGAATCCCAGAAGGGTTTGGGTTGGAAGGGACCTTAAAGATCATCTCATTCCATGGGCAGACATTCCCTCGTGGGGCTTCCAGAGGTGCCAAAATCTGCAGGTGGTGCCACTGCCAGCTGAGTACGGATCAAACCAACCCCATCCCTGCTTCCCAGGCGTGCTGGGATGGAACTGGGAGAGCTGACAGGGCTTGGCCCCCTCTGTCCCTGCAGGATGTGTGACCGGAACGGCGGGAGGCGGCTGCGGCAGTGGCTGATCGAGCAGATTGACAGCGAGCTCTACCCGGGGCTCATCTGGGAGAACGAGGAGAAATCCATGTTCCGCATCCCATGGAAGCACGCCGGGAAGCAGGACTACAACCAGGAGGTGGATGCTTCCATTTTCAAGGTAGGGACAGGTGGTTGGTGCCTTTTTTTGGTGAATCCTGGGCTCTGTTGTTGTCCCTTGGTGGGACATGTCCGTGCTGTCTCTAGGTTTTACGTCTTTAATCCTTGCAGAAGATGCTGCAGGTCTCCCAGGCTTTTTTTGGGGATGATTTATTCCTTTTTGTCAAACATTAGTGCCAGTTTTAGGTTTGTTTTCAGCAGGTTTGAATCCAGGTCTGACATGAGAAGGTGCTGGATGTGCTGCTTTTGATATGCTCTAAACTTAACAGCTTTTCTTGATAAAATGCTGGATTTATATTAAAAAAAAAAAACAAAAACTTGAGAAGACTTTGCAGGAAGGAAGGATTTCACTGAAGGAGGGGGGATTTCCACTTTTGGGAAAAAATGGGAAAATTTTATCCTGAAGCAAAAAGGTCAGGTCTTCCCCAGGAATTCCCTCTGTCCCCATTTCCAAGAATCTGTACTGGGAGGGAGTTACTTTTAGGGCAGTGACAACTGGTTTGGGAGCACTGAGTTATGAGGATGACATTGAACTCAACCATCTGAAAATACGGATATATCTATAAAAGAAATAAATATGCATATTAAAAAAAAAAGTATTATTTTGCAAACTCCCTTCAGGCTTAAAATACATTATCTTACCAAAGCACAGGTCATGTTCTTATTTTAGAGAAACCAGTTTAATTGTTGTAATAATTTATCTTTATAATTATTAATTATTATAATAGTGGATTATTATTATTATTATTACTACTACTACTACTATTATTACTATTATTATTATTATTACTACTACTACTACTATTATTACTATTATTATTATTATTACTACTACTACTACTATTATTACTATTATTATTATTATTAGCCAGGAGCTGGACAAATTAGTTTTATTTTGATTTTTAATTGAGCAGCAGCTCCTGATAAGTAGGTGCAGAGGTGAACCGACACATGACGATTTTGACTTCTGCTTTTTGAAAACCTGGGTTTTAAAAGGCTTTTCTGCATTTCTGGGGCAGGTAGTGCTGCTGTGCACCCCAAAAGCCACCCCAGGTGTGGTGGCTGTGCAGGTGGCCGCAGTCTAGGAGCGAAACAGCGAATCCCCGGGGGATGCTCGAGAGGGTGCAAGATGCAAAATGCTCTCTGCAACCCCAGCTCTTCCTCCCTGGGCTTGAGAGGCTTTGTAGAGCTCACAGGGAGGATTTTCTTAGTTTTTTTTTTTTTCATTCTTTTCCTCAGGCCTGGGCTGTTTTCAAAGGCAAGTTCAAGGAAGGTGACAAAGCTGAGCCGGCCACGTGGAAGACGCGGCTTCGCTGCGCTCTGAACAAGAGCCCTGACTTTGAGGAGGTGACAGACAGGTCCCAGCTGGACATCTCCGAGCCCTACAAGGTCTATAGGATCGTGCCAGAGGAGGAGCAGAAATGTGAGTCCCCCAGCAGAGGGCTGACCCCTGCTCTGGGTCCGTGCTGTGACCACAGAGCTGTGCTGCTGACCTGCCCCTGAGCCCAGCTTCCTGGCCAGCCCCTGCTCTGGGCTCTGCCTCTTTCCTTGTCTGGTTTTGCAGATGTCCCCCTGTGGTGACAGGGCTGGGGGATTAAGGCCAGACTGAACCCCTGAACCCCTGGGAAATAGGGGACAGCTGCTGCCTTGTGGAAGCTCCCATCCCCTAAGGATGTTGTGGGGGCAAATCCCACCTTCCCTGCTTGGGGGAGGGACATGAACCTCAACCTTTTTTCCTCCCAGCCCCTGCCTTGTGGGGATGGTGGGGAGCTGCAATAATTCCCTTTTCCTGCCAGCACTGCTGGAGGAGCAATAATTTTGCAGAGAGCTGCTCTGATGTCTGGTGTGGTTCAGGTCACACTAACTATAACTCTGTTTGTGGTTAGGGGACTGTGTGTGCTTCGTCCTTTTTTTTAAGTTAAAAACTTGCAAAAAAAGAATAATTTTGCTGTCAGGAAATCTGCCTTTAGCATCTCTGTCCCCTCCAGCCCGTTCACACAGGGGCTGTGCTGCCGCTATGCAAATGGCACTGCAGGTTCCCACCACCACTGGGGTGGCTGGTGGAAAAAGGAGAAGCAGCAGCAGCAGCCCCAGTCTCTGGGGTGCTCAAAAAAACCCCAAACCCTCTCCTCTGCTCCAGCTCTGTCTCTGCCACCAGCCAGGCTTTTGATTTGCCTTGCTGCTGGTCCCCATGTAGGGAGAAAATGGGTTGTAAAGTGATTTTTGGCCCTGAAAAGCAGCTCTGGAGGGGCTGTGAGTACCCCCGGGGTGCTGTTCCATGGCTCTGCTGTAGCTCTTGGTTTCATAACTTTCACTGGGAGAAAAAGGGTAAAACCCTTCAGCAGTGAGCTGTGCTCGGGAAGTGTGGGTGTTCTCACTGCATCCCCACCTCTCCCTCCAGGCAAAGCAGGCATTTCCAACGGGAGCAGCCTCAATGATGTCAGGGACATGGACTGCAGCTCCTCTGCCATCGATGACCTCATCAAAGAGGTGAGTCCTCACGGGGTCTGTCACAGCTCTGTGCCCTTTCTTGGCCCTGTCCCATCTGGCTGCTTCCCCTCAGTAGCTCTTGAGGGACTTATTCAAATGTCCAACCTGGGCAATGCCAGTCTTGATCTTCCCAACCCCAAAAATCGGCTGGCATTGCCTTTTGGACCCTCCCTGAGTGCTGCAAGGCATCCAGCCTGCTCTGATCTCGGTGTGTGCTGTCCCACAGCCCTCCTGTGTGGATGAATACCTGGGGATCATCAAGAGGAGCCCCTCACCCCCCCAGGAGACCTGCAGGAACCCCCCAATACCCGACTGGTGGGTGCAGCAGCCCAGCCCTGGTAAGTAGCCAACAGCTTGTGTGTTATTTGGGAGATTTTTGGGGCAGGAAAAATCTTCCTGTGCAGGGATGTGGAACGGGGAGCAGTTTATTTTATCTTCCTTATTAAGAATGTTTAAAGTGCTCATTAAGAAATCTACCTGGGAGTTCTTGCTGGCATCTCCCGTGTGGGAGGTGGGAAGCCTGGGACGGAAAATGAAGGGGCTGGTGGGGGGATCTGGGGGATTGGGATTTGGGAATTGAGGGATTGGGATTTGGGAACTGGGGGATTGGGATTTGGGAGCTGGGAATGTGGGCTCAGCTTGGCTTTCTGTGCCCACAGCGTTGCCCCTGATGAATGGATACTCCAGCTACGAGCAGTATCACTCAGGTAAGGCCCCTCACCTGGCCAGCAGTGCCTCTGCTCTGGGTGTGGTGGCAGGAGGTGGCTCTGACTCTGTTCCCCACCTCGAGGGAAGATTTACTTGGGGTTTAGGAGGTGCTGCACCCTCCCAGTTGTCCACAAGGATGAATCCTGCCCGGTGTCAAGGCAGCAGAGAGCAGGTGCTTGGGATGCTGGGCTCAGCCAGCCTTTGGAATGGGGGGATCTGCCCACGGCATGGGGGGAGTGTGGAGCAAAGGCAGGAGGAAGAGGTTCAGTGTAGTTCATGGCCATAAACTAAACCACAAGAAGCTCCACCTCAGCATGAAGAAGAACTTCCTGCGGAGGGTGGCAGGGCCCTGGAACAGCTGCCCAGGAAGGGTGTGGAGTCTCCCTCTCTGGAGACTTTCCAGCCTCACCTGGATACGTTCCTGTGTCCCCTGCTCCAGGTGACCCTGCCTGGGCAGAGGGGTTGCCCTGGGTGATCTCCAGAGCTCCCTTCCAACCCCAACCATTCCATGATTCCGAAATATTGGGAGCTGTCACTTGCTGGTCAGCACTGCACCAGCCTGGGGGAGATGTCCCTCCATCAAGACAGAGCCGCTCCTGGGAAATTTGGGATTTGGGTATGGCAGTGGGGGAGCAGGTTTGCCTTCTCCTGATGAGATGTGCGTGTGCATCCCCTCCCAGGTTATTCCCAGATGGTGATCAGCTTCTACTACAGCGGGAGGCTGGTGGGCCACGTCAGCACCACGTGCTCTGAGGGCTGCAGAATCTCCCTGAGCCAGCCCTCGAGCCATGGGGAGAAGCTCTACGCCCCCGATGCCCTGGAGCACGTCCGGTTCCCCTCGGCCGACGCCATCCAGAACGACCGCCAGAAGCAGATCACCAGGAAGCTCTTTGGGCACCTGGAGAGGGGTGTCCTCCTGCACAGCAACAAGCAGGGCATCTTCATCAAGAGGCTGTGCCAGGGCAGGGTCTTCTGGAGTGGGAACACCATGGCCTACAAGGACAGGCCCAACAAACTGGAGCGGGATGAGGTGATGAAGATCTTTGACACCAACTTGTTCTTCAGAGGTTTGTAGGAGCCTGCTGCTTTTTGGTGTTAGGATTTCTGCCCTTTCCTGTGGGAAATGAATCCCTGGATTGGTTGATTTAAGCTGATCAGCCAGCAGATGTGGTGAACAACCCTGGCTGGCAGCAGTTTGGGGTTGGGAAATCTTCAGGAGGGTGGAGGAGGAGATGGGGTAAGGGTGGGGAGTCCCCATGGCTTTGGCCAGAAACTGCTCCCTGGAAAATCTGAGGCAATTCTGGGATCTCAAAGCCTTGGGAAAACACATGAGGAGTTTCTGAAGCTTGAACCCAGTGTGGGACTCCCTTGGGCCCTGTGGTGGGGTTGGAGGGGGAGAGCCCTTTTTCCTTGGGCCACTTTGAAGCCATCACTGCTGGGTTCCCATGTGCTCTGGATGAGCGGGTGACACCACCAGGATGGTGACACCACCAGGAAGGTGACACCACCAGATCTAGGAAGAAATAATGGCCTGGTGTTTTGTGTCACGTGGCAAATTCCTCCCAGCTTCCTTGTGGGGTGTTTGATCCCAGGGATGTGTGACAAAGGCTGGCAGCCTCTGGAGGGCAAATTCCCAGTTTTCCTGTGTCCTTGCAGAGCTGCAGCAGTACTACAACAACCAGGGCCGTTTTCCAGACAGCAGAGTCATGCTGTGCTTTGGGGAGGAATTCCCGGATGCGGTGCCGCTGAGGTGCAAACTCATCCTTGTCCAGGTACGGAGGGCTGGGAGAAAAAGGGATCCAGACAAGGTGGGAATTCTGCCAGCAGAGCTCCACACCCTGGAGCCACAGGGCATTTGGGTGCCTGGATTGGGGCTGGAAGTGTGGTGCTTTTCCACAGCCTCCGGAGAGATGCTGGGGCTATTGATTATCACATTCCTGGATCTGGGTTTGGAATGAAGATCCCAAACTGCACAAGTTTCTGTAAACTTCAGGGAAAGCCGTTCTTTTCCTCTTGACCCTGCATTGGCACTGGGAGTTCTGCCTTTTCCTGTGGGAAATAGGGAAGTAAATCCCTGGACTGGTGGATTTAAGATCAGTCAATGATGTGGTGAACAACCAGGACTGGCAGCAGTGGGGTCGGGAAAACTTAGGAGGGGACGGGATATGGGGTCAGTCCTTATGGCTCTGGTTAGAAACTTCTCCCTGGAGAAGCTGCAGCAGCTCTGGGATCAAAAAGCCTCAGGGCAGGGGATTTCTGGAGCCTCTTGGCACAACTGCTGTGCTGTGTGTCCCCCAGGAGCTGGGCTGGGTGGAGCAGTGCAGATGCCCCAAGATCTCCCTCTTCACTCAACATCTCCATGACCTTTTTCCCGTGTCCCAGGTGGAGCAGTTGTACCTCAGGCAGGTGGTGGATGAGGCTGGGAAGAGCTGCAGCTCCAACCCCATGCTCCCCATGGCTGATGAGCCCCAGCACGACCAGGGCTACCGGATTTTCCAGGACATCTGCGCCACGCATCCGCGGCCGCTCTTCCGAGAGAACCAACAGATCGCAGTCTGAGCCCCTGCTGCTCTGGGCTCATGTAGACACAGATTAGTCCCATGAGTGCCTAAAATATATATTTTTATTTTTTTTTCCCCTCCCCCGGAAAGTTGGGTTTTGTTCTTTGCTGTTTCCAGTGCGGAGTCTGTATAAATCTGGTGGTGAAAATTGCCGTGAGCAAATAGGTTGGATGTTCAGTGCCTGTAAACAATTTAGGATAAAAATGACTTTTCTAGTCCCAGGATTGTCTACAGATGATGGCTGGGGGAAGAGGGAGCATTCAAGCTGTGCAGGAAGGTCAGGGCTGGCTTTGCTTTGTGTTGCCTTTGTTAATGGCCAGTCAAGCAGAACCAAAAATCAACAGCTATAACCACCTGCCCCAACAATCTGCAACTCAGACCTTGCTGAGAGCAGCACTTTGATGGGAGGTGACTCTTGGAAAACCCTTAGAATGCTCAAATTTAGGAAATGATAACCAGGAATCAGCTTTCCCCCTTCAAAGAGTCCTGCTTGATGGAAGGCAGGGTGTGCCTTCTGAAGAGAACTCCTGAAATTCATCTTTATTTTTGCTATGAGAATTATGTGTTTATCTTTCATACCAAAGTGGATTGAAATTTGGAAACAGATGCAGAGATTCTATATGTAAATATTGAATATGAGAACTTGGGAATCTTAATTTTTCCTGACCAGAGCCAGAGTTTATATAAATATATAGAATTTTAATTTTTCAAGATTGCAGCGTAGTGTGAATAGCTTGGCTTCACCCTCCCGAACACACGTGTGGGGCTCTCCCAAGCGTGTCCAGGCAGCGTCATCCATGTGTAAATCCTCATTTTCACACCCTCTGTGTGTGCCCCCAGCTCTGGGGAGCTGCTGGTGCCTCCCAGACCAGGACTGCACTTGTGTGCGTGCCACCAAAGCTGCCTATTTATTGCGTACCTGAGGTTTGTTAATTTTTTTGGTAAATTTTTATATCTCCCTGCAATTAAAGTGCTATGTTTTGTATTTCTCTTGCAATGTGGTTTTTGGGTGCATTGAGTGGGGTCTCAAAGCTGGTGGGGAGAGTTTGGTATCTCTGACTTGCCCCTAATTTGGTTTTACCTGTGGTGGGGTCTGTGTTATGCCTCTGTCACCTCCTTCCTCTCCCATAACTTCCTGGATTCATCTCCAGGCAGGAAAGAAATGAGTCAAAATGTTGTAATGCAGCAGAGGGAGGGAAATGAGATCACTTGGAGATCCTTCATTCCAGGGAGGAAGAGGATTTGTCCCTGCTCATCCACCACTGCCCTGGGTGTGATGCTTCAAAGTCAGGGGATGGTGGGAGTTGTTTATGGTTCTTCTCAAAGGCTTCCTCTTTTCCTTCTCCCATGGGAAATGGGAGCATTTCCCCACCGTCACCTTGTGGTGCGATGGCAGGTGCCTCCCAGCCACTCCCTCATTCCCTGCTGCCCCTTCTAGGGGAGGAGAATTGGAAAGAAAAGGTGAATGTTGTGGGTTAAGATGAATTTAGTAACATTAGGAAGAAATTCTTTACTTTGGGGAAGAAATCCTTCCCTGTGAGGGTGATGAGGCCCTGGCACAGCGTGCCCAGAGAAGCTGGGGCTGCCCCATCCCTAGAAATACTCAAGGCCAGGTTGGATGGTGCTTGGAGCCACCTGGGATCATGGAAGGTGTCCCTGCCCATGGCAGGGGATGGAATGAGATGAGTTTTAAAGTCCCTTCCAACTCAAACCATTCCATAATTCTAATTATAAAACTATAACACATTATAATAATTGTAATGAAAAGGAAAGAGGATTGAAAGCCAAGAGAAATTAAGTGATGCACAATGAAGTTGCTCATCCCGACTGAGAAGAAAATGAACTCAATCCCAGAAGAAACCAGGACACTTCCCCACCAGATTTCTCAGGGGGCCTGGTCTGGGGGGGTGCCCTGAGATGGGAGAACCAGCTTGAACTTTGTGATCAAACATTAGGATTAAGGGAATTCTTGCATCCTTGCTCCAGCCCTGTTGGTCCAGTGCTCATGGTGCTGTGTCCTTGTGCACATCCTTTGCAGGCATCACAGCACCTGAATTTTCTGCTTGTGAGAGGAGCTGGCTGCAGACCAAGGTTTTTTAGGGTGCACCAGGATCCCAAGTGCAGTGGAGACCCCGTAAGCTCCTGTGGGATGCTTTGTCATGGAGGTGGGGATGGCACCTGTGGGTGCCTCAGCAGCACCGACCCCAGCTTTTCTCTGCTCTTCCTGAGAATCCTGACGCCTTAAGAATTTCTAGTTTTTATTTTTCATGTATCTGTATTTTTGGTGTAGTTCTGGGTTTCATATAAAATGCTAAAACCTCTGTTCCCAGCACCTTTAGCCAAAACAACTCCTCTGAGTGGAAATCCAAGGACATATTTGTGCCCTAGAGCCCAAAAATATGTAAACAGTGAATTGGGGGGGAGCAGGCCTGGGGTGGTTTAAATCATCACCTGAGGGTGAGATTGGAGAATTAAGGGCCAATGTGCCAACAGGACAGAATTTATAAAAGGTGAGGAACTCGTGACCCGGTGTCCATTTTTGAGTGCAGCCCCACGAGGGGGCTTTACTTGGCATCAATGCACCATAAAGACCTTTAATAAATTTGTCCACTTTTTCTTCTCCTTTGTCTTGGCCTCTATTTCAGGTAGCCTGGTTTAGGGCATCGATCCCATGGGTTTAATCCTGCTCCAGCCCTCGGTGCTCCCCCGGAGCATGAGGAAGTCTCACCGGCAGGGACGAGGTGGGGAACGAGGCACCACCATGGGCTGTGCTGGACCAACCCATGGTGGGCTGGAGGCTGGGACACCAAAAACCCCGCTCGTGGTTTCCCCAGATGTGCAGGGCCAAGTCCTTCCTCAGAAACCACCACCTTGCTCTCGCCTGGAGCCACCTGCTCCTACCCAGGGCTCTCTCGATTTCCACCCCAGACCGCGGAAAAGCCGTGGGGAGCCGAGGTACCTTTTATTGCGCTGGTTATTTTTAGTGTTCCAGTGTGTCTCAGAGCCCAGGCCTCGGTTTGGGGCCTTAACCAGCAGCATGGCTCCCATCCCAAACAGATTTCCAAGAGGAAATCCCTGCTGGCTGAGGGGACACTGGAAAGGAAACAGTGGGATGCAGGAAGGGATTCCCTTTTTGCTCAGAGCTCAGGCTGGGCTTGCAGAAATGCTGGGCTTAGACCTGATGCCGGGCCTAAGATGGATTTCCCCATCCTGAAATCCATCCTGAGGGAACCTCTGAGCTGATGTTCCAGCACAGATTTCAGGGTTAAGTGCGCTGATTTCACACAAGCGTGGCTTTTGTAAAAATCCAGACGGAATTTCTGCATCTCTCTCTCTCTTCCTGAAAGCTAGGCTGGAATGGCGCTGCCATTCCCACCTGGGAAGGGGGTAGGGACTCAGTCCTTCCATCCTGGGCACCCATCCCTGCCCCTTGCTCAGCCCTGGGCAGATCCAGGGAGCTGCTGCTGCAGCTGTGCCCTCTTTGGTGGTTTTGGGTGACTGGTGACTCAAATACTTTCGTTGGTTTCTGTTCATTTGGGTTCCTCTCTGTCACCTCCCTGAAGTGAAACCTCAGTGCCAGTGTCAGCTCCTCTCTGTCAATGCCTTGTCCCCCCCATCAGTGGCCCCAATTTTTGGCTGAGGATCCTGTCCCCAAACCCTGGGGGTGATGTTTCCCCTGCACCCCCATCGCTGAACAATCCTGCTGCACCGTGAGGATTGTGGAGCGTAAATGAGAAGCTCACACTGCCCTCCCCAAAATTCTTGCTGTTTTTTTTTTTTTGTGGTTTCCTACACTTTGAGTCAGAGCAGCAACACCATCGAACTCCTGCTTGATGTCAAGATATCTCCTTGCTTCCCAGAAATGCCGACCCAGGTACCAGGTTCTGCTGTTCCTCTGGAGAGGGCAGTAATCCTGTGGGATTGGGAAGGGATTTTCCAGGAGATGCTCAGGCTAAACTGTCTTTGGGAGCTGAATTTCCACATGAGAAGGAGAGAAGAGCTTGGTTTCCATGAAGGAAACCTTCACTTCCAGGAGACAATTGGTTTCCACAAGAATTTTTGGGAAGGAGCCATGTGCTTACCAAATCATCCTAATATCTGGCAGAAAAGCGTGGACCAAGGCAGGCAATATGGGGGAATTTTCTAAGATTTTCCAACATAAAGACATCTACTCTATGGTGGACATGGGAACACTTTGATTTCTGGGTGCTGCAAAGGATTTGATTGACACTTCTGCCGTCTGATGTTGTGCTCACTGGCTCAGGGATGTTATTTGGGTTCCAAGCCAATATTACTCCTGAGATTTGTGATTGGAAGGCCCTGGGAAAACGATTTCCTTGGGAGAAAATGAGCTGGGTTGTGTTAGTCTTGTTCATCATGTGTTTCTGGCATGCCCCTCACCAAATGGGCACCACTGCAGGTGGCTTCAGGAGAAGAATTCAGTGTCCATGAGGACAACCAGTGTCCACCCATCCCTCCTACACACCCGAAACCCAGCGTGTGACCAGCTTCCTAGTGCTGAATCTGTGTGGAGAGCAGGTTTGATGGGCTGGGGAGGAGGAAGATGAGGTTTATTCCAGCTAAAACTCCTGAGATTTAGCCCAACTCAACCCGGAGGAAGGAAAAGCTCTGCAGGCGTCTCCATCCAGCACTCTGCAACCACAAGTCAGTGGCAGGTCCCAGCTCACAGTTGAACTGCTCGGGAATCCAAGACCAACCAGCTCCAGCTGCTTCCTCCAACCTGCCCCCACTTGGCACCGGCCCCCTCAGACGCCTCTCGAGGCGTTAGAAAACAAACAGTCACTTTTTATTTCTAGCCACCAGCCTTTCCAACTGGTTTGATTGCTCAATGCCCCCATTTCAGCACAGCAGCCTGTCCACAGCGAGCCTGTCCAGGCTCTTCCTGCCGGCGTGTTGTAATATGGGCAGCAGGCCCCTCCACATGGGCCCTGGCAGCTGGACATCTCCTTGGGACGGCAGGAAAGCCGCATGGGGACTCCTACCTCCCTCTCCAAAGGGATTTATACCTCCTTGGGTGGTCTGATGGCCAAGGATGATGCCTTCTGATGGAAGCCTGGAAGGAGAACCCCCCCGGAGTTGAATTTGGTGGACCTCAATGGGCTTGTCCTGTTTGGTGACTGTTTTCTTGATGTGGTGTTAGGTGACACTTTTCAGTTTTCTCTTGGTTTGGGTGGCTGGTGGGACTTGGCTCAAGGGCCAAACCACGGTTCACATGAGGTGAGACCTGTGGAGGCGCCAGGGATGGTCCAAAGGCACCTCCTCAGCTCTGGGCATCTCAGCTCCATCAAAAGATGGAAGAGGAGGTGGTGGGAAGAGCTGAGTGCCACAAGGCTGAAGCTGCAGGATTTCAAGCTGGATTTGGCTGCAGGAAGGTCTCGTGCAGAGGAAAGGAGATCCCAAACCCCAGAAAACGTGACAGCCACTTAATTTTCAGAACGAGCTTTTCTCCCTCTGCAGGTCTTTGCCATAACACCAGACAGCAGGTCATGAAAACAGGCTCCACCCAAGCCACAGCAGCAAAACCAACACGGGGACGAGGAGAAATCCATCCATGCTCGTTCAGAACTTTGGGTTTATTATGACACCAAGTCTGAAACCAAGTCCAGGCCGAAATCCCCTCCCTTCCCCTTGGTTTGCATGTGCACTGAGTCCTGCTCTGACGTATTTTTATTGCAGGTGATCTGTTTGCAATAGCGAAACACCCGGATGCACCGAGGAGCCATAAAAATCAGTTGGAGCTTTTTGTGTGGGTCAGCGTGACCCAGAGCCACCAGGTAACCTGGGTCTCTGCTGCTCTTCCTTAGAGGAGCATGGAAGAACTTGGAGTCAGCCCTAAAATGAAAATGGGAAGAAGCAAAAGGGCGTTTCAGGCCATTGGACAAGGAGGGCTTTGCAATGTGATGATTAAAAAAATACTCCAAGCTGGAGAAACATCCCTTTTCCTTCTTTTTCCCCCCAGTGTGTGAGAGGAGCTGGGTGTTCAGAGAAGCTGCTCCAGCTCTTCCAGAGAGTATAATTCACATGGGTTGAATAAAACCTTCTTTGTGCTGGGTGTTTTGTAGAGAAATGCAAATCAAAGAAACATGGAAGGGTTTGGGTTGGAAGGGACCTTAAAATCCTCTCATTCCAACCTGCCTGCCACGGACAGGGACATCTTCCACTAGACCAGGCTGCTCAAAACCCCAAAATAATAACAAGATTTTGAATTTTGGAGCAATTAGACCGCGAGTTTCAATAATATCAATTTCCAGCATCCCATGGTTCCTGCTTCTTCTTCTGATGGGCTTCAGAGGGAGGCCTGAGGGATGTGGAAGCAACAGGGTGGTTTGAAAAAAGTGATTCCCTTGCCTGCATTTTTCTGTTCTGTATTTGAGAAGTAACCACTTCTCCCTGAGATAAATCTGGCTTATGGACAGGGTGCAAAAGGCAGTGAGCCCACAGGTTGGTCTTCCCAGGGATCACGGCTAGAAAATAGCAAGAAGGATCATTTTGAGGAATGTTTTTACACCTCTGCCCCAGGAAAAATAGTCTGGTTTTGTTTCGGAGGAGGGTCTGGCCACTTCTTTTGTAAAAATCGCAAATATTTCAAATTTGCTGATTTGCTTTGCTGTTTTAATTCAGATTTTTCCTTTTGGCTCCTAAGTGCTCACAACCACTGTGAACTCCTGTCCTTCCTTGGGCAGTTGGTGCAGTCTGGAGGAGACCCTCTCCATGGAGAGACAGGAAGAGCCTCTCAGCTCTGTCTTTATGTGGAGAAGGGAAGGGACAATTTGGCTGCACTTCAGGCAAGGAAGGAAAAAGCAGCGGGAAATGTTTGCTTGTGGTGTCACCAGCAAGGGCAAGGAGAGCCTGGAGGAAGGAGGCTCGTGGTTGAGAAGGTGGGGAAGGTGGGCTGTGGTGTTCACCACCGAGCAGGAGATTGAAAAGGTGGGGGAAAGTGAGAGATGCTGATGGTTGGAGGGAGATTCATTCCTGATGCAGCTCAGGAAGTCAATGGAGAAGGCTGAACATCTGCCCTGCCAAATGTCCACCCAGCCCTGGTCCTACACAACATCATCCTACAGATCCCTGGGCAGGGAAGGAGGAAACGTGGCTGAGCTGAACCCCAAAACTGGTGGCTGAGGGAAGCCTGGACCATGGGTTGTGTCTGCAATGTGCACAGCTCCCAGCACAGCCCTTCTCCATGGACATCTTTAATGACCTTCACCTCATCCTGGTGACCAAACGCTATGGAGTGATGGCCAAGAGTTGGATTATGTGGGGATGGGATGGAAGAGGAGAGAGGGTTCAACTCCACTGGCAGGAAACAGCAGCAGTCTCTCCTGGAAGAGGGGGAATCTCCTGGGTTCCTCCCGAGGATCACCTCCAGTGCACGGTGTCTGCTCAGTTCCTTTTTCCTGCCCACAGCCAGTGATGGTGCTGGGTCTCCTCTCGTGGGGCTGAGATGATGCAGGAGATCAACATCAGGCTCGACGGTGGGGAAAACAAACCTGCTGTGCCCACCCTGTGTGACTCTGCCGTCAGGGTGCATGTGGGAAACTCTCGGTCTCTACAAGAGTCTGGAAATTCTGGGGTAATTTTAACCTTGCCGTGGGTTGTGAGAAACCGAGGGGTTTTACAGCTTTGCTGTGCTGGGCAGTGAAATCATGGGGTGGAACCCTCCTGGGAGAAACATCGAGTCCCAGCTGGAGTGGGGCAGGATTGGTGGGAGCCCTCAGGATTTTGACCCCCTGGAATGTCGTCTCTCATCTTCTCAGGCTGAGGGCTGTGCCCTCTGATGAAGCACAGAGCAGTGATGGCTCAGGGGAAATTGGTTTTCAAGGAGGGCAATGATTTGGCATGTTTAGAAAAAACACAACTTCTTAATTTTCCCCCATCAGATTTTCTGGGTGAAGCAGCTTCTCGCTGTCAGGATGAGCCATGAAGCCAAGAGACATTGTTGCAGGAGGGTTTTGAGTATCAGTGAGGATTTTGAGATGCAGGCAAGTGTCCGGCCAACCTGGTTGGCCCACACCCATCTTATTTGAGTGGCCTTTGGGCCATCTAGCTTGGACTAGGTGACCTCTACAAGTCCCTTCCATCCCAAATTATTTTATCCCTGGAGTTCTTACTGCTGTGGGTTTGAAGCTGCAGAGGTCTTGATGTGAAAGCAAAACCTGGCCTTGGTTTTGCCTTGTTCAGAAATTGTTCTGTACTTCTGGTAAAGTGACATCATCTTTCAGAGCTGCTGGTGGAAAAGGAGTCACTGTGTCTTTTCTGGTCCTCTCTCCTAATTTTGGTTCTTCACAGAATCCCAGAATGGTTTGGGTTGGAAGGGATCTTAAAGCTGATCTCATCCCAGCCCTGCCATGGCAGGGACACCTTCCACTGTCCCAGGCTGCTCAAAACCCTGTCCAGCCTGGCCTTGGGCACTTCCAGGGATCCAGGGGCAGCCACAGCTTGAACAGTTTTAACACTGAAGCACAACTGTGGAAAACTTGGGATTTCACCCTAATTTTTGTGAAACTGGTAGAGTTTTATAGCAGCCTCTTTGTAAAGTGAGGAATGATAAGAAGTTCCAGGACGATGCCTGGAGTGTCTGGAGTGTTTTTGCACAGGAACAGCAACCCCAGGTGCAGGAAAAGCTTTGCCTGCCCATGAAGGTTTATTTTCCAAAGGCTGAATCCCCCAGGGCCGGTTCTCACCTTGCCCCACGGTGATTTCATTCATCTCCAAACACCCAGGAGCCATTCAGGAGGAGCTGATTCATCACAACCTAGTCCTTGAGACATCCTGTTCCTTATCATCCCCGCAGGGCTATTGGGAGAGGTGAGGCTGGAAACGAGCCCGGCGAATTTAATAATTCACTCTTGATTTGTGTGGCCGTCACTGATGGGCGCTGAGGTGCTGCCAGAGAGGGGATCTGATTTCAGGGCAGGGCCAAATCTCAAAATAGGAAGACGGGAATGAAGGGTAACATTTGTTTTCCCTTTTATTGGTGTGCTGTAAAGGCTCACCTCCAGCCCATGCCATCAGTTGGGCATGATGTGGTAATCGTGGCTTTCCCGGAATCGTGCCTGGGGTGGCCCGTGGACCTGTGACCTCAATCTGAGCTGACTTTAGCACACCTCTGTTTTACCTTGAGATAAGAAATAGTGGTGAGTTGATCATATCCCCCCTCTTCCTTACTTTTCTGCTGTCTTAGCTATTTTATTTGGGGTTTTTTTGGCCACCGGTGGAGGCTGGCAGAGGCAGAACCGCAGCCCTGTACATTCATTTCCACAGGCTGGATTTGGGACAGACACAATTCTCCCCAAAACCAGCATCTTTCCATCACATGACTCTTTCATCTGGCTCTGAGGTGGCCCCTCTGCCTAGAAAAGGCAAGTGCTTAAGCTTTGAAAATTCACAGAGCTGCAAAAAAAAAAAAATCCCCAACTCCTTTCCCCCAACACCAAGAGCTGCTCTCCGTTTTGTACAGGCAAAACCTCGAGTTTCACTGAAAGGAGATGAAAAAATGCCTCCCCATGCTGTAATCCCTCACCTTTTCCAGCTATTTATTGTGTGCTTGTGTTACAGCCTCCTCCTGAATCTGGCATTTAAGAGGAATTCTGGCTTGAGACCAAATTTTCAAAAGCAAATAGAAAAAGAAATCAAACCAATGAGCAGCGGTGCACAAAACCCATGTGCCGAGAAAAGCAAAACTCACAAAATAAATATTTACTTCACTCAACAGAACTCCCTAAATAGCCAAGGAGGACTTTTCCTGCTGGGATGAGCCAGGATGAGACCCATTCCCTGTGACAAAATGAGCCTTGGGTTTGGACTTCGGCCTCTGCCGGGAATTAATGAATCTGCAGCGTGCTGCTCTTAGCGAGATCTCAGCTCTTGGGTTTCCCACCGTGGGATGCTGAGCCCGGGAGTGTCCCTGCTTTAAAAATCAGAATTCCCTCACAGAAATTCTGGCAGAAAGAGTGCTGAGTGCTGGGCTGGGTGCAGGAGTGGCCTCGGGGCTCATTTACATCTCAGTGGGCCGCCAGCTGCTTTCCTGTCAGTGCCAGGTTCAGCCCTAACACACCCCATTGGTTTTGTCTCTCTCAGGGCTGGCAGCAAGATCTTGAAGGGGGAAAAGCCCTGAGAGCTGCCAAAACTCTTTTCCTTGTGGGTGGATTCACTGGTGTCTTGTAATGGGGTTGAGCCTCTCCTTCATCACCTCCATTAGTGGTGGCCTTGGCTGGTTTAACGTCTGGACTTGATGACCTTAGAGATTTTTCTGACTTACGTGATTCTATTGCCATATTGGCTCTTCACAGGAGGTTTGCGCCCTTCTTGGAGGTGTTGGATGGGGCTTGGAGCGAACCAAATTCCCCAACAAAAATTCCCAAAGGTGTTTTGCCCAAGTGTTCATCTTTGGACCTGAAGGAAATAAAGTGCTTTGTGGAGGGGAGCTGGTGTTCCAGCCTCGCTGGGAGATGGATTCCGTGGTCTGACCACGGAATGCTGTGGGTGTCTTTGTCCCATGTCCCTGAAGCCCCAGCCTGCTGGGCATGGGTGCAGAAGATGAGATTGGGGACTTCCATGTGGAAAGGGACATGTTTAATAGGGTCAGGCCTTAATGAAGGAGTTTCTGTGGCATCCCACACTTTCCTTATCCAATAAATCCTGTTTCAGACAAGCTGCAGGGCTGGGGAGGAGGATTTATTGTGCCATATTGGAGGAGAGAGGTGTATTTCTTTTTTCCCGCTCTTATTGGTGTCATGGACTCCTTGTCCCTTTTTCCCCACCATTTTTTGGTGCAGGAGGTTGCAGGGTGGGATGGGACATTAATCTTGGTGCTCCTTCCACCTCTTTGCATCTACAGCGAGGTGGGAGACAGAACTGAGCATCCCTTTAGGGCAAAAAGGCGTTTTATAGGGACAAACAACAGAAAGAGGGAGAAAAACAGGTCAGAGATGAATCCAGGCCTCAGGGGGTTTGCAAAATAGCTGGAAATCTCACAAGGCCGAGTCGCGCCTCGTGAGATTTCTGATACTTCCCACTTCTGGCTGGGCCAGAAATACCACAAGAACAACGCTGCATCATCATTCTCAGCTCTGCCTTTGCTCTTCCCACACTCCCAGCCGGGATCAGCCTCCCAAATACCCTCCAGGCTGGGGATCCGCTGGCACCGGCTGCGGCATCGCCGAGCAGCACCCGGCGCAGACGGCATCCGGCTTTTCCTTTCAGCCCCATGTGTTGAGGAGGGAGATATTTTTGGTCGAGAAATCAAATGACTCATTCTGTGGATCCCAAGAACTATTTTAGGACGGGGCGTGCGCCTCCCCTGGTGCGCTCCCCTTGCTGATGCTGCCCGGGGATCTTCAGCCACCCAGGGCAGGTGGGTGCACAAGGGACGCTGCACCCCCAGATCCCGGTGGATCGCAGAGCCTGGAGGCTGCCGGTGGCCAGGGATGTTGTGCAATCCCACTGTTCACGTTTCAGCTCGGTCCTTACCCTTTCCGCCCTCCGGCCGCGTTTGTTGAGCAGAGGAAGCTTCTTAAGGAGCCCTGACAAACAGACAGGAAACCGAGTCTTTCGCTGCGCGGACACATTGTCTGCCCGGGGCTAAATTTGAACATAAAAAGACCTTATTTATTTCTTTTATTTATAAATCCTGAGCCGTGTGCTTTGAAGACAGGCCCCGGTTGGGAAGGGTTCAGGAGAGGGCAAGGGGAAGGGCAGCCGGCGCGGCGTGGACCACAGTCCGGCTCCGGTGTGTGGGGTGGGATCAAGGCAGGCTTGGATGCTCCATGCCATGACCTGGAGTGATGTCCAGGTGGGAATGGCCAGCTGAGATGGTGGGGCTTGAATGGGACAGCTCTGTGTGACCAGGTTGGGGTGGGGATTCCAGCCAGGAGCTCGTGGGCATCCCCTGTGTCAATGGTGGTGAAGGTGGTGCTGGGTTCTCGTTGCCCTGCTGAGGATGAAATCCTGAGTGGCTGCATATCCCTGCAGAGACTGGGTGATGAGGGATTAATATCCAGGGTTGGATTCTGGAAGTGTCCAAGGCCAGGTTGGACAGGGCTTGGACTAACCTGGGACAGTGGAAGGTGTCCTTGCCCGTGGCAGGGGTTGGAATGAGATGAGCTTTAAGGTCCGTTCCAACCCAAACCATTCCAAGATTCCATGATCAGCAAAGCCAGGTGGCCACACCAGGTCCATACCTGGAGAAGCTGCCTTGGCCACTGCCCCTGGAGAAGCTGCTCATGTCCCCAGCAGCATCAGAGGCAGGGTGAGAGGTGCCTCCCACCTACCCATGGGCTCCTGGTCCCCGCTGGTCCCCACGGACTCTGGTGAGACCATCAGGGAAACCAGAGACTCCTTTGGAGATGTTTTTTTAATTTTATTTTCCATGTACCAGTGGGTATTTCCAGGCCAAGGTAGTGTGAGAGGGGCAGGCAGATCTCAGTCACCGCAGCAGACTTTAAAAAGTGAAAACACGAAGTCGAAAGCTGCCAAACCTGCAGCAACTTCCCGAATCCCACCTGAGAAGCAGCAAAAGGCACAAGGAAAGTAAAAGTGCCAGGGTTGCTTTGTAGGGGTTATGTTTTATTTTAAAATGTTGTTGTTGTTCTTGGAGAAACATCACGCTTTGTTCTGAGAAAAGGGAAGCTTTGGGGCCATGGGCTCTGGGGGGTTGTGAATCTGCCCCTCAGGAGAGCGAAATTGGGGTGAACTCCAGCAGCCTGGGTTGCACCGGGGCTTGGGCAATGCAACAGCGATGCTGAGGTTCCTGTGGCAGAGCCAGGAGCTGCAGGAGGAGACCAGGGCTGATACAGAAGAGGAGAAGCCTCTTCTCCTCCTCTGCCCTGTTAGGAGCACGATTTGGGCATGGAGCTGCTCTGTCTCCCCTCTCCTGTCAGTAAAGTTGGGCTCAGCTGCAAAGAACCCACCAGTCACAGCAGCTTTTTGCTTTATTTAACCCTCCCCGACCCCAGGATCGAGGAGCCACTTCCACATTTGCTGCTGGCCACGGCCAAAAAGCCCTTGGAGCCGTTTGGGCTCCTCCTGCCCAGCCTGTCTCGCTTGCAGATGCTCAAACCACACGTTCCTTCACCCAGCCTGGCCCATCGCAGATGGACACAGCTAAAAATACCCCAAAATAACGCCTGGCCACAGGAGTCCTGTGAGGGTCTCACAGCCAGAGCAGCTGGGACTGAGGGGACAGGCTAAAAATAAGGGTGTGGTGCAAGTTTCTAAGGTGAAACTCAGTCTGGGTTAACTGAAAAGCCGAGGGTGTCTTCAGGGTTGTTTCTGCTTGAGGGGGCTCAGCAGGAGCAATGGGGGAGCCTCCTTGGGCATGGATTTAGTGGGGTGTCCCCATCACCCCAGGGCATTGCTTGTGTTTGCTTTTCGGGGTCACTACCTGTGCAGGGAGCTGCATTCTGGGGACCAAAGGTCCTAAAGCTGTGCCTCTTCCACAAATTAATTTTTGTGGGTGGAATTTGAAGGTTTGGTACATTTTCCTCATCCAGAGGGTCCAGTCCAGAGCCCCAGTGCAGCTGCACCCTTCAGCTGAGCCCCATCCTGCCCCAGAGGATGCTCAGACCCTCCATCCTTACACAAGGACAGCAGGTGGAGCGTGAAAATCTCTCTCTGATATTTCCATCCATAATCCAGGAGCTGGGGACACCCCTGGAATTGTGTGTGGCCTCATTTGGGACCCCTCCATTCCCTACCGAGCCCAGGGGAATCCATCCCGTCCCCGTCCCCCCCCACCTTGCACAACCCTCCCGTCCTTCTCCTTCTCCTTCCTCGCGCTGGGTGAAATCAGAGCTGTTATTTCAAAGAGAAGCTTGTGATTTATCGCCGTAATCTCAACCACAAGCTGAGCTGGCAGCAGTGAGGGGAGCCACGAGGAATAACAGAGGGGTTGGCCGCTCATTTCAGCATCCTCTCTGCTCTTGAGGTTTTTCTTTCTTCGGTACGACAGCAAGGAAATATGAGGTTCTGATGGGTAAGGAGGAGAAAATGAAAAAGAATTCCCCGGGATTTGTGCTGAAGTAGCTCAAAATTGGTCTGTTTCTTTGCGTTCTGGTTAAAAAAACCTTTTTTGAGCTTTAAAACCCGAGGTTGTTGCAGCAACAGGGGGCACCAGGCCTGCCTGGGGAAAGAGGGACATGCTGGGATGGTGCTGCTGGTCCATGGGCAGAGCTGAGGGGTTTTCTCCTCTCCTTTTCCCTTTTTTCCCTTCTCCATAAGTCACTTTTACAGCTCCCAGCAGCCACCCCGGCAAGCACAGCTTTGCAGGGATGTTAATGAGTCTTTAAATCAAAGTCTCGTGGTGGCCGAAGCAAACCTTGGTGTCTCCTTCCAGAAAGAGCCACAGAGAACTCCCCAACACCCACTCTGTGGGAAGGAACAGCATTTTCATCTTTACTGTTTCACGTTTTCCTAATTTATACCTGGTTTTACACTTAATTTAAGGCTTTCAATCCTATTTCCCCCACTTTTTGCTTTGAATGGACCTGGAAGCTGATTTTTTTTGCTAAATATCCATGAGCTGCACATGATCTTATGAAATTTCAAACCTTGCAGAGTTACTAAACCTGCCAAATTTCCCAATTTTCCCAGCACTTGAACTCTTTGCCTGCAGTATTCCGAGTTCCTGGTGTGCTCAGGAGAAATCCATCAATTTTTTATGTCTTTTCCTTGTTTTACAGAAGAAAAGGCTGTTTTTCCAGGCTGGCTGCAGACCGTGGGGGAGTCAGACAGATTTTAACCCACTCTGAGGAAATGACAAAGCATTAACTCCCCTGCAAGGCACTGAAGCAGTTTTCATTAAAGCCAATCTTTGCAAAGAGTTGTTTTCCAAGCCTGGAAAAATAAAAAGAAAAAAAAAAAGAGAGTGAAAGAAAAAAATTTGCTCTTTCTTGGCCTTTCTGTTTTGCTAATCCACTTTGACATTTATTAGCAATTATTTATTTCCTTCCCCGTTGGCTGTTTATGGTGCAATTTTTCAACAAAATAGGCATTACTCAATAATAACCCCCACAGAAAGGCAATTAGGAAATGTGGAGTGTGTACCAGTGGTGGCTACAGAGATTGCAAGGCTTTTCCCATCCCCAAAAATTTCATTTTCTGGCCCAAATGGGGCTGAAGATGCTGCTCAGGGCAGCAGAACCCGGCCAGGCTCTGGGATTGGAGCATCACAGCCTCATCCCATCCTCGTGCAGGGTTTTGCCCCTGCAGTTTGCAGCTTTTGCAGGGAGCCACGAGCTGCAAAGCCCAGATTTAGGAAGACCCACTTTCGTTGTCTCCTGGGTAATAATCTTCTTTCTTCCCTTTGGGTTTGGGTGATGAGGAAGGGCTGCAAAAAAAACAGGATTCTTGTTCCTTAATGAAAATGCTCCGTGCCCGAAGACTCCCACGAGTTCCCATGAAGCCGCAAGGTAGTGCAAAACTGAAAAGAAAATTAAAAATGGTTCAAAAACCAGCTCAGCCTTTCGGTGCAGCATCTCGGGAGCGTTTCCCCATTCCACCCCTTTGTGGGGACAGCTCAGGGCAGGTCACCCACTCTCCAAAATCCCCCCTGAGCCACGGCTTTCCCGAGAAAAGGCTCCTTGCATGCGAGAAGCCACAGCGGGGAAAAAAAACCAAGCAGGTTTGAGTTGAAATCACGGAGCTTGTAAGGAAATAAAACCTTTTTTTTCTGGCAGCTCCTTGCACTGATCACCCCTTGGTCTTGCTGAGGGGAGCTGGGGCAGGATGCTGGTGGGATTTGGGTGCCTCTGTCATCCCACCCAGCTGGGGGTTGGTGACAAAAGCCACCCCAGGCAGGAACCACGCTAGAGAGGGGTGAGAGCACAGCGGGTGCTGCTCGAAGGCGGGGGCAGCCCAGTGCTGGTTCTGCTTGGCTGGAGCTGGCACCCAAAATAATCCTCCTCACCCCAGCATTGCTGCTGAGGGAAACTTCATTTTCATTTTCTGACCACTTTCCTGGCTGGGACAAAGGCAGGGGCTGCTCAGGGTGGGGGTTTAGGGGTTATTTGGCACTGAAATGCCACCTGGGTTGGCTTTGGGGGTGGCTTTTGGCCTGGGAGGTTGGCATGAGAGCGTGGAGGAGAGGGGATAGAGACAGAGCAGCACTGGGAGCGGGATCATGAATCATGGAATGGTTTGGGATGGAAAGGACCTTAAATCTCATCTCATTCCACCCCTACCATGGCAGGGACAGCTCCCACTGTCCTAGGGTGCTCCAAGCCCTGTCCAGCCTGGCCTTAGACTCTTCCAGGGATCCAGGGGCAGCCACAGCTGCTCTGGGCACCCCGGACCAGGGCTTGCCCACCCTCCCAGGGAAAAATTCCTTCCCAATTTCCCATCTGTCCCTGCCCTCTGGCAGGTTGAATCCATTTCCCCTTTCTCGTCCCTCCAGCTCTTGTCCAAAGTCTCTCTCCATCTTTCCTGTGGGCTCCCTTCAGGCACTGCAAGGCCACAAATAAATCACCCTGAAATTTCTCTTTTCCGGGCTGAGCAATCCCAACTCTCCCATCTTTTCCTCCCGGCAGAGCTGCTCCATCCCTCTGGTCATCCCTGTGCCTCCTGTGGCATCACTCCAGCAGTTTGGGTGGGACATTGTGCTGCTCCCAACAAACCTTCCCGGCTGCCTGTGGGATCACAGATGGATTGGGAAGGGGTCCCTGTCCGTTCCCAACCCAAACCATCCCCTGATTCCGTGATTCTATGAATTACACACTCCCCTCTCCTCCAGGCTGCGATGATCTCGTTAAATCATCTCCCCTCTAATCAGCTGCACATACAAACCCTCCACAGACACCAGCCGCTCCTCCAGACAAGATTAAGCTCACCAATAACCAACCCAGAGGGTTTTCCCTCTATTTATGTGGACCATTAAGGCTTATGGACAACCCCTGGTGCATTCCTTGATGCCTGCCATGAATCTCCCATTCCCTGGTGCCCTGCACTTCCCCAGCCAAACCGCTCCCTCTGCCTGTATTGAATATTTCCTCGGCGCTTCCAGGGGCTGGAAACATTCCTCTGTGTGGATTCCTTTAAAATTCCACCCCCAAAGCAACCCTCTGGATCATTGAAAGTGGGAATGTTTGTACTGAGGATCTTACAGGGAGCCTGGGAATTATTTTGCTGCTACAAACTCATCTCACGCCTTAACAAAATGCAAATATCCCGATTCCAGTGTTGCTAAAACACAGAGCTGAGATCACAGGGACTTGTTCAGGATGTTGATTTCTCTTTTAGCTGTTTATTCTGGGTATTTGCTTGGAAAAAAATGTGTTTTTCTGTTTGTAATAAATATCAGAGCGTGAAAAACATGACTTCTAAGCAAATCTTGGAAATTAGGAGCTTCAAATCCTTCTGGATTTCCCCCTTCATGGGGGAAAAGATCTTGCTAGAAATAACAAGCACAGCCTGGGAAGTGAACAGTGGGAATATTCCGTCTGAACAGGAAGAATCCACAACCATTAGAGTCAGTGTTAATTAGAGCTGATTGACTGAGAACAGAGTCTGACACCAGCCTGGCAGAGCTGCTGGGAGCCTGTGTTGAGTCACTGGGAAAACCACAGGCTGTTGTTAGAGGGAAAAAAATCTACAAAAAATACAAATATATGAGCAGGTGCAATTTTCCACGGTCCTGTGTGATGGAGGAGCCTGGAATTGGGCATCAACCCCAATGAATGGAGATGGTGCCCCCATTCCCCAGCTCCACCCCATTCTGCAGCCTCAGAGGGTGAAGGGGATCCTCTCCTGGGAGATCTGTCTCTGCCAGGGAAGTGTGAAAGCTCCACATCCTCCAAAGGTGGAAAAGAGGGAATGGAGAAACCTTTTTCCTCCATCCCTCTGCAGGCAGAGCTCCCGGGGCTGGATCCAGCCCTGCTTTAGGGTGCTCCTCTCCCCAGAGAAAGGTTTAGGGCTGTGGAAAATCACTTCCCCAAATCGTCGCGGCTCTTTCACCACTGGAAGGTCCTGCAAAAACCAGATGGGTGCAATGTGTGTTACTGAGGGATTGTGTGGAGAAAGCAGAGAGAATCCCAGTGAAGGAGGGTTCTGCCAGCCCGGGAAGCAGCTCCACGGGGCTTTTGGAATGTGCTTTCTGCAACTCAGAGGGTGAAGAGCCTCGAGTGGTCATTCCCCTGGCCCCTTCCTCCAAACCCTAAAACTTCTGATTTCATGACTTTTCTATGATTTTTTATTTTGTTTTTTTGGTTTTTTTTTTCTGTCATAAGTTCACACAGCTTTCCCAACCCTACTGGTGACATAAGTGACAATCCTGGGGCTCTCGGTGCCTTCGGCAGCACCAGGAGCAGATCACCATCACCACCTCCTCTAGCTCAGTTTGGGGCTGGAGATAGCACAAACAAACCTCCACCACCTCTTGCTGGGTTTTTTTTGCACGTTTTGGGGCTGCTTTGGCTCTGTCCCTCCTCCCTGCACACCTTGATCCCCTTCCTCACGTGCTCTGGCCATAAATGTAACGGCACGGTCAGAGTCTCACCATTATTGTTCATCCTGTTTTATATAATAACCAAGTTTGCTCTTTTGACTCGCCGACTGCTTCCTCCAGCAGGAATTGTGCTGCCAATCGATCCAGCTAATGCAGGAAATGGTCACTGGTGTGGAAAATTTCAAATATTCCCTGGAATGCATTGGTTTGCACCTGTGTCTGCAGGGCACGGATTTGGGTCCGTCCATGGATGCTCCACTGACAAGTGTCTGCTCTCTGCTTTGGGGTTTTTCCCTTAGAAAAGTATTTTTGGGCAAAAATCCGTTTATGCGAGTTGGCAGGAAGCAAAGGGAATGGGATCCATCGCTGCCCACCAGTGCTGGAAATCTTGGAAAAACCCCTGAGTGCCCATCTGAGCCCAGAGCTCCAACTGGAGCACTGTGGGGAATTGGTGCCCCAGAGCCATCCCAAGGAGCTGCCTCAGCGCTGCTTCATCACCTGTTCATCACATGTTCATCACCTGTTAATCACATGTTCATCACCTGTCCATCACATGTCAATCACATGTTATCACATGTTAATCACATGTCAATCACATGTCCATCACATGTTATCACATGTTAACCACATGTCAACCACATGTCCATCACATGTTAATCACATGTCCATCACATGTTAATCACATGTCCATCACATGTTCATCACATGTTAATCACATGTCCATCACATGTTAATCACCTGTTTAATCACCTGTTTCACAGCAAAGCCTCTCACTGTCCTGGCTCTGGGTTTTAAAGCTCTCCCTGCCTGCCTGGTTCTGGGAACGCCCATGGGAGTGAGGATATGGGTTTGGAAAACTCAAGAGCATGATGTGATTCTTAGGATTGTCCTGGGCAGGGTCAGGAGCTGGACTCACTGATCCCTGTGGGTCCCTTCAAACTGAGTTTATTCCATGATTCTGTGAGTGCTGTCCCTCCTGTCCCCAGCCCGGTGTCTCCTGCAGCCACCCTGCAATCCCTGGCACCGGGAGGGGTGACTTTGGCCTGGTGGCCGTGTCTGGGTGGGCATCAAATCAAGGCTGCAGCTCAGTTTCTGGGCTGAGTCCTCAAGTAAACCTGATTCCACAAACAAATGAGAGTTTATTGCACCCAAACAACGGGGAATTTGAACCCAGCCACGATGCAGCAGATAAAATCTGAGAGATACCCAGTGGCTGGGAGGGAAAGCTTCACCTTTAACAGTGACTCTGCCCTTCCTGCCAAGGGTGTTCAAGGGATCTTCCCCAAAAAAGGGAATCCCTTCTCTCTGCTCAGGCACAGCTTTTTGGGGTCCTGGAGCAAGGCTTTCTCCCTGGCACAGCTGCCAAGGTAAATGGTAGAGGAACAGAGAGAGCTTCATATTTAGGAAGTTAAAGGGGAAGCGAGTTCCCAAAAGGGATGGGCTGAGAGTGAGGAGATGGTGAAGAGGCAAAAGCAGCCGGCCCTGGAGCCCCAGGGACCTCTGTCCCCGTGTCCCTGCTGTCCCCAGCACGAGCAGGCTCCAGGAGCTCCCAGCCACCGCCTCTGCTGCGTCCAGGTCACCGCGAGCCACATGATCCGCGGCGTCGGAGCAGCAACAACAACAGGAACAATCTGTGGGAGAGGAACTTAGGGATGAACCCAACTTCTCTAAAGTATAAAAAGAGCCCGGGGGGCCTCAAAAGGCATTGGCTCTGCATGTCCCCCCCTCTGCTGCCGCTGCCGCCTCCGAGCGCTGACGGTTGGGAGCCGGCGCTGGCCTGGAGTTGTGCAACACCAGTTGGGTGCTCTTGGCATCGGCTCCAGAAAAGGAAATGCAGCCCCAGCCAGGCCTGAAGGGCCTTTGCAAGGACTCAAATGGCTCTGCTCGGCCTCTGCCTGCATGGGGGCTTCACCTGGGTGATGGTGGTGCCATGGGAGGGGTGAGAAAACCTGCAAAACCCACGTCAAATCCCACTAAAGAGCTCTAGGGATGGGAATTGTGAGGAGTGTCTGCGTTTCCTATAAAAGGATGCTCAAGTGCGTCAAAAAATTCAATTCAAACAGACTTCCAGCATCTTGCTGGACATTTACCCACTATGCACAGCTACACCAGGAGGCATGAGAGTTTTTTTTGAGTCCTATTCCCTTCTATTTTACCTTTTTCCTTTGAATTATTGGTGTTTCCACTTGCTGACCCAAACCAGCCAGGGAAGGATGTGTCCCTGGTGCACCACAGCTTTCACAGCAGCTCTCGGCAGGCACCCTGAAGATAATTACATATTTGAAAGCCTATTTTTGGCTTGGGGAAATGCTATTTGTGTCTGAAACCTTCCAAACAACAGAAGAAAACCCCACAGAAGATGAAGGCAAAACTTGTGAGGTGGCCCCACTCCAGACCAGGCACAAGAGTCAATCTGCAAAGCAGAGCTGGTGGCACCTCCAGGAGATGGGGCAGATGCTGGGATATCATCAGGCACGTCTAAAGATGTTTGTGATTTTTTTACCATGGATTATGAGCTTAGGAAAAGTGGCACCCCATGTAGAAAACTTTGTGTCTTTTGGGCCCCAGGACATGACAGAAGCCGTGCACGGTGTGACATTTTCTCCTCACCTAAAGGAAAATGTTATGCTGATCAGGAGAGTAGAATAACAGAGGAGAAAATAAAATCCTAATAAAATCCTAGGTACTTGCGGCTGCCGGAAAATGGGCCTTCAGTATTAATGTGAAGTGATGGGACCAGAAGGAGAAAAACTCAAAGCACGATGAGATTTTAAAACTGTAGCTCGTGGCCGTTTGCAAAGCAGCTGTGGAGTTTGTGTTTCAATATTTTTTTTCTAGGGAGTCACTTAAATGAACGAGGAGCTGAGATTCCAGGAATTTTGGTTTTATTTAACTTATAGGAAAGGAGGAAGAAACAGATGGAGCCGCTGCTCCTGAACTAAAAATACTGTTTAGAGAAGGACATCTGCAATGCAGCTATGAATGTCAAGGTCCTCAGTGTTTGGGCTTTTCTCCTTCAAATGTCACCTCCTGATGTTTGGAGAGGTAGGGAGGTTGGAAATTGTGACATTGCAGCCATTCCCTTCTTCCCTTAGAAATCCTTGTTCACCTGGAAGTTTTGCAACGAAATGGAGAGGAAATCCCATTTTCATCCCACAGTGCAAGGATGGGGATGCCCCTGACCTGTCCTTCCTACTTTGGGATCCCTGAGTGCTGGATCTGGACCGGTCCCAGCTGCGGGAGGCTGTTTGGGGACGTGAGAGTCACCAAGAAATCTGACAAGTCATTCATAAAACTTCTGGGAAAGTATTTGTGAAAGCCAAGCAAATTCTACCCCTCCCAGCATGGAATAAGTGACCTTTGTCCTGGCTTTTATTTTCACTTTCGAGCTCTTGCCTTCCGAGGTCAAGCTGTTTATAAAGTTTGGCTGAATTAAAGAGGCAGCATTATTCACCCCAATTATTTTATCTTGCTGGCCACCATCTCATTGTGCTTTTGCCAAGGTCAGGAATTACGCAAAAAAATCAAGATGTTCCAGAGTGCCACAAGTCAGCCCCGAGAGAACCCAGAAAATTTGGGTTAAAAGGCACAATCTTTGCCAAAAATACCCATCTGTGACTTGTCCCTCCATTCGGGGAGCCTTGGCAGTTCTTGTTTTTCAAAAAAAGGAACAGTGATATTCTCATGTAATGACAGGACTGTAGGAGCTGGAGATTTACAGGGAAAAAAAAAAAAACAAGTATTGTAAACTCATCCTAAAAGGGTGAATAATCACCTGTGCTTCCCTCTCTTCCTGTTAAACCATGGCTGCAATAAGAGCCTCTCGCTTTTCCTCTTGAATATGGTGTGGTTTATAAGATCATATTAATGTGGGGCAGAGACTGAGCAAGTCAGGCCGTAAACTCCATCAGCTCCAGTGTGTTATTTAACTCCTGGTTATTTAATCCCTGATTATTTAACTCCTAGAGTAGGATGTGCTATCTCTTATCAGGGCTCTGGGGAATATTACAGCACCCCCCAATCAGGAGTTAAACATTAACGAGATGTCCCAGTGCT
Organism: Pardalotus punctatus; assembly: GCA_013400915.1. Taxonomy (NCBI): domain Eukaryota; kingdom Metazoa; phylum Chordata; class Aves; order Passeriformes; family Pardalotidae; genus Pardalotus; species Pardalotus punctatus. Next base: position 6,273 of record VZTX01001137.1, on the reverse strand, counting down.
GGATTCCCAGAAATCTGTCGAGCTAAGGTCATCCATGGGGGTGAATAATGGGGTTGATCTGAAATCTCTCCAGGACACAGTGGGTCAAGGCTGTGAGGGAAGACTCCTGTGGGTGTCAGCAGTCCCTGGTGTGGCTGAGGTCTCTCTTGGCCAATGCCAAGACTTCATCAGGCTCTTGCTTCAGTCTTGTGGTCCAGCAGCTGCTTCCCTGCAGATGTTGAAAGGCGCAAGAGAGGTGGGGGCCAGGCTGGGTTTCTGAGCTGCTTTTGTTGCTGTCAGTGGCAGAGCACATGGAATTCCTGATGTTCCCGTGAACCTCTTCAGATGGTGGCTTCAGCCTGAACTCCCTGCTCTAATTACCTCCACCAAGTGCAAGTGCTGCCCTTTGGGGGGGTTTGATTTCCCATTTATTCCTTTCATCTAATGGTTCCTTGCGCTCCGAGTCCAAGCCATGAAAACGGCTCTTAATCTACCTCCCGCCTCCCAGCAATTATTTAATACCTGGGTTTTATTCCTTCTCATTTGTCTTTCTAACTACCCTAATTTCTCCGGTTTCCCTCATCAGCGTTTTCCCAAGCTCTTTATTGTTTTCTGATTGCTGTAATTCTGCAATATCTTTTGGCACTAAAGCCCGGCTCCCCAGAGGAATGAGCTCATGAATTTATACAGTGACATTACCGAGGCTTTGCAGACGAGTCTCGGGGCTGATTCGGCTGCCCAGAAATGCTCCTTCTGTTCCTGCCTCTCCTGTCGCTGCATCCCTTTAACGAGCAGGAATTGGCGAAGTAGGAATTGCACAAGCGTTTGCACTCTTGGTATGAAGAGCCGTGAAAGTCTGAGTCAAGGATTTTGGAGATTAAATGTAGATTAAATGTTCAGCCTCCTCCATCCTTCCCCACTCTCTGCGCCCGTGACTCGGCGGGGCATTTCTCTCTTCATTTGTCAAGACAAGAGTTTCAGCCTGGGAGGAAATTTTCCCCGTGGTATTAATTTCTTCTACTTCTTGCAGCTGAAGCGCATTTGAGAATTCGTTCCTGAAACTTCCCGTGTTCTAATTTTACATGACGGGACTGTCAGAAGCAGCACATGAGAGAAATGAGATCTCCTCTGCAGCTTTGGGGTGGCTGTGCTGCCCTAGAAGGGCTGATGAAACTCAGAGCTGCTCCCTGGCTCATTAATACCAAATTTCCTGTCTTGGTTACAGAGTTTTTTAAGATACAAAAACTCAGCCTGGGCCCAGCACGACTTCCATTAAATCCTCTTTAAGCAATGCCACCTCATTTTTTCCGGCTTGGCAGAGGAATCCACCTCCTAACCAAATACTTGAACGCACTCATGCCAGGAGAATAGTTCTAAATATGATCAGTATGAGGAAATACATCAGAGTGCTGGGAATAAACACGTTCCAGAGAGTTTATCTATTTATCTTACAGGGCTGCCCCAGACTAAGGATCAGCTCAGACAGGGGTCATATGTTGCTCTAAGGGTGCTTTGCCTCTTCCAGGAATTTGTTTCTTTTTCCGTCTGAGAGTGGAGTTAAGAGAGTCACAAATTATGATGAGGGATTTTGCTTGTGAAATGTTCTGCATTTTTTGGAGGGCAGAGGGAGGCAGCTGCACGGTGAGTAGTGGTGGGTGGATGGAGTTGGCACCTGGTGGAGCTTCACTGGTCAGAGACCAAGGTTTGGGTCTCTGATCTCCACAACTCCTTCTGGCAGCTCATGCTGCTTGAAAAGACCCAATAATTGCAAATTCTGCCAGAATCCAGAGCTCCTAAAAAGGCCCCCAGAGAGGCTGCTCAGGGTCAGAGTGTGAAAGTGGTTTCCTTTATGGCTTTTTGGTTTTCGGCCTCCTCTTGAGTGCAGGATGACATGAGCAGAGGCTGATGTGTAATCACTTGGTTGGGGATCAGGAAGAGCTCAGAAAACACATCTGAAGATCCAAACACCTCCAGTTCTGGGAAGGTTTCTGTTGGCACTTGGTGGGGGGGTTTGACCTTGACTGCCTTCAGTCATGACTGAATTTGCAGACAAATCTCAGGGTTTGACCATGAATTCATCCATGTGGGCTGGAGGTGCTGCATCCCAAGGCCTTTGAGGCAGAGGGCTGGAAATGCCATTAATGTGTGAGCCCATGAACAGAAATCAGTGCCTGTCATCTCCCATGATCATGGCTGGGGGGAGGAAAAATTTCTCCTCATTGGATAGAGCTCTCCCTGTTAGCTTTCTTCCCCCACATCAGTTGGACAACAAGGGTCCAACTCCGGGCTGAGCCTTGAAAGTCTCCCCAGAACCACACCCAGTACCACTCATGGTGCCCAGCGCTGTTTTCCAGGCCCAATTAGCGGGTGTTCATTAGCAGGGGTGGTCTGGGGGCCTGACACCACACCTCCCAGAGCTCTCCATGTCTCACCACCTCGGATGTCTGTTGGAACTCTGTTTTTTTAAGCCCAAAACTGGCATCACCTTCTGCCTGCTGTTTTTTATCTCTTTTCTGGCCCTGCAGTGGCTTGACAGGAGCAGGTCACGGGACAACCTGTCACATGGAACCAACCGACCGCATCTTGGTGTGGTCCGTGCCTACCTTTTTTTATCTTTGGAGAGGCCAGATTATGACTATAAAAGGGAAGAACGGAATTTTGGGCGAGGAGCCCTGCTCCGATTGGCTGAATGCCGATTCGCGACAGTTTCAGGGGAAATAACCAGATGGGAGTAATTTTTGGGCCCGAGAATAAAAACAATACAACAAAACCGTGTGGTTCACCATTGAAACCAAGACAGGACTTTCGGTGCTGGTGCCTCCCGTTGTTCTTGGTTCCACCTGCATGAAACTGCAGCAGGGCCCTCACTTCCACATGGGCACAGCCGCACAGAGCTCCTGGTTCCCATAAAACCTCTCTGCAGACACAACTAGCTGATACCAATTAAGATAACATCTCCTGGAGGGTAACGGGAAGGACCCGGTGGTCAGGTTGGTTGAGAACCAGAATTGCAACCATCGCCTGTGAAGTCATCTCTGCAGCCATGACCAGCTGATGTTACCTGAGGTGACATCTGGAGATGACCTGGAAGGGTCTGGAGGCCCAGCTGACCAGAAGCCAGGTCTGCAATCAACCTCTGTCAACTTCTGAGTTGGGGGAGCCCAAGCAACAACTTGCTGTGGTTGTCTGCGGGTCTGTGTGTGGAAAACCAGCAGAACAAGTCCCTTCATGCCTGAACACCTCTTCCACCCAACCCCTGTTAGATCATCTGCATGCTTTAAAACCAGGGCTTTAATGTCTTAAGACATTCTCCTAAAATGTGCCTCTGAGTTACAGAACTGAGTAAATATGACAAAAAGGCTCAGAGGGTTTCCTGGAAACTTTGGCAGCCGTATTTTGGGAGCAGATGTTGGTGACAAGGCAAAGTTCTTGCGAGCCATGAAGGCGTTTTCCCATTTAATGCTAAGCATGAGAAATGGGACAGCTGACTGACGGCATTTGTGCCCGGGAGCGTGGAGAGCAGAGGTGTTGGCTTCACCCCTTCTGGGAATGCCACGCCCATGCCAATCCTTCACTCAGTGCCTTCATCCAATGAGAACAAGATGGTTTTACAGATAATGTTGTTCTTGGAGTGGGAAAGGAGCTCTTGTCGCTGAGGGGGTGACAAACCCTGCTTTGCTTGCGTGCTCAGGGTGGCAGCGTGGCCACCTGTGCCCAGCACCTGCGGAATGAGGCAGCCTGGCTGCCGTGCTGGGGGAGGTTTGCTTTAACCACCTCCCAGAAGAAGTGAGGCTGGCAGCCTCTGGCTCCTTCCCTAAACTGAAATGGGGTCTGGATCCCCCCTCACTGGATGCTCCTGGCAGCATCGAGTCCATCAATGGCTCCTTTGGCGAGTCCATCCAAGCCCACAGAGATGCACTTTGCAGGTGACTGCTCAAAAGTCTCACCATGCTCTATTCATCCCTTCAACTTTCCTCCCCATTCCTCCTCACATCCTCCCTTCCACACCAGCCCCCGCTTTTCCCCATTTCAGATAAGCACCAGCAACCCTGGAGCTGGTCCTGCACCACCACCCCACCTCTCCCTCTCCATCACGCCCCTTCATCCGCTCTTGCCCCAGTCCCAGGTACCTTGATCTGTCCCACGGTAGTTCCTTGGTTCTCCTCACTCCACCACTGGCTGCAATTTCTCTGCCTGCTCCACTGCACTATTTCTTCAGTGCTGACCACAGTGGTGAGTCCCAGGACCTATCGCAGCATCGCAACCATGGTGCTTGGCCCCACAAAACCAGAGGGGAACCACGGTCTCTTACTCATTGGCACCCGGGTGATGCTGTCCCATCACCTCCTTCCCGCTGGGCAGTGGTTTGGGGTCAGGGGGAAGAGGTGGCTGTGAGTGTCTGCTCCAGGGTGTCCTCCATGGCCATCAACCCAACATGGTGGGGCTTTCCAAACCCAGCCTTGGCTGCACCATCCAAGGTCTGGTTCAGGCATCTTTGCAGGACAGAGTGAAGGTGGTGTTTGTAGGGTTGTTGTCAATGGGGTTCAGGGGTGAAGGGGGTGTTTGTAGGGTGGTTGTCACTGGTTCAGGGGTGAAGGTGGTGTTTGTGGGGTTGTTGTCAGTGTGGTTCAGGGGTGAAGGTGGTGTTTGTAGGGTAGTTCTCACTGGTTGAGGGGTGAAGGGGATGTTTGTAGGGAAATTGTCACTGGTTCAGGGGTGAAGGAGGTGTTTGTAAGGTTGTCAGTGTGGTTCAGGGGTGAAGGGGGCATTTGTAGGGTTGTTGTCAATGGGGTTCAGGGGTGAAGGGGGTGTTTGTGGGGTTGTTTTCACTGGTTCGGGGGTGAAGGGGATGTTTGTAGGGTTGTTGTCACTGGTTCAGGGGTGAAGGAGGTGTTTGTAGGGTTGTTGTCAGTGGGGTTAAGAGGTGAAGGAGGTGTTTGTAGGGTTGTTGTCACTGGTTCAGGGGTGAAGGAGGTGTTTGTAGGGTTGTTGTCAATGGGGTTCAGGGGAACACTGATGGTGAAGCAGCTCTGGAAGCTGCAGTGGAGACCTGGGCAGGCCCATCCCAAGGGATGCTCGGTGTGGTGGTTGTGTTTCCTCTTGCTGAATCAGGCTTGAAGCACCAGGGTTTGGGTCCAAACTGGGTTGGTCAGCAGGGTAAGTGAGAAAACCTGCTGGAAGTACACCTGAGATGCTGTGGGTGTTTCAGACATTCCCTTGGCCCCAGGATTCCTCCTTGGGGCAGAGCTGTGCTGATGTCCCCACTGCCCTGGCTGTGAACAGGGGCCAGGGGACACAGAGGGACTCACCAAGGCAGCCTGGGCAGAAGCGCAGTGAATCCACTCCAGCTCCCACCCTAAGCAGGCTCCAGACTCCCAGACCACAGGTTTCCTTCCCAGTGCTTCAGTCCTAACCCCAAACCAGCCTGCAGAGAGCGAGGAGGAATTGCACAAATGCCTTGGCTTCATATCAGAGCAACCTCCCAAATATTGCTTGGGTGTCCCCAAGATGCTGCCAAGCCCAGTCCTGGGCACAGCCTGGTGCAAGGGACACCCAGCCCTGCTCTAAACAGCCAGGGAGAGCAAAATAGAAGTTTTAAGGATAATTCCGACCCTTCAAATGACAAGGGGCGCTTTCCCCCAGCAGGATGATGACAGATATGGATGGGGCTTGGAGCAACCTGGTCTAGAGGAAGGCATCCCTGCCTGGCAGGGAGTTGGGACTGGATGGTGTTTAAAGTCCCTTCCAACCCAAAGCATTTCCCGGTTCTGTGACACTGCTGCCACCGTGCCACCCCACAGCGCCTGCAGACAGGCCATAAAACCCAGCAAGATGGAGCGGGGTGAATAACAGGCAAATGAGCATTGGAAAAAAACAAAAAGCATAATTAAAAAAAAAAAAGAAAAAGCTTTAACTACATGACAGCTTGGTTGAGCCCCTGTTCCTGTATTTGCTTAGCTGAGGGCTATCTTTATAAGTCTTGGCTGCCAGATGTTCCCATATTTGCATGTGGGGCGAAGGGGAGGGATGCTCGGCGGTCCCGGGGGTGCGGGCTCGGTGCTGCAGCCGGATGGCGATTGCCACCCAGTGGCTGCTCGCACCGAGCTGCCTTGGCCTCGCAAATTCCCTGAAAATAATCCATCGCTTCCCCCAGCGCAGAAAAACCCCGGCTTTTCCCTCCATCAGGGGCAGCGAAAGCCTCGGCACAGCACGGACTGCTCCCTTCCCAGCCAGGGGGGTTTGGCTGTGTAGGAGAGACATAAAACTGCTTTCTTTTTAAAAAATTTATTTTAT
>VZTX01001133.1:0-24960 GCA_013400915.1 Pardalotus punctatus | reverse complement strand
GAATGGTTGCTGCTTAACCCGGCCTCTCGTGTCACGGACACCCGCGGCAGCTTCGCAGAACCGTGAGAATAAATAATTATACCCGATGATTTCACATTAGACCGTTAGAATGAATAGTTAGAGAACTAAGTTAATAACCGGTTGTTCTTGGTTAAAATTCGGGGTTGAGGTTAATCAAAACTCGTCTTATGACACACAGGCTGATGTGTGGGGTACTGGGGCCTCCATAGCCCCCAGTGCACCCTTTGTACCTGGGGCTTTCCCGGACTGAACCCCTGCCAGGTGTTCTAAGGATGGGGAAGAACCCTCCCAAGGCCACGCAGAGGTTTCCCTGTGGAAAAAAAACAGAAATACTGTTGTCAAGGCAACCTTGATGGATGCTGAAACACCAGCCCTGTGTGGCCTGTCAGGGCTGACTCCATGAGACACTGCAATATTTGTGGTCAAATTTGCCTGAAACGGAGGACAAGTGAGTTCTTCTGGAGAGGAGATTGAGAAGAAGCTCCTGCCATGGTTCCTCACATCCCTGCAGGCACAGATTGCACCAGGTTTGGATCCCACATTGGCTTGTCCCCCAAACACCCCTGGGAGCACATGGCAACACCAGGTGTGACACAATGCTCTTCTTATTTCAAGTATTGCATGAGGAGGGTGCCCAGCCCCAGAATAATCCCCAGCCAGCTCCCAGTGTTCTGCAGCCCAGCTGCCCACACCAAGCAGGGACGACTGGCCCTGAGGCCAGGATTTTGTCAGTATTTGGTTCAGGGAACACAGACCCTTCCCCAGCACTCGCCCACCAGCTGTGAGGATGCCCAGAGCAGCTGTAGCTGCCCCATCCCCGGCAGTGTCCAAGGGGGCTTGGAGCTACCTGGGATCGTGAAAGGTATCCCTGCCCATGGCACAGAGCTGAAAAAAGATGTCTTTAAGTTCCCTTACACCCCAAACCTGTGAATTCTATGAAATCTTTCCCTCTCCATCCCACCTTTTGCAGCAGGGAGCTCTGGATGCAGCCCTGGATTGCTTCAGCTGCACATGTTTCCACACCCCCTCCAGGAATAAAGTCTGAGCCTGACGTTGGGTGCAGTTTCGCTGCAGAGAAATTTTGGGGCAGCTCGATGGGAAATGTCGGTGTCAAGTGTCAGAACAGCCTGGCTGTGTTTGGCTGCCGGCTGTGGCACCTGCTTTGGGTGAGGATCTCAGGTTTCCAGGGAAAATGCCACGCCGGGCAGGAGGGGAGGACTCCCACATGTGGCCTGTCTGTCTCCCTGGAAGGGACAGCTGCTAATATCCTTGTGATTCTGGTTTTTAAATGTTTTAGATGGTGTTTGGACATCCTACAACACAGCTTCTGTTTAGCTGAAGAAAATATTGTGAAATATTGAAATGCTCCAGTAGAGTGGCTGGGCTTTCTCCCCTATTATTGCAATCATTAGGAATAAACATCAAACATTTCAAAATGCATGGAATTACACTTGGCATTTCAGTATTGGCTCTGGAACTCTGTTAAAATCTTGTCTCCACTTTGTTGGGATGCTGAGACCATAACAAAACAAAACACCCAACCTGGCCCCAGAGGCTGCAGTGCAAATGTCTGAGATGCAATGTCCAGTTAAAACACATGGATCCCTGGCTCTACCCTGGATTCTTTAACTCCCAGGTCAAATATTTTGTTCTTTTTGCTTCTCTGATTTGTCCTTTTTTTTGCCTGTTCCTCTCAGGGCTGTTCTCAGCAGAGGGCAGCCTTGTCAAACCCATAGCAGCAGGCTTGTGATATTTTATATTTTCCTTGCTGATGCCTATGGAAAGGCAGGAATTATCCATCCTGAAACACCTGTGCCAAACCGGGCTGGCAGTGATGTGGTTCAGGTTCAGGTTTGTGAGGGGAATTATTACTGCAGGAAAATAAAGGGAAAATTTAGTTTGAATTTTAGATTTTTCTTTAGAAGGAAAAAAGAAAGGAAAAGCTGTTTTCAAAGACATCCTAGTCCTCCATGCAGGTGGTCTCTTTTTTGTAATTGTTTTTTTTTTTGTACAAATGGAGATGTTCTGTAGTGATACACAAGAGTTGGGTGCTGTGTTTGTATCAACAAGTTTGTATTTCTGCTCCTGAACATCCTCCTAAAGCTCCCAGGCCGAGCTCTCTGTGTTTCTTTGCTAGCTCACATTCCTCAGGGTAGTTTATTTTGTGTAGTAACATTTCTTACGAGCATCTTCACATTAAATTCCCATTTTGCAGCATTTTTCAGCCACCATGACAAGCTTTTCTTCCTTTTTCAGTCTTAGCTGTAGAACTGATCCGTGCATTTGTTTTTTATGTGTAATAAAAATACAGGGCAAACGCTTATTAGACTTAAATTACCCTGTGAATTCGATGGATTACACAGGGTTAGAATCAAAATATTTAACTAATTTAAAACCAACATGTCCATTAAACTAAGCCAAATAAAGGCAATATCCTTCATGAAATATTCAGCAGCAATTCTCTCAGTCAAGCCAGGCACTGCTTATCTTGGCAAAAACCCCTCTGAGATTCTCAGTAAAAGCCATTTTCTTTCATCTTTATCAAGGCGGGTTTTCCTTTAACCTTATTCACAGAAATGATTTCTAAATCTGCTTTAAACAACATCCTGTCCCTCCACGATAAAGCTGACAAACAGCACCAGGCTGCTGATCCATGGCACCAATTTGGCAGTGGAGGGGCTTGCTCCTGTGTTTTCCTGACTCAAAAAGTTACTGAGAGATGATTCTGTCATCAAACGGTTGTGTCCTGAGAAATTCTGAAAAAAACAAAAAGGGAGGGGCACGAAAGGTGATCAGTTTTAATTGATACATGGAATTTTGAGGGGTTTGGCAGAAGGGGTCATGCCCACAGTGTGACTGGAGCGTGCAGCGGTGCAGAACAGACGGGCCGCGGTCACAGGACTGCTGTCACAAGTGAGCAAAAGCAGCTAAATCAGCTAAATCAGACTTTCTTGACCTTGAACCAAACAACTTTGGGCTGGCACTCTCCCATTTTCTAACCCATGCCCGCAGCAGTGTGCGAGGGGAGCTCTCCGTGGCATTCCAAAACACAAGCACGGGCAGGTTTGGCCATTTCTCCACAGCTTTTGACAACACCGCATTTAGGACAACCACACCGAGCCTTTCCCCACGCCGTTCTCCCTTTGCTCCAGAGCTTTTGCCGGCTTTGGGTGCGATTTGCGCGTGTAACTCCGCGCTACCAGCTTAAGCCAAGAGGCGATAACGCAAGCTCAGCTCACAAATCCTCTCTTCTCTCCCGAGAACAGCGTGCCCGGTCTGTGATTCCTGCCAGGACAGCTCCCGGTTTGTCCCTCTCGGAGGGCTCAGCCCCGAGCTCTCCGTGCCCGGGGGGCTGAGCGAGCCGCCCGTGCCCGCCGCCCCCTGCCCGGGCCGGGCCCGCGGCTCCTCCCCTGCCGCGGGGCGGTCACAGCCCCGCCGCCTCCGCTGGCAGCGCCCGGCCGGGCCGCTCGGCTTCCATGTGTGCAGCCAGCTCGGACGAACCCCCCGGGCTGCCTCACTCAGCGCTTTAGCGGGGGCTGAGCGGCAGAATGGTCCAGCGCAGCCCGAGCGTGGGGTCCGTGTGACCGCAGGGCTCGGCTGATCCCTCCCTGGCTGGCGCAGCCAGGAGCGTCCCGGCGGCAGCAGCAGCCACGGCCGGTTCGGTTCTGTAAGTCAGCGGCATCGTGCTTTTCTCGCAGGTCGGAAGGGGTTGGCGTTTGGCTCGCAGATCCGTAACACCGGGTTTTTTTTTTCTCCAGCGTGAAAATGAGGAGGATCTTGCGCTTGTGCTGCACGGCACCGGCGTGGTGGCTGGTTTATAACAGAGGCGTGAATGAATGATGCAATCGGGCACGGGGGGAGCACCAGCATTTTGGCAGGACGGGCGAGAGGGGATTGGAGAGTTGGGAGGTGGATGTCAACATCCAACAGGTTCCTTCTGTCCCTTTTCAGCTGCTTTTCACAAGGTGCTTCAATGAGTTCACTGTGAGGCACTGCTGTGCAGATAATGGAGCTGCAAACAGTTCGTCTCTTGACTTGCAGACGGGTTTGTGCCACTGCTTTTACAAACTGAGCAGGAGGTTTAACAAAAACCTGAAAGAAAATAGAAAACCCGGGAGGTTACAGAAAAACCTTAAAAAAAAGAATAAAACCCAGGAAATTAAGGACTGAATCTTCCTATTCTCACTCTGTAAACCACAGAAACTCAGTTATGGCTGGATGGGTTGAACTTCTAAAACTTATATAAACCCCCAACACAATTTGCTTAAATATAACTAATCTGCTTAAATATATCAGCTTTCCTCTAAAGCTTTCAAAACATTGCTAATTCTGAGGATGAAAGCTCAGCACAGAAAAGCTGTCACTATATTATCCCCATTTTACAGACACAGGACTGGAAACAATGAGGATTAAGTGGTTTGTTTAAACTCATTCCATGGAAACACTCCTGGGAATGTTCTTAGAAGCAGGACCACACCTGTAGTAGGACAAGGTCTTGAAAAAAGTTTCAAGAACTATTTTCTCCAAATCCTTAGCTCTGAGCAGCAGTTTCCTTTCAATGAAACAGAAAGAGTTTAATGTGGTTGAACTTCTGTTAATGTCACTGATTGTTCAGTGCAAAGTTAAGTGGGGAAGTGAATCAGAAACTGTTTGCAAACAAGGATATTCCTGAGTGCTGGGTAATATTTCATTAATATTCACTTAATCTTCATTGTTAACAGCAATAAATGGGATCATAATGCAAAGCAGCAGCGTGGCAGCACTTCTGAAAGCTGAAATATGACAACAAGGGAGGTCTAGTCACAACGAGGGATTTGAGATCTCATCAAAACCCTGCAGCCCCAGAACACCTGCAGTTCTGAGCACCACTTACCGCTGCCATTTGCATTTCGTGTGGATACAGAGGGTGTTTCAGTGTTTCTCAGGGAGGCAAGTGCCCTTCTTTGAAGGGACAGCAGAGAGGATTTCAGTTGTTTTCCTTTGCCATGTGGTCTTACATCATTCCCGTGTGTGCTGCTGTGACTCCACCCTCTCTATTATGAAAGAGAATTATTTCTTGTGAAAATGTCTTGGGTTTTTTTTTTTTTTTCTTTTTTTCTTCAGAGCAGCCTAATGAAATGCTTCATAGTCTGGAGGCAAGGAGATCTCATGGGAATTCCACTTTTCCCTAATGATTTCCTTTTTTCTCCATCTTTATCTCAAGTTTCACCCTTCCTCTTTCCCTCTGTCACTCTTTTGTCTTCTCTAGCCACTCCTTTGCCCACTGTTTCTTCTCTTCCCCATATTCTTCTTTCCAGCTTTTCCCCATGGTATTTTATATCAGGTCTGTTGAAATGTTTGCTGCATTTACAGCATGTAAATAATAGGAATTGATTACCTACCTGAAATTCAGTGGCAGGAAGATCACAGATTTCCTATCAGTGTTTTTCGTAGGGAGACAGAACCCATTATTTGTGAGAATTTCCTTTTTCTTCCCATCTCACTAAAACATTTACACTTTTAAGCAATCAGATGCCCCGTATTTTGGAGTAATTAATCTCTGCCAACTGCACAGGCCTGGACCACTCTGGAATAAAAATTGCTCTTCCCTGACTGCAGCTGAGATTTGTCCATAGAAAGGTTTTACCCAACTTCAATTCTTTTTGCTCTGATGAGCTCCTGATGATTTCTGCAATTCTTCCCTTCCAACTTGTCATTTTCAGGCAACATAAACCGCACTTTTCCAAGAGTTATTGCACGGAATGAAGAGAGGACAGGGTTTATTCCAACTATGACTTCACAATAATTCTTCCCTAACTCTTTTATTTGTCCATCAAAATGCAAAGTCCATCACAACATTCATGACATCATTGTAAAGCCCATCCAGAAGGGACAGGAATATGAGCAATGTGGGTATCAGAGAGAAGGAAATGTCCTCATTTCATCATTGCCGCTCCCACCGTGTGCTCGGAGCGATAACGTATTTCTGGGACAGACGAAATTTTACAGACGCGTGTCCAGACCCGAATTCCAGGTTCTCCCCAGCAGTCACGTCACAGAGCAGTGTCCCCACACGGTGACATTGCCTCACGGAGTGGCAGTGTTGCAGTGCAGCCCCAGGTGAGGCAAGGAAGGCTTTGCACAAGCGAGGCTGGGTGCTGGAACACCGTGACGCCAGTGTCACGCCACAGGGATGCCTGGCCTGGAATCGCAGCCCTGCTGCTTGGAAAGCCAGGCTGTGTCACTGCAAACTCAAACACAGGGCTCTGCAGTCCAGGGCGAGTCAAGGCTGAGGCAAAGTAAATTCACGTGTCACCTGCCCAGCCACTGCCAAAGCCTTACCTCACAACTGGCCCCTGGCCACCAAGTCTTACCTCAGAGCTGGGCTCGGGCAGAGGGAGGTTTTTATGTCCACGGCCACTTCAGTTTCTTTTATGGGCTGTGCTGGTGGTTTATGACTGTTTCTTACATGTCCAGTGCAAACTCTGTAGAAAAAGATAAAACCCCACAAGGTTTGCAGCAAATAATCCTTTAGTCACGATGCTAAGGCTGGCCTGGAGTTTTACAGTGTGTCCGTGCACCAAGGGCAGAGTTCTGCCAAACTGCAGTTCCTGCCTTTCCCAGACGTGCTTTTCTGGGATATCTCCTCCATTGCCACCCATTCCCCTCAAGGGCAGCACAAAAGCCCCACAAAAAGTCCTGTCTGATGGCTGCCTTTGCTTTCCCGTCACTTGTAGTGTCTAAAGCCCCACAAAAAGTCCTGTCTGATGGCTGCCTTTGCTTTCCCGTCACTTGTAGTGTCTAAAGCCCCACAAAAAGTTCTGTCTGATGGCTGCCTTTGCTCTCCCATCACTTGTTGTGTCTGTCCCCTCTCACCCCCATCTCCCTGTTTGTCAGGCAGGATCTCTCCCACAGACACAGCTCCAGGCTGTTCACAACAGGTTTTGCCACTCAGGCTGGGTGGTTTCACTCAGACAGATTCCACCTTTCAGCAGTGAACTGGATTATTCTCTTTTATTCCATCCACAAGAGCAGGCAAGAGAGGTGTGTGTTCCACATTTGCAGTGATGATGACAATTTTTCATAAAGGCTTTCGTATCCCAATATTCACCACGGCCTGGGAATAAACCCAAAGGTTCTTGTTGCTGCTTTGACCATTAGTGAGAGGAAAACAGGAGATGAAAGGATAAAAAGACATCCATAATTCTTAAGAATGTGCTGTTTGATGGTGTTTTTCCCGTATCCCAGAAAAAGAACCTGCAACCCAGATCAATCATACAGGACATGTCCTGAGAGATGTCTGAGATTAGAAGAAACAAAAACTTCGACAAAACTCTGGGAACTGAGATAAATAGGAAGCTGCTGTTTGTGTCTAAATTATAGATTAGTAAACAGTAAAATCCACACTGAATTAATTCCCCTATGAAAGGATAAAGCACAAGGTGAGTAGGGATGAGTAAGAAGATACTCCTCAAGCTTCTGATCTGCAGAAGTGCTCAACATATTGAAGTGGACAGCTATAAAAGGGAATAAAATAAACTTTTCTCAGGGACTGTTATGGAAAATGTGGTGAGTGATGGGTTGAGTGAAGTCCTCAAAGGCCAAGGGTTTGATGGATTTTATAAAAGGCTAATCCCCAATGCTAATGGCCCAATCTTTTATTAATGAGGACGTAGAAAAGCATCTAAACCTTCACGATTTAGGGACAACCACTCATTGACAGCAAATCCTTAGGGCCTGGCTGCCCTTGCAGCAACTCACCTGGCACCCCAGCCTGGGAAAGATGAGAAACCCAGACCCACCCGAGCGGTGAGGGCGAGACGAAACCCAGCCCCGCAATCCCGCAGAGCACTTGGCAATGCCAAGGATTACAACCTTGAACCCATGAGAACATCAATGGGCCGAGCCAGCAGGGAGCAAATCAGCAGCAGCCCAGGGCTCCACGGCCCACCTGGAGCACAAGGTGACCATCAGTAGGCAGCAACAGCAGGGAGCAAATCAGCAGCTGAGCCAGACCTCCACCACCATTCCCCCCGGGATAAAAGCTGGCACTCAGGCTCTGCTCGTCCCTTCTCGCTCGGACCCGAGCAGCAGCAGCACCAATGGCTCAGGAAACAGTGCGCCACTCTCACTCAGAGAAAGATTTCATCTTGTCCCCTCACAGTAAGAAGGCTCCCAAAAAGATGGCGTCGCTCATGGAGCTGAAGGAGATCTTCCGCAGCGCCGACGCCGTGTGCTTCGACGTGGACAGCACCGTCATCAGGGAGGAGGGCATCGATGAGCTGGCCAAGTTCTGTGGGGTTGGAGATGCCGTGGCAGAGATGTACGTACGGCTGGGGTAACCCAGGCACAGGTAGCCCTGGATAAGATTGATCTGGGTTAAAGGATTGATAGGTTACAGCAATTCGACTCTGCTGTGGGTTGTTGCACTTTGAAAAGGGTTGGGGATAATAAATGGAATTAACGCAACTTGGTTTGGAATTGTGAGGCCACCCAACAAAACTGAGCTGGTATAAATTCTCTGATGTTGATTTGGATAGACTAAGAGCATTCATCATTAACCTTGGCTAAGCACCACCAAACCCTACTATGAATTAGCAAACCTTACCACGAGATGGAGGAGCGGGGACGACTCTCCCAAGCCATCCCTGGGGCTGAGGCTGGGGAATGGCAGAGACTGAAGCTTGTGGCAAAAGCTCTGTTTTGTTCAGAGCTGCAGGCCAGGAATGTGGTCCCAGGACAGCATCCCCGAGGGAATGGAGCCGTTTTCCTTTGCCTCCCTGCCTCCCCCATCCATGCACATCTCCTACCAGTGCATGCCACCAGTCTTTTGGTTCAGCATAACCTCCGAGCTACGCCCTCTTACCTTCCTCCTTGTCACTCTTTGTTGATGCCCAGTGGTTGGGAGAAGCCTCAGCCTCAGGAGTGTCCCTGATTTGTTTTCTCGGGTGCCATTTCAGGACCCGCAGAGCCATGGGTGGCACTGTGACATTCAAGGCAGCTCTAACAGCACGGTTGGGTCTCATCCGGCCCTCCTACGAACAAGTGCAGAAATTAATATCTGACAACCCACCTCAGCTAACTCCAGGAATACGGTAAGAATTTAATTTTTATTTTTTTTAAAGCATTCAGGAAGCAGATGGAATAAATAAACCATTAAATTTTTTTTAAAAAAGCGTTCAGGAAGCTGATGGAATAAATAAATCAAATTCTGTGCCATCAGTGATGCTGTAAGGCCACAGAGCTGGTTTGGGTTGCCTTCCTGCTCCCACTCCAAGCTCAGATCAGGAGCCTGAGTTCATGGCAAGTGGTTAAGCATCCATGGAAAAGGAAAAGATTCTTAGATATTAACTGGCACCTTGGCTGGCGAGCTCAAATCCTGGCTCGAGGATTCAATGGGCATGGAAAAGAATCTGTTCCATCACTGTTTTTGCAGGGGTGATGGGACTGGGAGGAGATTTAATACCTCCTTAAATTTGGTCTATTCTGCAACTCTGTCACCCCTCCCTGACTCTCCTCACTGCAGTCACACCCCTGGCTCAGTTTAGAGGATCCACTGCTCAGAGATACCCATTCTGAAGTCCCTAAAAACATTAAAATACCCATTAAGCAAATACACATAAATATGTGTATTCATTTATCCTGAGGTTTGCAATGAACATTGACCATTTAAACTGAAAAGCTTTGGATTTTTTTTCCCCTATTTCTGACAATTGAAAATAATTCCTTTACTACAGAATCTGTCACAGCTTCAAGTCTAAAACATTTTTAGCACATAACAGGAGTTTTAGATGAGACTGTGCTAGTATTTTGTCTTTTTTTCTGTAGAAGACACAGCTAGAGGTAACTACAAAGAGAACATTGTTTCCTTGTTCAGGATCACATGATTTTCCTTTTCATTCCTTCATTTTCTTCCTCCTTTTCAGTCCTTCCCTTTCTTCCTCCTTTTCTGCGTGTCCTGCTTTAAGCCCCTGCTTTGCTTTTCAGTCTTTATTGTTTCTGCTACCACTTCCACTGCTTCCCTTGATGCTGATCTTCCTGCCCCCAGAACCAAATCCCTGGAATTCACTGCCTTCTAGTCCTGCTGGGGCCAAAAACTTCTCTTTTTGATTACTTTCCTGTAGCTGGTGCCCTCATCTAAACGTGGCATCAATGTCCAGCAGCTGGTGAAGCAGCTCTGAGCCAGAAAACATTTGCACTCTGCACTTTTCATTTTGGAGCAGCGGCCTCACCTCACATTCCCTACTTTTTGCTGCATTCCAGATCCGTTTTCTTCTTGTTTTACTCCAGCAAAAAGATCTGAGGTGGATCTGCTCTTGCTCGTTCAAGGGAACTAACGTGAAAGTGCAAATAAAACATTTTGAGGGAGTGCCTGTTTTTGAGGAATGAAATGATGGCTTTGTCCAGCTCTTTCCAGCCAGATGTGCTCACAAACCTGCGAGGGAAAGCAGGAAAAGCTGTGGGCAGCAGAGATGGATGGAGCTGGAGATCAGCACAGCCCCGAAGGAAGCTGGAATAGCACAAAGCTTGCTTTGGGAAGGATTTGGGTGAATTTTGTGCTCTTTCTCCTCAGGGAGCTGGTGAGCAGACTCCACCAACGAGGGGTGCAGGTGTTCTTGGTCTCTGGGGGGTTTCAGAGCATTGTGGAACACGTGGCCTTGCAGCTGAACATTCCCACAGCAAACGTCTTCGCCAACAGGCTCAAGTTTTACTTCAACGGTGAGAGACCCTTCAAATCTCCTCTCTCTGCTAATTAATGACTTTTTTTGGTTCCAGCTGTCAGGTACTGGGCTGCAGGCTTTGTCCTGTTAGCAATCCAGCTAACTCTGAGTAGGAAAATTACAAAACTTTACCAAAAACCAGCTCAGGTCTTATTCAACGTAAAGAAACCGAGCTGCAGGTACTTTTTAATTGCAAGCTGTGCCAAAGGTAAAGCTTGTTAGAGTAGAATTTCGTTTCTCCTGCTCCTTCAGGCTAAAGGGCTCATTACCACAAACCTCCTGCAGTGGCTTTGGGGTCCTTGAAGCTGGAATGCCCAAGCAGAGCTGGAATTAGTGAGGCTGATCCCTCCTCAGGGTTTCCCGCACTCTCTGCATCATCCTGGATGCTGCTTTGGGCTGGGAATGGATTTGTAGCACTGCCCAGACAGGTTTCTGATTTTCTCTGCAAATTTCTCTGTTTTGATTTGAAAATCCCCCCCACTGAAGACCTGGGGGTGAAATCCCAGTCTTAAACTCCCTTCAAATTATTTTTTTGAGATGCTGGTGCTGAGGTTTACAGGACTGCCTGCAATGGTGTCAAGACCACGAGCAGAGATCTTCCTTCATTGACAAGAAAATATCTGTATTTCCAACTTGTCCTTCCACTTTTTTTCTAGGAGAGTATGCAGGATTTGATGAAACACAACCAACAGCTGAATCAGGGGGGAAAGGAAAGGTTATCACTCATCTGAAAGAACAATTCCATTTCAAGAAAGTGGTTATGATTGGAGATGGAGCTACAGACATGGAAGCCTGCCCCCCTGGAGTGAGTATTGCAGAAATTCTGAATTCCTTCTGAGCAAATCCTTTGGAGGGGGGGGGAAAGAAGAGTGAGGTTTGGATTCTTTAATACAAAAATTAACAGAAAGACAACTTATTTATAAATGGTCATATCACAGGGGAGAGGTTTTAATTCCATCCCCCCTTTAGCTCCTTTCCCCACATAAAAGTACCCTGAGACCCCAAGGCAAAAAGAAAAAAAAAAAAGCTGCAGTGGAAATTTTAAACGCTGCACTTTCACTGCAGGGGGTTTTCTGAGATGTGGAAATGATGATTGCTCTGGTTAATGATTGAGGGCAGGGTTAATGTTTGCTTTGGGTATCTCTGCAGTGAGGTAAACAGAGGTAAGATAAACAGAAAAGGGATAATTCTGGGATGCTCATGCATGATCCAATGTTTACTCATTCTTGAATTGCATCACATTTACATCGGATTTTCAGTAAAATCTCAGATCTCAGCCACCTTGAAGCTGCAAGGCGCTGAGAAAAACTCTCATAACCGAAGTCGTGCAGAATTAATTGTTAATACCTCTGAAAAATGAACGTGCAAAGGAAAACAGGGCAGGGAGGCGTGACGTGATTTTAAAATCCAGTCTTCAAAGCAAACTCCATTCCTTCCTTGCAATAATCAATGAAAGAAGAGAAAGAACCAGTGGAATTCCTTGTGTTTTTCAGGATTGCTTCATTGGATTTGGAGGAAATGTAGTCAGAAAGCAAGTAAAGGAGAAAGCGAAATGGTACATCACCCACTTCGACGAGTTGCTAAAGGAACTGGAGGAGCGATAAATCCTCGTGTAAAATAATCTATTTAACACCTGTAAATCCGTTATACAATGCCATTAAACATTTATTTGTTTGCAAACTTGGGTGCTGGAGTTTTTAAGGGTTCTGGGGGTTGGGGAACTTCGGCTCTTGGCTTGTGTGGCAAATGGCACCATTCTACCCCAATACGTTGTAATGAAAATAATTCAGATTTTCTATACATCTTTCCCGTGGTGGAAGAAGTAAATTGATTGTTTGCTTCCAAGTGAAGACCAAATATAGAAAATAAGAAATTAAAAATACCTTAATGGATTGGCCCCATGTCAGTATTTATTGTTTCAGAATTATTGAAGCCAATGCCTCTGCTTATTTTGGGTGTCAAAAGAAGAACAGGGCCACAAACAAGAACTTTGCCAAATAAATAATAATAATGATAATAATAATGATAATAATAATGATAATAATGATAATAATAATAATAATAATAATAATAATAATAATAACAATGGTAGTTCAGTCTAAAAGCTGAACAGTTTGGCAAGTAACTCTCACTGCAGAGTCTCAGCAGGAGGCTCATCAGTGAACAGGTGGAAAACATCAATAAATACCTCTGATTTCATTAAAATTATGGCTACAGAGAGCCTGAGCTGCCTCAGTTACTCAACATCTCTGTTACTCAACCTGTCTGGGCCAGGCACTGCATGGAAATCTGAGACAGATCCAACGTTCATCCCTGCCCAAAAAAAGATTTCCAGGTGAGGGATAAGAGTGGTTCCCATCCTTCAGCAAAATATTCCAGTCAAACTCCACACTGGTGATTTTGTTTAACTGTTTGATTTATTTACCAACCCATCTCCATCAGCTGGAAGTGGATGGGAGCTGATTCATCAACCTTTAGGGAATTTCTGGGAAACTTCAGTCCCTTCCTCTGCCTCAATGTGCATTAACAACCCCTGAACTCGCTAAATTCTGTTCTAAGAATTCCTCTGAGCTCCAGCTGATGGATCCTGGTTTTTTTAAGGAGTCTCTTTAATATCTGATCCAGAAGAACACACCTGGTAAATGCTGCTTTTTTTCAGCTCTCCCTCACATCTCTCCTGTGTTTTTTACTGCCTTTGCTGCTGCATCGTGGGACTTTGATTTCCCTGACTCGTAAGGATCTCACCTGTGATGATGGGAAAAGATTTACTGATGTTAAACACACCTTCCTCTTCCTCCCATTCCCACAACACACAGGAGAAAGAAGGGTAAATGTGATTGATTTCTGCTGGGAAAGAAAAATCTCTGCAGAGTATTTTATCTTCTGAGTGCTCACAAAGAGTCCCAGGGTTTGTTCAGAAACTGAAATGTGGCAATTCTCTTTCATCCCACCACGTATTTCCAGGTGGAACAGAAACAGGTGAAAAAACCTGAACAAAACAATTGGATTTGCTTAATTTAATATGATTAAATCAAGGTGCCACGAGACAGCTGCTGTCCAACTGTTAAAGCATCACCAGCAATTCAAGCAAATATCGGTTCTGTTCATTCTGTGGCGTCACTGGGGAGGATCTGGAGGAAAGAGGAGTTGACACAGCCCAGAGGGAGGGGTGCACCTCTCAATGATGCTATCAAATGCTTTTGGCAAAAAAAAAACCCAACAAACCCGAGGAATAAAAAAAACCAAACATTTAAATAGTAGAGAAGTAGATGGGTTAAAAGGAAACAAATCCAGAACCAAACTCCTGATGCATTTCAGAGCAAGCAGACATGGAAGAGCCACAGAAGATCTGCCCAGAGCTCGGCAAACCCCACAAAGCCAAGGCAGACAATGGCTGGCAGCGCTCCCCAGAACTTCTGGGAGTGTTAAAGATGGGCTTTTTTAAATTCTTCCTGAGAAAATTCCCAGCCAGCTCCCAGGGCAGCTCCTGGACAATCCTGCTTTTGTTCAGGCCAGGCTGCATGAGCAGGGCAAGTCTGCAGTGTTTTACTCCCCCCAGTTAGGGACTTAAGGAGTTTGTTTGCTGGTTTTTTATGGAATTAAAAGGCCCCTAAGGGAATAAATCCGACGTGGAGCCCATCAGCTGGAGCTCCAGGCCCTGGGACACGGCTCAGGGCTCTGCAATTCCCCCAGTGCCCCAGGCCTGGAGGGGATGTTAACATTCACAGCAGGAGCTTCTGCCAGTCGGGGCACTATGGAAACGTGGGGCCGTGCCAGGGATTTCACAACAGCTCCCTAGGTTGGCCTGGGATGGAAAAAAAATCCCCCCCTCCCCTTGCAGTGGGCAAATATCAAGGCTGACCTCTAGGGCAGGAGGTAGAGGAGGATTACCGAGCTCACAGACAGGCTCAGCTGTGAAATAATGGAAAAAAACCAGGAGGGAATGGAGCAGGGTGAGGAAAGTTTTGGTGTTCCAGATTGGCCTGGAAAGGGCACAGCAGGGCAAAGTCTGGGGAGCAGCACAGGTCACACAAGGAGGGCTCCACATGGGTCTCCTGAGCACCAGCCTTCATGGAAAGTCTTCTATGGGATTATTCAATGGGGCAGAAATGCTTTAAATTCTGTATTTGCATGAGGGACAGTTTGCAGCCTTCTCCAGGACAGCTGAACCCCAGTTTGAGCTGTGTTGTTGCAGGGGAACAAGAGCTGGGAGCTGCCAGGGGCCCTTCCAGGCACTGCCCCCCACTTTTCAACCCCTGGGAAGAGATTCCAGCTCTGAACTCCAGCAGCTGCGCTGTAAGAAATGCTCAGGGATTGCTCTTCAAGGGAAAAAGGCAGGCTCGGTCCCAAAACAGAGAGGGAAAATCCTCACAGTGCTCACAGGACCAGGGAAAACCAAGCTCAGGCAAAGGGAAGCAAGGAAAGATTGGCATTACTCATTTACATTTGAGTTTCTGTTGTTGTCTGGAAGGAAAATAACAGGAACTGCTTTATCTGCAGGTAAAAGAACAGGAATTAACCTATCCCTGATGAGCCAGAGGAAGCTCAGAATGAGGTGAGGCACATCCAGAGCACACCAGGGCAGCTCCAGGGGGAATTCAGACCCTGGGGAATGGGTAAGGGACCCCACAAGACACCCTGTTACTCCTCTGGTTTCTTATTCAGGCAAAACTTTGTGACCTTTGGACAACAAGAGCTGTGCCAGGCAGGATTTAATTCCTGGTGAAGGTAAAACCAAGGATTGCATCACAACACACAAAATCCTGCAGCTCCAAAAATATTTTTCTGCTGTTTGTCCCTGGCTGAGATTGCTGGGTGTGAGTTACAAGGACAATTCTCCAGGGAAAAGAAATTTGGGAGGACGCTGGGAGGGATATGAAGGACTGGAAGGTGATATTGGCATCCCTTTTTTCCTTTTTGCAGCTGAAGATCAGCCCCAGAAGTGTGGAAAGATGGCAGCCCCAGGAGACAGCATTTATACAGCTCAAATGATTTCCTTGGAGCAAGCCAAGCTGAGAACTTTAGGCTGATACAGCACAGAATTTTACTCAGTGAAATCCCATCATCAGTTGGCAGCAGGAGGAAAATACAAAACCAGACAAGAACCAGATGAAATAAAGACTTTGTTCAAGAGGAAGTTCAAGGGGAGGCACGAGTGCAGTGGATTTCGTGTAAGCAGGAAAGAAACCAGACCTGAAAAATGAAGCATAATTTGTGGAGAAAATCCCAAAGGAAAAGTGTTTTGTATTTATCACCACAGCACTCAGGAACACTGAAACACCCAGCAAAATGGGATGTGATGGAGAGATTGTAAATTCACTTTGGAGGAGGAGAGCAGAATATGGGAAATGCTGTCCCTGACCCGGACAAACGATATTGCTTAATTGAGCTGAAATATTCTAAATTTTCCACACTAAACACTGCAAGAGGAGAGAAAACACAGGTTGTGCAATACACAGGAGGTGCCAGCAAGAAGTGAAAATTAAAAGGATTTTATTGACCGATATGTTCTTCCTGAAAACTTCTTGAAATGTACAAACTGGACATTCAGAACTGATTTGTACATTCAGCACGTTACACTGATTCTCAGAGCCACTTAAAGAGAATATTATTGTCACTTACAGGATGTTCACATCGCTGCAGACACCAAACAGTGTGGATACGTTCTAGTCTAAAAGTGAAACCAAAAGAGAACCGGACACCATGGAACACGGAAAACGCCAATCCCGCCGAGCCCACATGCGCCAGCTTCGCACACCGACCCGGCCACGGGGAGGGCAGCACCCTCCGAGTCTGAATCAGCACTGCTTATGAAATTCAACCCCTTTTCCCAGATTTTGGAGCTGTCTGAGCAGGGAAATGCCGTGGGGTGAGCGGATTCCCTGCAGGGTGTTCAGCCCACCGTGTCTTGGCAGTGTTTAAGGGGAAGCGCGGTCGTTGATTCCAGGGGGAGGGCGCTTCCCAAATGTGTACTCAGAGAACTTGAAAATGCCCCTTTCTGCCCAAAATCCATCCCCTGCCACACAGGATTATCCCCAGTCCACGACTGCCTGGCTGCAAATGGAGAATTGCTGATTTCAGGGCTGCCCCACCGCCCTGGGGTTATTTCACAGCAACCCCCGAGCTGCTCCTTGCACAATTTGAAACGAAATTCTCATTTCCCTCCCACCTTTGTTTGTAAAAGTTGCAGCCATGAAATGTTGCACAGCAAAGCTGTCACTGAACCCTGGGCAGCGCCTGTGCAGCAGGAGATTGGAAATAATCAAACATTACCTGGGGAACTGTCCCACAGCTTTGGACTTGTTTTCAATTCATCAGCCTTTTCACCACAGTCCTGGATATTTTTTTTTTCCCCCCCTAAGAGCAGAAGGTCACGGGTTCTGAAGAAAAGAGGTCTCTTTTATAAGCTCAATACAGTACTTTTATATTTCAGACTATGATATACAGTGTATACCATAAATTAAGACAAATACTTGTCACTTTATCTATGTAGGCACAAGAAAATCAGTGACTTTACTGAAGCGGAGAAATCTTCAAGGGTATCATGATTCTGGATTCCATCTCCTGAATGAGGGGCACTGAAAAAAAAAAGGAGAGGGTTTAATTTCACGGACAGAGTTCAGCACATTCAGTGATCACCCCTGCAGCACAGCAGTTTGGGGAATAAATGGCTTTAATATCCTCTCTCTGCTCGTTAAAGACAAATATTCCCGTTTTTTTCACCATAAGGGAAGTGATCTTACATTTTTCTGGTGACTTCCTTTGAAATGTACCCTATGGAACCCAAAGCTGACGTGCTTGGCACATTTCTGTGAGTTTTGTTATGACAGCTTCCTTTGATCTCAAACATCTCCTGGCTTTCAGTTCCAAAGTCTAAATTCCCTTTTCCCAGCAATGCATTTAACAAGGCTCCCGTATTTCATGAAATATTTGAAGTAATCATTTAATACCAAGGTAAATTTCACTACCGGCTCCCTACATTTTTGGACAAGCATTTTATATAAATCCATGTAAAAATTTAATATTATTACAGTAATTTTTTAGCGCTTAGGCAGCTTTTCCAAGCGCCATCAACTGCAAAATTCACTTTGCAGCTCAGTGCGACGCCCCTCTGCTGCTTTAAAAAATAAAAACCCACCCTGACACACATTTTCCCAAACTTTTAGGAGGAGCAGAGAGGATGGCCCAGCCCCAAAATCTGCCTCCAGCATTCCAGAGAAGTTAATGGATTACCTGTGTAATAAACCAGCTCATCCCAGCCCGGTTTGTGCCACGCTGCATTTCTTATATCTTCCCTGGTCTGCAGGTCTTTGTAAGCTGGGGAGGCAAAACAAGCACAGAGTGATTTTTTTCTATTTTTTCTTTTTTTTTCCTGCACAGAAATAGAACCTTTAAAATATTCCAGGGGGGAATCAGGAGGCTGGGAACGGCGGGAAGGAGAAAAAGCAGGAGTTGTCTGCGAGGAGGAAAAGCGGACACAGGTAAGATAATACAGCTTTACCTGAGTGCTAAAATATAAAATTCTGCATTGTTGGGGTGCAAAGAAAAAAAAAGGAGGAATTTCTAGCAAATTTTTATTCTTCAGGCTGAAACAATCCCAGTGTGTAAAACCAGTTGGGTGTTTATGAACATTAATGCACGGAGAAAACCTCAATGCAGGAATGGAAATAAATGCCTGCCTTTCCTTTCTGCAGGTGTGATCAATGTGAGGTTTGAAAGGATAAAAATTGTTTTATAAAAATTTGAATTTGAATGGGGGTGGCAGAGGTGTGGTTGTGGGACTGAGAGTAAAATGGAGTTGCTAATGAGGAGGAACTGTGAGAGAAACACAACAAAATGTGAAATATTCACTTCTTGCTTGGGGAGGAATAAAGCTGCCTACACAAAAATGGAGAAAATAATAAATTAAGGAATCAANGGGGTACAAAAAAAAGGAAAAAATAAAAAATAAAGAAAACAAAAAATAAAAAAAAAAAAAAAAAAAAAAAACAAAAAACCCTAAAAAAACAAAAAAAAAAAACAAAACAAAAAAAAACAAAAAAAACCCCCCAAAAACCAACTTTTAAGACATTTCCTTTGCCTTTTGTAAAAATATTTTCTCCTGGGCAAAGCGAGTGGGAGAAAAAAAAGCAGAGAAGAGGAATTTTTACCCCAAAGGTGATGGACCATGTAGAGCTGTCCAATCTGGGAGAAAAATCCCCCGACTGCTTCGTTACTGTCCTGTCGG
The DNA here is from genome assembly GCA_013400915.1 of Pardalotus punctatus. Lineage (NCBI taxonomy): Eukaryota > Metazoa > Chordata > Aves > Passeriformes > Pardalotidae > Pardalotus > Pardalotus punctatus. The sequence continues at coordinate 6,012 of VZTX01001133.1, read as the reverse complement.
AACCGAATTGCACGAGCCCTGCAGGGGAGCAAGGAGACATCAGAGGAGGAAATCAGGGAAAAAGGGGAAGGAAAAAAGAGCAGAAGGGAAGCTGGGATGTTAAATTGCATTTGCTGTGCACTTCAGCAATTAAAAAGGAGAAAAAAATTCGCTGCATGCTCGTTTTCAGCAGGAAGGTTTGATTAATTTATTGATTGAGATTTAATTAATAAATGTCTTGCATTAAAATTGGAGGCTGCAGTTTCACTGAATTTTGCATTAATCATTTTTCAGCCAGATTCAGGATAAAGGTAATTGCTGGAACGGTGTAAAGTGGCCTTTTAAAAGCAGGTTCTAAACCCAAATCTTCAAGTTTTAGTCATATCAGCTTTGCCACGTTGATTTCCCACAGATTTTGTGGTACTGGAATGCAACTTTTTTATTCATGCAGTTCTTTGGATAAATATGATAAATATTTCTCTTAACTGTAAACCTGTTGTATCTTGTAAAACAGATTGGCTCCCAGCGCAGATAAACTTATTTCATAAAAATTTAAAATTTGAATTGTTTAAATTTGTTTAAATTGAAAAAATTGTATCAATGGCAATGCCGTGTCTGAAAATCTAAGTCCTCACCTTTGTCAAAATAATTGAAAATGCTCCAAATTGTTTAATTATCAACCATCAGGATTGCAAGGACAGTGAGTGTCCATTGATAAAAGCTTACACTGGTTAAAAATAAGACAAAATTAGAAGCATGTAATCAATAGAAATCTGTCTCCAATACTTCTCATCTAGATATTAAACTAAAAATGCGCTGCTCAGCAGCTTTTCAAGAAACAATTTGACTTTTAAAACTTCAAAAAGACAAATTTTAGCCCATTTAAGCTAAAAGTGAAATATGAACAAAACTCCCAAAGAAGCTCCCACCCTTCCCAAGCAGCTTTCTGCTGGAAATGCACATTTTTTGCAGCTGACTTAAAGGGACAAAATTCCATTTTTTTCCCCCAAAGGGTCCCAGAATTGTCTGACAAGGGGTGCAGGGGCAGCAGCAGGGCCTGGAATGGGGGATTTGGTGGCTCTGGTGTCACCCTGCCACCTCCTGGCCTGGTTTCTGAACCCAGAGCGCTGCAGGCAACACTCACCAGTAATTGCCCCACTCAATCATTGTTCCAGGCTGCAAAAACAAAACACAGGTCAAACCGCAGTTAAAAAAAACAAATATACGATTTTCACGCCATTTATGTACTTAAAACACTCCATCCCTTCCTCTGAGTGACAGGAATATCAAAATAATGTGTCATTGGCTCCCAGAGCAGATAAACCTGTTTCATAAAAATTTAAAATTCGGTTTGTTTAAATGGCTGTAATTGAAAAAACTGTATCAACGGCAATGCCGTGTCTGAAAATCTAAGTCCTCACCTTTGTCAAAATAATTGAAAATGCTCCAAATTGTTTAATTATCAACCATCAGGATTGCAAGGACAGGGAGTGTATATTGAAAAAAGCTCTGTTTGCCTGCCTTCATCTCAGACCCCACACTTGGAGAGCAGCAACGCTCAGGAACCAGCTCTGATAAAAATCAGATTTTTCAGACAAGCTCTGTTTGGCGTAAACACCCTCAGAGCTTAAAAAGTTATAATTAAAAAAAAAATTTAAAAAAAAAGAAATTCAACTTACTCTGAGTTGATAGGATCTCAGTTCGTAAATATTAGGGCCATCTCTGGGAACAGGTTCATTCCAGAAACTGAACTCCAGCAGTAACTGGTTCTTACGGGAGAGGAGCATGTTACCCCTTTCCTTACGGAATTCTGTGAATTCCTAAAAAATAACGCGGGAAATGCGTCAAATTCTTCAGTGATAAACAGCAGGACAGCGTGTTGTGGTTTAGATTTTTTTTTTAATGGTGTCAAGGTTTGGGACAGTGGAATTTTTAAAGGGTTGTGAATTCTCCCTGGTGTATCTGAGAATTCCGTGGATTTACACGTGAAATATTCAGAATTAAACTTCAGCACTTCTGAGTGTGACAATAAATGCTTTCTCAAAGAGGTTTCTGAGGTTGTACAGGAAAGGATGAGACACTTTGGAATCTAAAAATGCTTTTTTTTAATCTCTTCTGAGTAACAAAATCACTGTTTTTTACCTTATTTTGACGAAGTTTGCTCATGACCTCATTGAGAGCTGGGTAACCTCCTTCATATCTCCACAAATGAACTAAAAAAGAGAAAATGAAATTTTTTCAGGGACGTCCCAGACCAGCGGTAAATCTCATGGAAAAATCACGCTATAAAATGCTCTTTGCACTACAGAATTGCACAAAAATAGAAACCAGGCAGCAGGTTTGAAAATTGATTTTCATTAATCAAAGCACTACACATTGGAATATTTTAAGGATAATGGAATCATCTGCTTTTTTTGCAAAGGGTTCTCTCAGAAAATTTCGCAGTTTACTCTGAAGGTGACAGAGAAATTTCTGAAAGGACTTTTTGTTGCCATGCTAGTAAGATGTGATGACTTGACATGACTGTTACTGAAATTAAGATTCAGTTTAAGAGGATGATTTAGTTCCAAAAACGTGCTTTATACCAATTTCATCTAAGAGCAGTAGAGGGGCAGATTTTCAGCTCAGTAAATTACTCCAGCACAAAAGCAAGACACTTTCTGTAGGACATGAAAAACGATGCAAATGTTATTTCTGAGCTCAACATTAATAAAAGCAGAAGGTAACTGAACATTCCCTAGGATTTCCCCCACAAAAACAATTTCAGGACGTGTAATCTGCGTTTGTATCTAGTTTTCCCAAAGGATTCCCTCTTTAATAATCAGAATAAACCCCTTTAATAAATCACAGAAAAATGGATTTAGTAGAGCCAGGCACTCATTTCACCTCACACAATAATTAAAATTATTTCCTCCCCTCGAAAGCAGGGAGAATATGCTGGCAATGCAGGGAGAATTAACGAGAGCAGGGGTTTATTTTTTAATTAAGAAGCAACAAAACTGATCCTGGCACAGCTCTGACAGAACCTCCATGGATTTGGATCTGTGGCTTCCCATTCCTTCAAATTCCCAGGGCATTTTTCAGCTTTTCTCTCTACACTGGACTCTTTGGAGTTACCTCTGTAGCAGCTCTTCAGTCATGTCTAGTTCCAGTTTGTTTTCATAGTTAGGCAGTGTCCTTGTATGAACATGAACAGAAATATTTTTACTTTCCCCCAGTAAAGTTTATTATCGTTAAGTTTACAATGCAGATGGCTTGGAGTGATTTGCATTTCATTATCATACAGCAATTACAGTCTGAAAGCCCGAGCAAAGCTTTTCTCCTACCCAAGGAGGAATAAACTCTGGCTTTGCACGAGTTCCTGTAAAACACTCAGAACTGTGTTCACAGGATTTTATTTGTGAAATACAGTCAATTCCCCCAAACCCTGCTGATTTTAACACCCATCACCACGTGGAAAACAGGAAAAAACACACAAACCCGAAGGAATGAACGCCCTGCTGTCCAAACCAGCGTGACAAAAGCAAGCAGAGCACACGTTCAGACAGCTGAGAGGTGACACAAAAATCCGTGATGGCCACGCCACCACGGCTTCTGAGCACCACAAAAATGATTGACAAGGAGAAACCTGGCAAGCAGGGGTTCACAGGGTTGTACTTCTATCTCCTACCAGCCTGATCCTGCTCTCCGTACCACGTGTTCCAAGTCCCCACCAGAGCACAAGGGTAGTGTTTTTCTTCGTGAATCTTTGGCAGCACCTCTTGACTTGAAAACAAGGAACACAGCATTGCCTTCAGGGAGGCCACAGTTCATATGTAAAACACGGCATCACGCTATGAACATTCACAAGTTTGTTTTTTTTTTAATTTATTTTATTTTTTTTTTCAGAGGAGAAAGCTGAAATATCAAATTCTGCTATGCAGGGGGGAAGGTGGCAACACCCCCGTGGAGGATTAAGGTGAGTGTTACCATTTTTTAGACTCCCAAAGCATGGGAGGATTTTTTGGGCGAGGTAAATTAGGTGTATCTAAATGATTACATCTATCCATCATTAGGAAAACAAATATCAAGCAGAAAATTTGGCTTATGTGGGTGATTTGCTTGAGAAAAAGCTTTTCTTTGCTTGAGGAAAAGCTTTTCTTTGCTTGAGGAAAAGCTCCCCTCAAGACAGGGAGAATACACAGAAATACGAAAGCAGAGTTTTCTAAACCAGTTAAAATGCTATAAACTGCTGAGCTGAATGAATAAAAATATTAAATAACGACTGTACCTCAGAGCATTGCTGTTATTTCAAAAAGCTGTCTTACTTTGAGGCAACTTACCCACTAAAGAACAGTAAAACTGCCTTAAAAATACCTCCATCACAAAATTTCTGGGTGGCTGTCCCCAGTATTTCAATACTCTCTCAAATTTTAGAAGTGGCCCACATTAGCATGAGGAAATTAAGTTTAGCTGATTGCTGACTTGGCCATGAAGCTTTCCCTGCACTGTGCCTTGATGAATAAGTCAATTAGTCGGGTTGAACTTTGCCTTTTATATTTTTCCCTGAGTAATTACCCTTCTTACTCAGCTTGGCTCGCAGGCAACGAAGCTCTGCACGGTATCAAGCAATAAAAAGTAGGCTGGGCTGGGCTGGGAGTCATTAGAAATGAGTTTTCCTCTTGATTCTGCCACTGACTTTCCAGACAACCTTGAGCAAATCTCATTACCAATTTGTACCTCGAGATTTTCTCACTAGCCAGTGTAAATAATATGATAAAATGATTCTGTCCAAGGGCATTCTCAGGGATGGTTCACCATCAGTTCATTTTTGCAAAGCAGAGTGAGATCCTGGAAAGGCAGCTTTAAAGAGGAATGGTAAATTATTGCATCATTCCACCATATATTGTTGCAAATTTGAGAAAAAATGCCCAGAGAGCACCTTTTAAAAAAAACCAGTCCCTGCTTATTCAGAAGGGATCCTTAAGCACAGTGATTCATGAAGTCAATTGTCTTAATTACATTATTTATTTATTAATACACGATGACTAATCCTCATTCTGATTTGATACAGAATTAACCTGTTTTTTGGTTTGTTTTTTTTTTAATTTAGGGATAGGCAGGAAGGAAGATCAGAGAGGCTTAATTTTGTTTATTACTCCATTCAAGCTGTCTCCTTGTCTGAAACACTTCCATTTACTTTGGAAAGAATCAATCCAACCACACATATTTATTCTGACTGCTGTCAGCAGTTTTTTTCTTTGCTGTTTGTCTCTTCCCTTGAAAACAGAAATCTCTGCTCTCACTCAACATTCAGGCAGCCCATGAAATAACACAGAAATGGTTCCCTGTTTTGCACAATGGGCCATGTTTATGTTCAGCTTTTAAACAGCAAGCTGCCTGAATGCTAATCATCCTTCCCTGGGTATCTATGTTTTAAACAAAAAAAAAAAAAAGCTAAAAATACCTTGACTGGATGTTATTCTAGTGGATGAAAAGAGTTTTGGGCGATCCAGCCCAGCCCAGAGGTGCCAGATGAGCAGAGCAGCCACCCAGTAAGAGCTGAGGGCACGAACTGGGAGCTGGGATTTCTTCCCCTCCCTGCAGCCCAGCTGAGCTCACACTCCAAAACTGGTTAGAGAAGGGTGTCATTACACCAAAAATGTTTTATTTCACTGGCAACTCGGGCACTGGCAGGGAGAAAAGCACTGCTGGGTGCCAGGCACACTCCATTCCCAAATTTAAACACACAATTCTTTCAAGGCAGCTGTTCTGGCTCCAGAGGGGGGGATTATGCAGGCAGGAAAGGATTAATAATAATAATAAAGGATTTCTGCAGTTTCACCCTTAAAGCAGTCCATTCAAAATGGGATTCATTCCTACATGTTCTAATGCTCTAACTGTTTGGGAAAGATGTAACTTTGTGGGAAAGATGTAACTGTTTGGTAAAGATGTGATTTTTGGGAAAGCTGTAACTTTTTGNAGATGTAACTTTTTGGGAAAGATTTAACTGTTTGGTAAAGATGTGATCTTTGGGAAAGCTGTAACTGTTTG
>VZTX01001124.1:9785-20227 GCA_013400915.1 Pardalotus punctatus | reverse complement strand
GATGACCCCCCAAAATCCTCCACTACATAATATTGCATTGCGGGTATATTTTGTAAGACTCTATGTGTACTTTTGATTCCTGGCAAAGAGGCTGCATTTTAACGTAGAATGTTATTAAAAAAACCCAACCCTACACACATTGACACTTCAAAGAGTTAGTGGTAGATGTTGGATAATCAGGAACTGTGTTGGTTGTAAATTCGAACTAGAAACACAGCAGTGTAACTTTGAACTCAATACACAGGAATTGCTGATTTTAAAATAATAAATTCTTCAAAGTAATTTATAGCAGAGTATTGTAAGATTAAAAAACATTTTTAATGAGAATAATTCTTAGGAAGATATACTGCTGTACTGAAATTCCTCTTACATCATACCCAAATCTTTAAATGACACACATCTAAAATTTGACTTTCAACTAATAAAAAAATGGACTAATGAAACACTTTGTCACAATGAGTGTCACAATTTTTTCTATAACTTAATAGAAATTAACTGCCTTTGAAACAGACTTCTTCAACAGCAACTGTGCTAGTATGTTTGTCAACTGTCACCTTCAGCGTAAGGGATGGGAGCTTACTCTGAGGGTCTGAATAGGACCTATCTTGGACATATGGGAGGCATGATTGTCATACAGCTGGCTTGTGCATTCCTATATCCTGTCAAATTTCTAAGGCGAGAATAAAGAATTGCTGATTTTGTAAATTATTTAAATCTGTGGTTCTTTTTCTGATCCTGGCAGGGGGAAGTACATGCATGTGTCTGGTATCAATCTGACCTACCCTGTTCTACTTAAAGAAAAACCAAGACTCCAACTCATAATTAGTGTGCCCTCTGCTGAACCTTCACACAGATGGTTCCTGAATACCAGTGCTTACTGCACACTTTATTTTTGGTGCAGAATGACAAACCTAAGTTGGTAATGATGAAGGGTCTGTGAACAGCTGACTGCAGTTGCTTCTTGCCAAAGGAAAAAGGGGGGGAAAACCAGATCTCTTTTACACAAGCTTCATGCATCATGTTTGGATCAGATTCCAGAACAGGAGTGGCTCTGTAAGCATCACAGCCTGTGCATAATGTGTACATTTAGGACTATATTTTGAAACTTCTGCTATTTTGACACAAGGAGTGGTGACTGGAGGAAAGGAAAAAGTCAGGTATGTAAATGCAACATGCTACATGGTCTCCTGCCTGCTCATGACAGAAACCATTCTCCTTCCCAATCTAAACTAAAGATTCTTTTATCCATGTACTACTACCTCAGGAACAGGTATCAGACCTCCTTCCTTACATTATTGGTTTGTAAAAACTCATCTGGCCCAACAAATCTTGAATTTCATATTCAGGTGGGAAAAAAAAGGAACAGAAAACAATTCCTTCTCACAGTAACAGGTAAATGGAGCCTTATTTTTGCTAACAGGAGAGTTGGAAGTTTCGCCATTCTTGGGCATGGAGAACACTGTGGTGATGGCAAGTGGCATGTACTCTAAAAAGGCAATTAAATAGGTGGAAAAACTCCTCATTATGAATAAAAGCAAAGACTGAGCCCTGCTGTGCTTCCAAAACTTACACCCAAATTCCAGAACACATATATAAAATATATTTAAACATGTATGCTGTGTCTGAAATCCTACACCTTCCCATGTCAGTCATTCTTTATGAATTTGCTGCAGGCAACTCAAAATTTTAGAAGTTATGGGTCTTTCACAGGAACTTGCTCTACACTACTGGATTTAACAAAGGCTTGGTCTTGCTGTGTTGTAGAGGCATGAAGACGTTAAACATTGCAGCTCTTGCTGTTGGGGTATCACAATAACTTTTTTGGATTTAGTCCAGAAACAACATATGGGGAGATGAAGAGTGGCAGCAGATGGGCAGAGAGACAAACTATACTATTGAGACAGGAGGAAAGGGAAAAGATGAAGACAAAAGTAATGGTAAGTAAAATACAGAAATACAGTGGCAGCAGAGGAGAAAAGCCACACAGGAAATCCCACTTCAGGAATAAAAGAGAAAAGTGGATGAAAAAAACCAGAAAACTATACTATAGCAGGACAAATACATAGAAACTGAAATGTGTCCCAAGGGACAGTGTAGGCAGAAAACACTACATCCCAAAAAGGAACACGGGGCAAAAAAATCGTGTCAGCATTCATGAAAAAATCAGGCTGATAGGTGAATGAATTGTTGAACATTGTTAGCAGTAAAATAGAAATAACACATACAACAAGACATGTATTCTTCCATTTCCACTACTAGACCAGGACTGGCAGCATGAGACTGTATATATACAAGATGAATCACAGCTTCTTTCTCTGATAAGCTTTTTAACTAACCTGAAAGAAAGGGAGAACTGTGGTTAGCAATAAAACAGTATCTGCTTTCCTGCCTTCTTCTGCAGTATACACATTCACTTCCATCACTGTATATTTAAGACTATTTCTGTGAGATGTACTGAAGCTTCAATCCCTTGATGAGGTGTTTCTTGCACCCCTTCTCCCTTCTGAGCACTTCTAAACCCAGGAGCCAGCTGCAGTTCTTGTGCAAGGACCTGCTCAGCAAGGTCATGCTGTTTGAAAAAAATGTTTTAGTTGTTCCAGATGAAAACTACCGCACCACACTTGCAGACTGTGAGTTTCAATAATTCAAAGGCAGCATTTTTAAATTTTCTGAGATGCAAAAACACCCTGCATATACAGGTGACATCCAAAACCTTAATTAGGCCAAGTAGCAACCTGATGCTCTAATTCCTTTTATGCTTCCTCTTCTACGACATCATCTAACTCAGCACAATCTCTATGGTACCCTTTTTCTGCCTTTAAAAAGCTTGTTTTGTTGGTTTCTCCACATGAAATGAAGGATATCAGTTCAAATTGTAATCAAGGACCTTCTTGAAATATGCTTCTTATTTTTATCTGGCTCATAAGCGGCAATTTCTGTTACAAACACTGTCTTTTACTGAACCTAAACAGCAATTAAAAATTGTATGCCCTCAATATATCTTAATATTTTAGCTGATATCTAGTAAATAAATTATGGGGAGATTCCATTACAAGAACTTCAAAAAAACCCAGTTACCTTTGCAACACAAGTGTGCCATAAACTGCTATAAATCCAATCTTGTAAATCATAGTAAATCAAACTGGTTCAAAATGGGTTTACTTGGAAAAGCAATTTTCAACCTGTTCCTCTACCTCACAGGAACCATCAGGGATTTCCTTCAGATGAGGCTCGATAACTATACAGCCCGAAAACACATGTAAAATAAACAACAGTAGCAAGAGGGTTTGGAACCACAAATAAATGCATACAAATCATGAAGCATAAAAGGTAAATGAATATACAATAAACCCTGTAACACACCAGAAGTAGCTAAACAAATGAGAACAGCATGTGTAGGAAGGAATCAGAAATACTTAAGTTCTAAATAAACGATTCATACTCCAAGCTTACTCTTACTGGTATGAAAATAGCAGCACTATTTATTACACATTTTCTGAAGGATTCACTCAGAGCTTTGTGGTACTGACTACTAACTACTGCTGCTGATAAATTCCAAACTTAGGGGTAAGAAGGCTTTGCATATATTAAAAAATATATGCCTATAAATGTAGGTACTGAGATACAAACATCCTGCTTTTTCCTTCTCACTAGTACAAGTTAAGCTGCTACTGAGGAATTAGCTTTTTTGAGGGAGAGCATTTAAAAATCAGCAACCAATACCATTAATTTCAGAGCAGAATATTACTAGGATATGCAAGTTTTAAATAAGCAGGGTATCCTTAATTATAGTAAAATTTCAGACATGATTTTGACTAAAGAGGTACTCCAGTATATAAATACATCAAAAATTAAAATTTATTTGGGTGCATTTACATTACATCGCCAAAAATAATCCTTATAATCAAGTGAGGGAAAACCTTGACCAATCAAGGCAGTATCCAGTTTGCTTTTGTGTGATATTTTTCCTGATTTTATAACTCATTTTGGAAAAATTAGACAATTATCCCAGACCATCACAATAGGGAAGAGTACACAATGAAAAGAATGCAAGAAATGTATGGAATCATTTGGCTGAAGATTCAGCAGGAGAGACAACTGGCCAGACAAGTTGACAAGGAATGGCTGAAAAGATGCCATTTGCACAGCATGAGAGAAATCAGTTCCTGAAATGGCTACAGAAAGACCATGCATAAAATGAAGTCCTCAGAAAGGACAGAAAATATTTTTGTCCTTCGGAGTTACTGTCTCTCAAGAATACCAAATAAATCAAGAACGACTTGGATAGAAACCTGCCAGCATTGGGCAAGAAGGGCAACTAAAAATTGCTTTGTGCTTCGGGCTTTGATGCACTGTTTGCTCAAAAAGCAAGGTGGTTTTTTTGCTTTTGTCTTTTTATTGTGCCTTCCATTCAAAGGACACAATGCACTTTACAAACATGTTTTACTTCAAGTATACATCCCACCACAGGTTATTTGCTTTTGCATTTTTATTGTGGCTCCCATGCATGCGACATGTGCTTTGCAAACACGTTTCATTACAGCCACAGGTTCCACCATCAACAGTCATCATTTAGAGCTCATAAAAGAAAAGGTTGAAGAAACACCAAAAAATAAGCTTGATGTTTTACATAGGGCTTTTACTGTCCCTACCATGGTGACAAAGGTAATATTGACCAGCAGTGTCATGATCTACAAGAATTTGCCAGCTTTTCTGCCAAGCTAATTTCTTGCCCTTTTTACATAGCTAGAAGATTAGAAAAAACAATAAAATTTTGCTTTTTAACAGTATACATCACTGGGCTCCTTTTTTATAGTGTTGTATTTTTCCTAAAGAGTCTTTACTGAGAAATCTACCTTAAGTGCTTTGAGGTCACTCAAAGGCAACTACCTGTTTTCATCGACAACAGCATTAAGAAGTTTAACTTCATTCTCTCAATTGTACATATATCAAATGCCTCTAGAGAAGTGAGTATCAATGTTATGAAGCTACAAGAAAACCTAATGCAACAAACAGAATAAATTGAAGTAGCACAGTAAGAACAAGACTGATTTTTGCCCTATATGGGTTTCTGGAAGCAAATTAGACAAAATGTGCTTTGGGAGAAAAATTTCGTGTGTGTGTGTGTGTGTGTGTGCGTGTGTAATTTTCATGGACTCAGATAACAACAAAGAAATTTACATCTACGTAGTTTATGAGATCATTAGGGAGGACCTGCAATTAAAGAAGGGACTTTAAAGACCATCTAGTCCCAATCCCCTCTGCCAGGACACCTCTCACTAGGCCAGGTTGCTCAAGGCGTTATCCCACCTGGCCTAGAACACTGCCAGATTTGGGGCATCCACAACCTCCCTGAGCAACTTATTCCAGTGTCTCACCATCCCCACAGTCAAAAAATTTTTCCTAATACCTAACCTAAATTTCCCCTCTTTCAATTTGTACCCATTACTCCTTCTCCTAACACTACTGTTCCTGTTGAAGTCCCTCTCCAGCTTCCCAGCAGGCCCCCTTCAGATACTGGAAGGTGCTATGAGGTCTCCACGTCATGCTTCTCAGTAAATCAGAAGATTTCCATTACAGCACAGCATTCTGGGTACTTGGCTATTTTGGAAAGCCAAGCCTTAGAGGCTTGTTTGTTCTCCATAGAATTTCAGTCTATCTAAGTATTTCAAATATTTTTCTTATCTTAAATCCAGAACTCAAATACCATTAGTTGAATTACTAGATGCCATTTTAATTCTGCTATGACCTCTTTACTGATACCTGCAGCAGATAGTTTTGTCACCTACAGTAAAAACATTTTCTTGATAAATCTGTCCTTTAACAGGACTGGCACTGGAAAAGTCCTTCATTACACCTCCTGTTATCCAAAGAATTTTTTTTTCTTCAATCTCAGGCTGTAAGTACTATAACTTAAGGGGTTTACATAAACTCATATGCAAACTCCCTCTTTCTACTTAACTTCACACTACCACCCATTCCTCCAAGAACAGCAATGCTTCCTTGGGCAGCCAAATTCACTGCAATTCCTCTTCGAGTTTTTGGCACACATCCACATTTTTTAATCCCTGAATGAATCATGGAATCAGAAAGCTTCTTCTGATCCTCAGAGCAAAGCAGGCCACTGGATCTCTCCATGCTGCTTTTTTGCAACTTCTTTAGGACTCACAACTTCTGTCATCCTTGCTTTTGTAACACTCTCTAGTGTAATCCTAATTACCCTAGTGTTATTCTTTCTTTCTATGTATGTATGTATGTATGTATCTATCTATCTATCTATCTATCTATCTATCTCTCCTATATATCATAGTCTATCTCTAGTCTCCAGGAATTAAAAACTGCCCAAACCAGAGCATTATGAATTAATCTATGCACCCATCTATGTTCCCCTGGCTGAAGCTCCTAAGAAGCTCACTTTCAAATGACAAGCAAGGTCATCATATCTTTTGTTCAAAGTGTGTCTGCTGGCAATAATGCTCCTACAAATACTCTGCCAGCTGGCTGATGGTGGTTGAACCAGCTCCTTTGCTGAGCAGAGGCATGACCTCTAGGTATCAAAGGCTACAGCAGCATGAAAGTCCTGCTCTTCACCATAATGAAAGATGGTACTGGTTTAGCCCCCTATTAGCTAGTAATAGGCACTGCTACAGACCTACAGTATAGAGCTGGGAGGTACACATCTACCCACTTATTAAGGTCCAACAATTAATTAATACTTTAACATTTAATGAATTACATATGCTGCCATACCCAGTGATGGACTAATTATCTCTAAGTTATTGGGTCACTTCCAGCATCAGTTCGAAGATTTATATATTGTGTCACACAAAGTATACTTTGGGCTATCTACTCTGGTAATTTTTTATTTCATACTACTCTTTTTTATTCCCTCCCCCACTAGTTATTACAGTGACTCATTCCTCTCATGGGTAGGACCTGGAGACAGAAATGTAGAGCCTAACTCTCAAATCTAACATAACAGTTACTCAGTCCTGCTCCTGGTTTTGGTTAGGGCACATTCCAGGTAAGAGCTGAAATGCAAGGGCATTTTGCATATTTTTGTGTTTTAATAGAAAAAGGGACCATCTCTAGTATAAACATGAAAGGACCATAACTACCAACAACCCTGCTGCTTTCTCTAAAATTAAAAATAATAGGAGCCCAGAAGTGTTTCATCAGGCAATAAAAGGAGATCATGTATAGGGTAAACAAGGTCCACAATGAGCTATGCAGGTAAATACTGAGGTGCAAATCAACCTCCCTGCCATTGTGAAGGAGGCAGAGTTGAATGGAATCCAGCTGGGGGAGGGAATCCTAGCAATAGTCCCACATTTACTTGCCACCAAGTTCCCCACTCAGCTGAGGCGAGCTGGCTGCCTAGAAGGCACTGCTCTTGGAGGTTACAAGACACTGACCCTTCTGTAAAAGATGCAGGACTGAAAGACTGGGCTTTAAAACAGTGATTTTCACTACATTTAGTGAAATGCAGACACCATCTTTAACCCCATCTTTATGACAGAATAAGAGGCATAAAAGGAAATTCATAGTGAGAAGTGGATAGCATGTTTGCTGGCAGTGTCATGTGATAGGAAGGTATATGCTTTAAAAAAAGAAATAGCAGGAAAAGGCCTGTTTCAAAATATTTCAAATGCTTCATCATTCTGGTAATAAATTATTAGAAAACACCACCAATATATGTATTTTTAAAGGTTTTGATTTAATAACAGCATCAGACATAGTGGATTACTTCTATTCCAGTATAGACTGAAGAAACATGGATGAGAGCCAAGACAAAAACAAAAGACTGTTGCTAATGAGGCTCAAAGTACCAAACAGCACAGACAGCAGCAGAAATAAAGACGGAAGTTTGCATGAAGGAAACCTGGCAGACAATGACTTCAGTGTCAGCGCTGGGAGATAACAATCCAATAAAAAAGTATCACAAGCCAAAACAAGGGCACAGCAAGGATGGCGGACATGGCATCAGCACTATAACTGAAGAGGAAATTACTTTCTATTTATTTCCTATTGTCCAAAAACAGACACATGTCATGGGGCAGGCACAGGGAATTAAAAAAAACATAAATTTGTAATCATACATTTAGATTTGTCACCTTGAGAAGGGTCTTCCCCTTTTGTTATCTTCCTACTGTTAGGATGGTTTTTTTTGTTGAATCAAGAATCATGTTAAATTTTCATCCAAAAGTTTTTGTCAGTAGAAATGGGTGCAATTATTTTCTGGGTTTACACTGAAATAGACTTCTTCTCTCCCTGTCTAAAACACACTTGCATAAAACCTTATCACTATGCTGATCTAAACATTGTTGTGAAGGATTTTCTCTTACAAACACACAGCATAAAGTGGACTACAAAGAAGCTGTTAATGATTGCTTTTAAGAAGCTATACAAAAATCACAAACATTATGCAAGAGTTACTTATTTCTGCCTATGAAGAATGAAACTGAAATCTCACGGTGACACCTTTAGTTACACTGAAATTTACATTTCTGATAGAAGTACTACTATGTATAAGACTAAATGGCAAAGTAAAACACACAAATGTATCAATGAGATTAACAAATAGCATCTGTTATTAGCACTTGAATGTAGGAGACAGGATAGCAAACATGCTGAAGTAGAAATGCCAGTTGAGTTTTAGGAATAATGTACTTTATAGTATCTTTATATAATATTTGTTAAGGTTGTAAAAGACCTCTAAGATCATCAAATACAACCACTAACCAGATCCAGTATCCTCATATGAAAAAGAACTAATTCAAAGAGCACCTCAAGACCTCAATTACCTTCTTTCATTTTATGATCACTGAAAATTACTTTTGGGTCTTATGCTACAATTCTAGAGAATTGCAAATACCCGAAGCTGCATGACACTTTGTATTTTGATGACTATGGAGATCAACAGTGCTTTTACACTGCATTTGTTTATGTGTGTCCTTATCTCATAACACCGATGTGTTAGTAGAGGATCTTTTATATACACCGTATTATATAAATATTATCAGAATATTTTTAAATGCACTCAATATTTTTTATACAGAAGCTGATTTTATGCTTTCTTTTTAAAATTATATTAATTCTAGTACACAAAATGGGGAAAAATAGGCACTGTCTGAAATACAAGCAATAGCCACCAGATGGCAATAAACCCCAGCTAATGAGCAAAACTGGTTTCATGCAATGCTCAAAATCACTTAATTGCCTTTCTTTCTTACAGCCAATGGACATGTAAAAAGAAAAACAAACAAAAAAAAAGCCTCACATAACTCAAGGACTATTCAAAATTCATAAATAACTGAAATGAAAAGTGGCAATTTCATCAATATTACCAGATAACCTCAATATGAATGAGCTCAGTGAAACTGTAGCTTAATACAGAACACCGTAGATGAATATGGCCTGGAAATTATAAGTATTAGCATAGTTCCCATGAATTACCATAAAAACTTCTCACAGTGTCCCCAGTTTTCACAATATCCTCATTCATTTTCTTCTTCTTTTGTTCTGCTCTAAGTATTTGCTGAAATGTAATTAAATTAATAACACAAATGACCATGAGCTGAGACCAATTTACACACTTTTTTTTCCACTATTTTGTAATTTCAGATGCTACCAGTATAAGTCTTTTCATTGGGACCTACAGAAATACTATCATATGTTTTAACTGTTCTCCCTTAACAATGTAAGAATGTAATGGTGGACATGGCATCATTACATTTAAGAATGTAATTATTTTAATATATAGTCAAACAACATATGAACTTTTTTTTTCTCTTTAAAGACAGTTGTTTTTTTTTCCATATTACTTGTGATAACATCAAACATATTTAATTTTGGTTATTTTATGGTTTTACTCAGGTACATACGACAGAACCTATTCTTGGTGGATATATTGTCATGTACACAAGAAATGTCCTTCAGATTAAAAACAGGAAAAGAATCCATCTACACAAAAACCCCTAGCTGATAGATAAAAAAACTCTAGTATTTTCTCAGACTCAATTAAGCCACAATTACTAGCTATGCTTTATTTTCACATAGATCTACACACAATCATGCATAAAACCAAAAGCACTTGTGGTAAACGACAGTAAATAGTTCTGCAGTTGAGAGATGGCATACATGAATTTTGCCAAAGACCTTGCCCTGGGACTTCTTGCTCTTCAGCAACTTTTCCAAATAAAATTTCTTAAGCATTTTATCACTCAGGGTTAGTTTCATAACAGTTTGTTGATGGCTAGGAAGCGCATTATGCTGAACTACCAAAATGTGTGTTACATGAATCAAGTTTGTCCACTTTTCTTATGCTTCATTATTTTGGACTACTTTTGCTCAGCTAATACTTCATGTACTCATGTAACTGCAGAATGCTAAGGGGGTTTACTCCTTCTCCTGCTAAGGGGGTTTACTCCTTCTCCAATTAA
>VZTX01001122.1:12649-25751 GCA_013400915.1 Pardalotus punctatus | reverse complement strand
GGAGCGGGGCGGGGGTTCGGCCAGCCCGGGAGGAGAGCGAGGGCCGGAGCCACTCTTAACGTCGCTGTCGCCCCGCAGGTCTGGGCGGTCAGCGGAGGCCGCGGGTCCCCCGCCGGCAGCCATGAGCGCGGGCAGCGTCGCCCCGGGCTGGCCTGAGGAGCTGCCGGCCGCGGCCTGGCCCGCAGCGGGGATGAGCGGTAGCGAGAGCGCCGAGGGGCCCGGGGACAGCCCCGAGCTGCAGCTGAAGGTGGATTTCTTCCGCAAGCTCGGCTACTCTTCGGAGGAGATCCGCGTCGTGCTGCAGAAGTTGGGCCTGGGCGCCGACACCAACACGGTGCTGGGGGAGCTGGTGAAGCACGGCCCGGCCGAGCGAGACGACCTCGAGGCCCCGCCCGAGCCCGGCGAGGCCCCGCTGGTCCCTCGGGGTGGCGCCGGCAACAAGTCCCCCGCTCCCGGCCCCGAAGAAACAGAGAGAGACAACCTGAAGCCCATCGTCATCGATGGCAGCAACGTGGCCATGAGGTGCGTCCGGGGTGGGCGCGGGGCTGTCAGTCTGTGTCCCCTGGGAATGAGCTGTACCAGGCGCACAGAGCTCGGAGGCGAAAAACTCCGGGTCCTCACTCAAAGCAGCCGCTTCTGGGTGCTTGGAAGGGGGCTGATAATACTTTCCAAGGTGCCTCTCCAACACGCACGGCTCTCACGGGGACGAGCATTACGTTTGCCGGTGCGGGCCGGTCTTGCTACTGCTCTGCCCGCCCGGAGCCAGCAGTCACGGGGCAGTGATGAGGGCAGCAGTGCTTCCTTTGTAACGGGTACTTCCCCCTGTGCTCTAGCGCTGAGGGGATAACTGAAGAGACGTTGTCCTCTCTGTTAGTGGCTTTGTTTAAGTTTCCGTAGCAGGAAGTTGCTCAATGAATAATTACAGGGTTAATCAGAGAAGGCTTTGTAATATGGAGCTGCGTTGGAGACCTGTCTCCAAATCGTGCCTCTTGCATTTTGGTGAATTTCTGTCAGGGTGGAGAATGATGAGATATCAAAGGTGTCACCAAGGCAGGGCTCATCCTCAGCATCTCGTGTGTCCTGGTGCTGCTGGAGCAGGTCCTGTCGGACACTGTGACCAGAGGCCCCAATATCCACAAAGCATCCAGAATCTCAGGGCTGGATATTTATTGGTGTGATGCCCCAGCTTTCACCTTGGCTTTTGCTCCCTTGATGGTGAGCATTGCTTACCCTCATGCCAACCCCAGCAGTATGCGTTCCCCCACTCTGCACAGCAGGAGTTCTGGACTCTAGAAATTTAATGCACTAAGTTCTGAGTTGGGTTCTGAAAGCTTTTTTCTGTTGCAGCTCAGAGGCTGCTTTCTTTGTTGTTTATGTTAGTGTATGCAGATTTTATAAAAAAAACCCCTGGGTGCAGGTGGAGCTGCTGTGTGCGTTGTGGTAGGTTTGTCTGAGGTGAAAGTGCTGTGTGGAGGTTTGTTTGCAGGTGTGGTTTTCTCTGAGCCCTGGCTGACAGTTCTGAGAACAGAACTGAGAAAAGATGGGGCACAGGCTGCTGTGCCCGTGGGTCCCTGGGCAAACAAGGAATGATGATGGCAGTGGAACAGGGACAGATAGTGAAAGCTGTGCCTGGTCTCCCTGCAGGAGAACCTGTTCCAGTTCCTACCCTCTCCACAGCTCTGAGAACACTATGGAAAATGGCTTATTGTGAGCCCAGGCTGATAAGTGACTGGCAGCAAAGTTTCCCTTGGCAAAGTGTTTGGGCTTTAACAGCAGGACTGGCTGTATATGTTATTGAGGAGCCTCTTACTGGTGAAAGTTATCCCAAAATGCAGAGGGGAAATCACAGCAGCTGTGAGTCAGGGCAGGACAGAGCCCAGGGTCTGACATGAGAGAAGCAGTCAGGCTTTTTTTAAGCAATTTGCTGGAAGGGGAATTCCATTCTGAAACTTCCTGTATTGATGGTGTGATGTTCCCTGCTGATTCATTTGCAGTGTGCACTGCGGCCTCCCTCAACAGCTCTTGACAAACTTATGCAAATCATAGTGGAAATTAGCTTTTACTTCCTTCTAAGGGAATTTTTCCTTGACTGCTGCCAAATCAGATCAGCCCAATTAGCTGCCTTCTGGAGGTTTCAGGTTGGTAGCAGGGACTCAAAAAATAAAAAACAACGAACAACCCCAAAAAATCCACCAAAAAGCATCTGGTTTTCATTTATCTCTAAAAGTTTTGATTACAGTAACCTGTGCCTGGCTATAGCTAAATCCATCTGATATTGGAGAAGACTTTTAGAGCATCTTCTGATGGTGATTGTCAGCCTTCTGTAATTTAGGATTTTTCTTGGAGGTGTGTTAGGTGTCTCTTTAGGTGTTAGTTCTGTTACCAAGTGTTTAGCTCTTTTAGAATAAATACTTTTGTACAGTTCTTCAACTTTCTTTTTAGTTTCAAAGAAAGGGTGAGGCTGGGAGGGGAAGTGACGTTTGTAGTGGTGCTGCAATAGTGCCACTGCAGGAATGGCTCCTGTGAGGGGCCTCCTGGGCTGCCGTGGGGTGGTGGGAGCTGAAGTGTCATTCAGGTGTAGATGGAAGGAGTAACACTTGGGACAGGTAGTGCCCAGGTGAATTCTGTGAGCAGTTCCCTTTGGTGTAGTGCATCTTCCCCAGATGCTGTAACAGCACACAGGCAGTTGGATCCCCAGAGTGACAAATTGGTCTGGAATAGAAATGCTGAAAGTTTGCCAGAACCATTATCAGCAGAAGAGCTGACGGCTCTGTAAATACTAGTGCTCGTAAAACCGGAGGGATAGTTTCCACCTAGAAGTTCTGGAAAGTCATTGATATGACCTAATGAATAATTAAGAAGCTTTTTGAATCAGTGCATGGCTTCTGACAAGGTTGTCAAACTTTGTTCTCCAACTGCCATGAGCTGTTCACTCATCCAGCACAGATCACAGGAGATGTTGCTGTTTTGTGCAAATAGCACATTTGTAGAAGAGGTTTTGAGCCATAATGGAATGAATCCTCTTTCTTTGAGGTGACAGTGCATAAAATGTCTTGTTTCCCTGAAGTGATCAGAACAACTTTGCAAGGAAGCCCCCAGTCAGGGTACACTGCACCCTGGCAGGGAATAGCCACTGGCATTAGCTGTCAGAGTAGCACAAAGGGGTTTTGGATGACATTGTGCTCTGGCCTAAAAATAACCATCAGAAGTTCACGGTTGAAGCAGAGACTGTTTCAGAGCAGCTACAACAGTTCCAGCTGCTGTCTCCCTCCCAATGAGCATTTGGGTGTTTACTGGTAAAGTGCTGAAATGAGCAGTGGTTCTGGGCAGGTCTGAGTGAGAGTGTTGTTACACAAGGCAAGCACCTGTGTTTGCTCTCTGTGCTCCTCAACACTACGGAAGCTTGTCCTAGTTTCCAGCTCCGTTCGCTCTATACATTGTGGACAAGTCTGTACTGAATAATGAAGGAATTAAAGTCTTCATTTCCTCCTTTGATGCAGCCATGGGAATAAAGAAGTGTTCTCCTGCCGAGGTATCCTTCTGGCTGTCCAGTGGTTCTGGGACAGGGGACACAAGGATATTACAGTCTTTGTGCCATCGTGGAGGAAGGAGCAGCCCCGACCAGATGTGCTCATAACAGGTGTGAAAATATGAAAACCAAAAGTAGCTTTTCTGGCTGACTGGTCTGTCACTTAGTGAGCTTGCAGAGTTCTGGCGAAGTCAGTAATTAACTTCAGAATGGAAAGTCTGAGTAGTAGAAGATGCAGTGAGCTGAACTGACCAGCGAGAATTAGTCATTAACTTCTCCCCTAAGCCAGCTTTTGCCTCAATCAGTTGGAATAATTCAGAAAACAAGGAATGTAATACTGCTCTGCTTCCTAACTTCTTGTCTTTTATTTCTTAATTTTTTTCGTCTTGCAGGGACACATTTTGTGCTTTGTATTTAACTGAAGCATATTTAGCCGGATTTATTCAAATTGAGGGGAGTTTGCTCTGAGCTTGCATAGAGCTGAGATTTCTGAGTAACTCAGACCAGCGATGAGCAGAATTGAGTACAGTCTGGGTTGTGGAGAGATGGAATGACTTCACATGAGTTTTTTTGTTCGTTTATGGTGTTACTTTATCTGTGTGAAGGCCTTTGGGCTGTGCAGGTGTGCTCACAGTTGTGTTTGCTCTAGACCAGTACATTCTGCGTGACCTCGAGAAGAAGAAGATCCTGGTGTTCACGCCATCGCGGCGGGTGGGGGGCAAGCGTGTGGTGTGCTACGATGACCGGTTCATCGTGAAGCTGGCCCACGAGTCCGACGGCATTGTCGTGTCCAACGACACCTACCGGGACCTGCAGAACGAGCGTCCTGAGTGGAAGAAATTCATCGAGGAGCGTCTGCTGATGTATTCCTTTGTTAATGACAAGTATGGTCACATCTTCCTGGGCTTTTAAGAAACCTCTGTATGAGCATGCTGTCTTGTTCTAATGAAACAATAGCAAGGGATGCATCAAAAGAGCAAAACACTGGTAAAGAAATAATGAAGAGTTGTAGGATACAGAGGTAAAAGGAGTTGGTGGCATCTCAGTAGCTGTTCATAGTTTGGAGCTAGGAGCTCCAAGGAGAGCTTCAGGGTGCAATTTCCTCACAGGACAATTGTTAGCAGGCCCAGCAGCAGGTACTAATTCTGGTCAAGAACCGAGCATTAAACCTCTTCTGTGCTTGAAGGGAAACATTTTGTGCTGGTGTGGCCTGGGTAGCAGAAGGGTTATCTCTGCAGGAAGTGGGAGAGCGTCATAGGGTTCAGGTAGCTTTTGATCTTCAATGAAGTAGGAGATTTTGAGAAGAAACTAAGCCTCAACTCAAAAACGTGAATTGCTCCTGACTGAGATTTGTTTTTCTTTAGGTTTATGCCTCCAGATGATCCCTTAGGGCGTCATGGCCCCAGCCTGGATAATTTCCTCAGGAAGAAACCTGTAGTTCCAGAACACAAGAAACAGCAATGCCCTTACGGTAAGGCCTGCCTTCTATACATGACAAACAAAGTGTTTTTGCAAGTGTCATTCATATTCTAGTCAAGTGCAGCTGGTCATTCCATGCTCTGGCTTTCCTTACAGGGAAAAAATGTACTTATGGAATTAAGTGTAAATTCTACCATCCTGAAAGGATCAACCAGCCGCAGCGCTCATTAGCTGATGAACTCCGTGCCAATGCAAGGCTATCTCCAACCAGAAATACCAGTGCCAAGGAGGAGAAAAAGGGCAAAAGGGGTTCCCAGGCAGAGCTCTTGTGCTCTGTGCCCACAGAGAGTGACAAAAGCTCTTTGCAGAAGGTCTCTGCAGAGAGGAAGAGCTTGGCCCACAAAGCCAAGCCCAGTGATGTTCCACTTCAGGCCAAAGGCTGTGTGTCAGGCAGTGTCTCCCCTGACAGGTACCAGCAGCCTCACATGGACTCTCTCTCTTACATCTCTCAGGAGCGTCTTGACTCAGGCATTGGGTCTCTGGAGAACCAGCTGTCTGACATGTGGCCTCACAGATGTACCAGTCACTGTGACCATTCTCATGCAGAGCAGGTGGCCGTCTGCACCTGTGGTAGGCAGAGACCTGTCTACCCACATTCTCCCAGCTTAGAGCAGAACGGTCTGGTCTCTTACAAGCATGGCTCCCATAAATCTTCTTCCTCTGGTGCTAGCTTCCTGCAGTACAGCCCTGAGATGTCTCAGTCAGGAGCACCTCACTCTTTCTCAGGCTATGGAGTGCCTGTGCACCCAGGTACTGCGGGGCAGTACAGCCTGCCCAGTGAGTTCGGTGTCACCCCACCCCACTCGCGGGAGTTCTGGTCCGAGCCGTACCCACTGCCTCAGGTGCAATCCCCCAGCATGCGTGACCCCTGTGCAGTGCAGAGGGCTCCGGGGCTGGCCTACGGGGACTCGGGGCCCTGGGTTGGTTCGGAGCAGTTTGCTGAGGAGCGGGCCAGCGTGCACGTCAAGCTGTGCGGCATCTTCCACCCACACCTGGTCGATGCTGTGATGAGCCGCTTCCCGCGGCTGCTGGACCCCCAGAGGTTGGCAGCAGAGATCCTCACCTATAAGGCCCAGAATCCAGGTATGTGAGGCTGGTGCAAGGGCAGCAGGGCATGGGGAGAGCTTGAGGGGCTGTTTTTGCCTCTGCAGCTCCCAGGGATGCCTGCTGACTGCTCCTTCTTACTCCTTTGGAAGTACCTGGCTCCAGCTGGAGGCTGGGTGCTAGATATGGTGTGCTCGTAGGAAATTCTACTCTAGCTATGACCACATGCCCATGGAAGAGGTGAGAGCACCCCAGAGTCCCACCTTCCCCAAGGGCTGCTAAGCAGGAAGGGAGGCTGCAGCTCTAGAGCAGGACTGTTCCTTTGGGGTTCAGGGGAGTCTGGCACACCTTGAATTCCTGCAGTTGTCCATAAGTGGATGTGAGAGTGGTGGGTGCTGCCTTTGTAGTGGCCTAAGGCTAGTTTTTGAAGACCCAAATGCCTTGTCAATGCTGTTGTTAGGTCCTGAATAAGCCTCTCTACTAAATCCCACCATTCAGATCTGTGGCAAATGTTGGGTTATTATCTGAAGCTGGGTTTTTCTGACTGGTTTTACTGGTGCACTTCTTGAATGATGCTTTCCACACCCCTCCCACTTCAGCTCACCTCAGGAAGATGAGGTAATTCTGCCACATGGACCACAAGTGCTTAGTGAGCTGCTCAGCTCCTGGGAGGCAGGAGCACAATCCTTGCTCAGGAGTGGCCAGACACCGCTCCAGAGCTGCGTGTGAGCTGTGTGTTGGGCATGTACTGACAGCTGCAGTGTCCGAGCAGGTGGGTGAGCTGAGCGTGCTGTGAGTGCTCCTTTGGAGCAGTCGCCTTGCTGGTCCCTGTCCCAGGTTGGCTCTGTACAGTACTGACAAGGATTTATGATGTGCCTTTTGCCTTCAAACAGCAATAGAACAGCTGCAGTCACATCTGGACTGCTGCCAGGGCCCTTCCTGAGGAGTCTTTAATATTTTGCTCTGTAAAGCTGTTGCTTCATCTTCTTCCTCGCAATATTTTCCTGTCACCCTTGGCTGTGCCCAGCTAGAGCAGCATCCAGAAGTGTAGAGTAGGATTTATTTGGCAAGACTGTTTCTATTTCATTTCCTCTTGCTCTGTAAGATGTTTTCTATTGTAGGTACTGTAAGAGATTTTAAATGTGTGCAACCAGTTGCTGTAGTAATTGGTTCTGGTCCTGGAATTTTTCTGTGCTTGGGATGCAGAAATGTTCCTGGCACTTGCAGGCCAGAAGCAGTTGATTTGTTGATACACATTGTATCTGTGTGTGTTGTTTTCTAAATACAATACGCCCTTCTGTGGTTAAACCAAGGTCGTTGAGTGGCAAATTAGGAAGGGGAGAGTGGAGTGCAGCTGGTCCTGAAACCCTCCTGGGAACAGTTTTGTCTATTCCTGCTCTTCCCTCTGATGTCCGAGGAATGACCTGCCCAGACTGGCACTGTGTGCCATGAGACCACAGGGACACAGAACCCTGTATACCTGGTTAATAATGATACATTACAAATTAGTAATGTTTCATGTTAGTAAGCAAAATGCTTCTTAATTTTAAGTAACCTGATACTTTGCATACTTGTAAATTACAGAAAAAATGGTTTTTAATGTTATTGTTCAGCACCTTGCTGCTTGCAGTTTTAATTGGTGCTGTTCTCACCTCAGCCATGTGTTACTTGGCAAGGTGGGTTTGGGTTTCTGGTGGAATGCTGGTATCTGCTGCCTCTCTTGCAATGAGAAGATTAACATTTTGTACTCCCCAGCTGACACTTGCTGAACTTCCTGTATCACTATGCAGTATAGTCATCTACTGAATAACCATGTAACAGCCATGGCAAAGGAGGAACTGTGTTATATAAATAAAAACTGCTGAGTTGACGTATTTGGTCTCTGCTGGCTTTGTGGAGGAGCATTCAACATTTTGGGTGGCTTTTCAGGAAAGTCAGAGAAATTACCCTTCTTCCCTGGGGTTCCTCTGACGGGCTTTGATCTCTGTGCGCAGTCTGAGGGCTGGTTATTGACAGGCTGTTAATCGACGCAGTGAGACCCAGCCACCCATGTGCTGTGGAAGATAAGAGCATATGCAGTGTTTGCTGTTTATTTGGCATTACTGGGGTTGCTCAGTTGCCCGGGGCAGGTGCTGACAGGGGAGGTGGGACAAGCAGCAGCGCTGGCTCTCGCTCAGCACCACAGTGTGGGTGTCTCAGGTGTGAAAGCACAGTGCACTGCTGGGACTGTGGCTTTAAGGGGCAATTCCACAGTTCAGTCTGGAAATAAATACATATTTTATCCAGTTATAGTATATCTGTGTCAGATAGTAAGTGTGGAATGTGTGAGTGGTAACATGTCCAGACTTTGCTCTGAACATTTGTTATGGACTGGGAGGGAAGTGCAACAAAAATACCGGTGCTCGCATTGTGGTGTAAGGATCTTTTCCTCCCACCTGCTCTACTGCAGCACAGCACGTTTTTATCTCACTGGTTAAATAACGTTATGATCTGTATTGAAACTTCTGCGCTTCATTTACCACGGGGCAGTGATACTCTAGTTAATCAGAAACCAGGGAGGCAGGTGCTCCCAGAGACCAGCTGCATTTCCAAACAAACCTGCAACCTCACAATTGGAAAGGTCTTTATTGACTGTGGGAGAGGAACCCTCTGAGGACGTCACTGCAGTGACAGAGCTCACGTGGCTCTGTGAGTGTGTGGTGGGGGAGGGACGGAGTGGTGTGTCAGGGATCCGCACACCTTTAGCCGGGTGAGGAGTTTGCTGCTGTCCCTAAGGGGGTTCTGTAGTTGAAAAATGCTGCAGGATTTTAAGGCTGGTGTTTCTGTAAAAGACAATAGGCAATTCTAGTTTTATAGGATGTGTAGAGGGAGTAGGTGTTTATTTTTGCTTCTCTCAAAGCTGTACTGAGACACAATTAAAGGAATCAGTACAGAAGTGCAGAGGTTCATTATCACAACCAGTAGATGAAGAGCTGGAGGTGACTGACTCTGGTTGTGATGTTTCGACTGCAGTGACAATCGTGGGGCCACATGGAGTAGTTTGGGAGGGTCAGGCCCTAGCACAGATCTGTTCGAAGTTACTCCCCCAAACTGCTGTGTGTGCTACCTGGGCAGCAAGCCAGTGCAGCCACAATCCCACTGCTCTTCTCTGAATTCTCTCTTTCATTCACACAACGTTCTCTGTCCCCATTTCCCAAGCTCACTGTGGTGCCAGAAATTTGGGAAATGGGAATGCTGATTGGGACTGTTGCTGTGGCACATTTTTCCCCCCTATACACACTCTGCAGGGCCAGGAATGGTGGAGCTGCCCTCCTGCACACCTTGGCAACCCTGCTGGCACCATCAAGGTGGGGTTTTTGGGGTGCATGCTTTGGCTTAGCACTTCCTGGGTCTTGGGGGTAGAGCCCTGCCATGACTGCTGGATGCTTGCTTTGTGTTCCTGGGCAAGTCAAAGTGGGTCAGATCTGTGTGTCAGCTCACTGAGCTGTTGGAGGGAGGGAGGTCACAAATGGGCCTGTTGGAGGTTTCCTGTGCTCAGGGGCTTCCCAGCCCTCATCCTGTCGGCTGTGTGCCACTGAAGCCTCGTGCTGAGCTTCAGCAGAGGCTAGCTCCTCCAAGCAGCCCAGTCTGCTCTCCAGGGTTTGCTTGCCTCTCCCTGGCTCCACTATCCTATCCTGCACTTGCCCCCTGAACTTCCATTTGAACTCAGCTGGTTCCTCCCATCGGGGTTTTCCAGGATGTGACTAGATCAGTTTTAACGTTTTAAGGCATTTTCAGAGGCAGGTATCTGACCCAAGGTTCCTGTGCTGACTGTGAGAAAGGGGATAGTGTGTGTGCCTGCATGGGGGTATGGTGATGTACATGCTATATATGGGAGCAAGTTTAGCACCAATGCATCCTCTTCCCCCAGTGCTGAGGCTGCTAGGCTGCTGCTCTCCCCACAAAGAGGAAGAGGTGTCGCAAACATGGCAGTAGCTCTGCACCCTGTACCCCAAACTGCTTCTGCAGCACAGCCTCCCTGTAAGACAGGACTGCAGGAGGCGAGTAACTGCAAAGTATTGCACACAAGAGAACAGAAAGGTGCTGGGGAGGTGCTGCCCCAGGGCAGTGGGAGAGGGGATGGTGATGGTGGTGCTACTTGTGTAGATGCTGTCAGCACTCGCCCTCCAGCCACATGGTTTTCAGTTCTGTCACCTCCTCCTAAGGGCCCTGAATACCCCCCAGGGCCAGAGGCTGCCCCTGGAAGCCAAAGCCCTGTCTGGGGCAGCAGCCACCAGCTCAGCCCCCCTGCCAAAGCCACTGAGGCCCCTGGCCAGGACTGGAGAGCAATGTTGCACAAGTGTGCTGGAGTAAATACAGCTCCCAGGTTAAGCAATAGGTCAGGAGGCTTTGGATGGCGTGGTGGCTGGGGCAATGTTTCTGTGGCCTGTGCAGTGGATCTTGCCTTGCTGCAGGTGCTGTGGTGAGGGGTTGGTCCAGTGGGGGGGTAGAGCTGGTGACTGTAGCTAATGCTGCTTGATGTCACCCTCCACCTCCTGCACCCTGGCACCTGTGATGCTGGCTGGGGATTTCCAGCCCAAGGATTGCTACAGGAGAGGTAAATGGTGGCTACAGCAGGGACAGGACCTTGTCTGGTGCTCCCATGGTCTCTCAGCCTGGATGCTGCTGTGATTCCTGCGGGAGAGGGGGTGGCCAGCTTGTGGCTGGGGTTTTACTGCAGCAGGGCCCCCAGAGCAGCTCATTTGCAGGACCTGGTTTACTTTGGTATTTCTGAGCAGCACGGGGCTGTCCCACCTCCACCACACAGGGGCCAGGAGGATGCAGGGTGAGTCAGGCCCCTGCTATTTGTGTTGCATCTGTTCCCTGCATGTGGGAGTTGCATGGGCACATTGGGAGGACAGATCCCTGTCGATCCTGCCTGCTGCTGCAGCCTGTCTCCAGCCCCCGCTGCAGCTGGGTGCTGGTCCCTGCTCTTCAGCAAGGGCTTGTCCTGTCCCCCTCCCCAAAGAGCTGAGGCCTGCTGCAGGCCTGGTGCAGCTGTCCTGGCTCTGCCAGGGAAAGACCAGGCAGACACAACCGATGGAAAAGAGCTGCCTGTATTGAACACTGGGAGCCCAGGGCAGGATGCAGACCCTCAGCCCTACTCCCTGCAGGGCCAGTGCTGCCATGGCTCAGCATCCTGGGCTAAGCTGTTCTGGGCAATGAGGGTCCCTCAGCTGTTCCTGGGGAGCTGGTTGCCCTTGACCACCGTTGCAAGGAGCTGGCCCAGGGTTGCAACATGTGCAGGAGCAGCCGACGGAGAGGATGGGTCTGGCTGATGAGGAAGTCAGCGGGTGAGTTTTGCAATCCATCACCCCAGTGCAAGGTGACTGAAGCTGGCATTGACCAGATTCCTTGTTCCTGGAACCTCCCAACAAGTTGCAGCAGAGCAGGAGGATGCTCCTCGGTGGGCTTCACCAGAGCCAGCCCCCATGGGGCACAGTCTGCCTGGAGGTTGCCCTGGGCAGGGAGGGCTGTGATGTGTCCTGGGGTAGACCCAGGGCCAGCAGCTTGTCCTGACCTGCCTCCCAGCTGGTTTCTGCTCCTGGGAAATGGCTGCAGTTCTGCTGGATGGGGCCAGGCCCAGCCAGCACCAATGGATGGAGGCACATAGAGGGATACAGCTAGGACTGCACTAGCCTGGCCTCTGTCCTGCAGGACCTGGGCAGGGAAGAAGGTGTGGATCCTTCCCAGTTCGCCGAGGCCCTGCTCACACCTTCACTTACGTTTTCTGCCTGTCAGGCTGGATGAAGCCACGTGGTTGTCGTGGTGGTTCCATCCACCGGCGTCCTGGAACTGAGTAAAGGAGAGAGAGGGCAAGCCAATGGGAGCATCCAGCCAGACTCCTGGTGGGAACTGGTACAGAGAACTGGGAACCTTTCCCAGCACCTTCCTCCAAGTACTTCCCCAGGCTGACCAGTGCCACCCAGTGCCCAGGTAGGAGCTAGTGGGTTGCCCACACTGCCCAGTAGCAGAGGTCAGCACCTTGTCCCATCCCCAGCTCTGGTGACAGGTCCCCCCTCCCCAGCTACTGGCTCCCTGTAATCCCCAGCCCCTACCTTCTGGGCTCTCTCCCTCACTCCCACTGGCACTTTGGTCTTCTGCTTCCCCCAGCAGCTCGGGGCTGTCACCACTGTTCCACTGCCACGGCAGCTCCTGCAGCTGGAACAGGGTGTGAGGGTCTGAGGTGTGAGAAGGAACTGTGGGGGCTGGGACCCCAGAGGGGACTTACCCGTTGGCGTAGGCTTTGCTGTTCCCGCAGCAGCTCCAGGAACCGGCTGCTCCACAAAAGCTTCTCAGCCCCCAGCTCCGTGCAGAGGAAGCGGACATCAGCCTCCAGTGCCTCCAGCCTCCCCAGCACAGCCTTGCTGGCATCACCACGCCGCTGCTGCCCCGCCACTGCCCTGGCACCACAGCTCAGCTTCTGCCAGTCCCCAATGACACCTGCCAGCCCCAGGGACATCCCTGGGCCAGGGACCCACCTGTCTGCCCAGGCTCCAGTGCAGAATCTGAGTCCCCATCCTCCTCCTCCTCACTCCCCTCTAGTCTGAGCTGCAGGGCTGTGCTGAGCTGGAAGCCAACACGGACAGTGGGGACTGACAGGTCCATGGGCAGCTGAGCCCAGATGGCTCCTGGCACCAACTGTGTCTGGGGAGCTCCACTCGTACCACCCAATGGGCCATGTCACTGGGCTCAGCTGTGTCCCGGGGGTTCGCAAGTGCCGCGGTCCCCCGGTGTGGGAGCATATTGGGGGAGTTACCTCCTCGGTGACCTGGAAGGCGCCGTCCCACCAGCTCTTGTAGCAGATCAGCAGGACCTGGGGGAGAGGACGGCTCACACTTGCCCTGCGGAGTGCAGAGCCTGGAGCGATGTTCCGGTGTTCCCGGGGCTCTTGGTGGGCACAACCACACTGCCTTGTGCCAAGAACCAGCTCCCTGAGACGAGGGTCCAATCCCTGTGCCGAGCTGCCGGGTGTTGTGGTGACGCAGTCCCCTCCGCTCTCTCCCCACC
>VZTX01001119.1:0-10060 GCA_013400915.1 Pardalotus punctatus | reverse complement strand
TTGAACACTTCTAGGGATGGGGCCTCCATCTCTCACGGGCTGGAATTCCCTGGAAGCGGACTGATCCCGTGCCGTTTCCTTGCTCAGCCTGTCCCTCTCTGTTTTCCAGCGTGGTGTCCATGTCCACGCTCTACGTGCTGAGCCTGCGCAGCGAGGAGGATCTCGTGGACATCGACGGGTGGGTATTTCGGGAATCTCTGCCAGGGATGAGGTCACCTGGGAGAGGCTGGAGCACGGAAACTGGGATTACTGAGTGCAATTCCAGAGCTGCAAACCCAGCCGAGCTCAGCCACACATCCCAGTCTGACGGTTGAATTATCGGGAGCAAGAAGTGAGGAACGGAGAAGGAAAAGGGAATATCCTGTTAGGATGTGCTGAATGTTCCTTGGATGCCCCCAGCTGGACTAAAACAGCCTCATCCCACCGGTGCAGCGGGGCTGGATCAGCTTTGGGAGCTCGCATTACCTGATAATGAATCTTTTTCTCCCTCTTTTTCCCTTTCCCATTTTTCTCCCTCCTCTTCTCCTTACATCTCTCATTCAACCCGTTTTCTTTCTACTTTAATTTCCCCGTTTTTGTCTTTTCCTTCCCATTGTCTTCCATATCCTCTTTCATTCCCTGTCCTCCTGGTCATCTTCCCGCTCTCCTGTTCTCCCTGTCTCCCTGCACTGTCCTGTAGCTCCTTTGCTGTGCCCACTGCCTGTCTCCTGGCCCTCTTTCGGCACGGGGGTCCCGGAATTCCGGTCGCTCTGTGTCCACGGTATGTGACTGTTTCGTTATTTAATTCCTTCATCCCTTCTCTCAAATCCTCCTTTTTTTTTTTTTTTTTTTTTTCCTGCCATGTGCGCTGTGAATGACCAAGAAACTGAAGCAAAATTGAAAGCAGGGAAAGGGATGTGAGACTTCAAGAGAGATTCCACGAGGAGGGACTATGGACCTCGTCAGGGAGGGGAAATTAAGATTAGGAGATGGAAAAATCAATTAATTAAAGGTTAAATAAAGAAATTGCATCCTGCAGGGAGAGCAGGAGGAAGAGGAAGTCACGTAAGGAAAAGAGATGAGGCAGTGGAGGAACATGAGGGATAAGGGTTGGATTTTGACAGGGATGGAGGTGAAGCTCCAGAGGCTTGTGCCCACATTCCCTTTGGGAGACTGCCAGAGTCTCTTTTCACCTGGAAGAGAAATCCCTCCAATAAGATAAATCTTGCAGATGATAAAATGTTTTTTTAATTCCCCTAAATGAGCGAAGCTCCTTTGATCCCAACAAAACCTGGAGCGATGGTCAGAGATGTCCAGAAGTGCTCCTTGTGCTCCACAGCTGGGAGAAAGATTCCCTCCCTTTCCCACCTCCCTTACCCCCAGGAGATGCCTGTGGTGTCCTCAGCTCAGGTCTTGGGTAGCTGCAGTGAAACACCTGGAATTCCATGGGATGAATTTCGGGGGGCATTGACTGTGTGTGTTTCTAAAGAACAAGGTGAGGAACACTCCGTCTTCAAGGGATAAGGGGCACATTCCTTAGGGAATGGTGAGAACTTGGAGCCTGTTGATTCCCAAGCACCTGAATCCACCTGGGAGATCACTGCTGGGAACCAAATCCACCACGTACACCCTGTTCCAGGATGTTCCGGGAGCGTTGCCGGCGTCCTCTGGAGCAGCTGAGACTTTTCCCTGCCAGACACGGAACTGCCACACAATTCCCTGTGGAATTTCTGAGCTCTCCTTGCTGTCTTCATGGCTTGTGTGCCTTTCTCCCGCCTTTCCCAGATCTCTCTGTTCTCCTCCACGTCTCCCTTTGCTCCATGTCCCTCTCCCCATCATCCTGCTGCAGCTGCCTCTCTCCCCACCTACAAGTTGTCCCCATCCAGGAGGTTTCCAGCATCTTTTCCTGCATTCCAGGTCAAGCCAGAACATCGACAAGACGCAGACAGTGCGATCCACGGCCGCATCCAGCGGAGCCGGCGGCAGGACCCCCCCGGAGCGCGGTGGGTGATGGCTTGGGATGGCTCTGGTTTCATGGAAGGGCTGCAGGACGCCGGGTGCTGCTCCCATTCCATGCCTTGACTTCTTCCCTGTATCCCTGCAGTCCCAGAGGGCACACATGGAGTAGCCCTCGGCATTCCCAGTCGCGGTGTGCTGGCCTGTTTCAGCCCTCCCTGTTTTTCCACGTGCTGCTCCGCTGCTCCCACTGATGTCTCCTCCGTTGTCCCCTCGGAGACCAGCCCTGCCCATGCCACCAACCGGACAGGTGAGGGCCAGCCCAGATTCCCAGGAATGCTGGGACATCTCCAAGGTTTGTGTCACCTCGTGTCCCCTGCCCTGACTTACACCTGCTCCTTGCGAGGTCTCCTCTGTCTTCTCCAGGACAAACAATTCCAGCTCCTGCTCCCCTCTAGATCCTTCCTCATCCTCATTCCACTGCTTTGGAAGCTCTCTAGTAGCTGATTTCCTTATATACATCCTTTTTATCCTTGTATCCATCCCTCATATCAATATCTTTCCCATCCCTCTCCGCCCATGTGGCGCAGTTCGGATCCTGTTGCCAGGGGGATGCTGGGGCTGGGAAGGATTTGGAGCTTCCCACGTTGCCAGCACCAAGTCATGGGAAGCCCCAGCGGGCTCAGCTCACCTGAGCAGCCCTACCTGGAGGTCTCATTCCCTCCTCATTCCATCACCGGCTCCCTCAGGACAGAGGGAATGGGAACACAGAATCCTGGAATGGTTTGGGTCGGAAGGGACCTTGAAGCTCTGCCATGGGCAGGGACACCTTCCGCTATCCCGGGTTGCTCCAAGCCCCGTCCAACCTGTCCTGGAATGCTTCCAGGGATGGGGCAACCTGGGAAGCATCAGGAGGTGGCACGGGAACAGGGCGATCCCGGCGCTCCCAGCCTCTCCCTGCCTCTCAACACAACCTTCTCTCCCGTTTTTCCGCAGACCAAAGCCAGCCCTCCCTCCTGCCGGTGACAAATATCAAAGCCAAATCCAGGGGCATCACCGGGAAATCCTACACCAAGTGGCCAAAGACTCCTGACAGGTCTCAGAGCTTCGGCAGCCCCAATGCCAGCCCCTCCTCCCCCTTCTCCCACATCCAGGGCAAATCCAAGTACATCTCCAACCTCTCGCTCTCCCGCAGCAACTCCCGGCAGCAGCGCAGCCTCCGGCAGCCGGTGAGCGAGCGGCCCCGCACGGAGCAGCCCGGCACGGATGGTAGGTGGATCCCATCTTCCTTCCAGCCTCCTCCCTCGGGATTTTCCACCTTTTACTGTTCCTAAACACCCTGTTCTTCCCCGTGGCAGGGCCAAGCCCGGTGCTGCAATCCATCCGGATCCTGGAGATCAACCTGGCCATCCATTCCCAGTACTGCGCCGCTGCCGACGCCTGCAGGTGAGCGGGAAGGGCTGGATGGTGGTGGGAGCAGCAAATGGGAAAACCTTGGAGTTTTGCTGAGATGTCCTTGCGTGTTTTCTGCCATCGCCTCGTGCCGCTCCGTGGGAAGAGGGGCTGGTGCTCCAGGCCTTCCCTCAGGGGTTGTGTTTAGCGATGGGCTCATCCTTGGGATATTTGGGAAGGTCTCCCCTCTGAATTCTCAGCCCGACAGGGATTTTGTGTCCTGTCCCAGCCTTCCCACAGCCTGGTGACATCTAATGCTCTCCCTGTGTTCCCAGGACTGGAAATTTCAGCTACCGCATCCCTGTGAGCCAGCAGACGGCCGTGAACACCAACCTGACCCTGGAGATGAAGTGAGTGCCCATGGATCACATCCTTGAGGTTCCCCTGGACGGGCTGATGTGGCCACAGCGTCTCCATGGGGAAGGGGCAGATGTTCCCCCTTCCAGGCTCTCACGGTGTCCTCTCTTCCCAGCTCCTCCTCCGCTGTGTCCATCTCCCTTTGTGGCCTCGTCTCCAGTGATCCCTGCCAGGATGCTGTGGGCGGGAACAGCTCCACCGACTCCACGGAGGCGCAGGTAGGGAGAAGGGGAACGGCTCACAAAATACACATGGAATCACTGAGGTTGGAAAAGTCCAGCTGTTCCCATGCCAAGGCCACCTATCTACCACAGCCACACGGCTTTTAAATCCCTGCAGGAATGGAGACTCCAACGCTGTCCTGGGCAGTCTGTGCCAGGGCTGGGCAGCCCTTCCCATGGAGTTTTCCCTGATATCCAGCTTAAACCTCCCCTGGCGCAGCCTGAGGCTGTTTCCTCTCATCCTGTCCCTGTTCCCTGGGAGCAGAGCACAATCCTCCTGTCAGGGAGTTGTGGAGAGCGAGAAATTCCCCCGGAGCTTCCTTTTCTCCAGGCTGAGCCCCCGCAGCTCCCAGAGCCCTTCCCCATCCTATTTGTGCTCCAGGAAACATCCATGGGGTCACTTGACAGCACGTGGCTCAGATTTCCTCACCAATCCGGCCTGGAGAACATCCCCCAAGCTCATCCCTCACCTCATCCCGGCTCTCCCCCTTCCTTCCCCAGCAGGACACCACGCACCGCTGGCCTCTGGTGATGCTGTCTTTCCGGGAGTTTTCCTACCACTTCCGAGTGGCGCAGCCGGTGAGTGTCCAGGGGCACGGGGATACGTGGGATCAGGGCAGGTTTAGCAGCCACGAGGCACCAAGAGCTTCCCACCGTCCTGTGGGCAGTGGGAGGGTGGCGAATTCCAGGCCGAATTCCGCCCTTGGAACGGCACCCCTCTCTAAGCTGCCTTTCCCATTCCCAGGGCCGAGCCGACTGCAGCGCTTCCCCGGAGCAGCTGGGACACCTCTTCACTGACTACTACTTCCAGTTCTACTGGCTCTGTGAGTGAGTCCCGGCAGCACCAGTGCCCTCTGCTTGGAGACAGGAGGGGGACTGGTGCCACTGGGAGCCTCCCGAATTCCCTGCTCCGCTGGCCCCCAGCCCCACCTCACGCCCGTGTCCTGCGGCGGCTCCGGAGCTGGAATGCTGCTGGCTGGAGACGCCGAAGCTCAGCACACACGGGACCTAAAAGCCACCATCAGCCCTGGGGACCTCGCACCGATTCCCAGCATCCCGCATCCCTCTCCTTCCTTCCCTTCTGGGGATGTTTGTGTCCTCCGTCACTTCTCCTTCCCCTTCCGACACTGGATTTGGAAGCAGCGCACCGGACTGAGCGTGGACGGCTCTGCCACATCCCAGAGGGATGCTTCTTCCGTGGACAGGAGCCCCATCCCGGTGCTCCCTGATGTCCCACATCAGTTCTTCACGACACTGGAATTGCTTCAACACTGGAGCCCTTTCCGAGAGCCAAACGCTGGAGTTTGGCCCGGAAAGGAAGGCTGTGCCTGGACCTACTGGAAGTCGTACACTGGAGTTGCTGTTCCTTCTGCTTGGCCCAGGGCCACTTCCCACAGACTTCCCAGAGACTCCCAGACCTGCCAATGGACACGTTCCTCTGGAGAAGGAGCAGCTTTGACATCATTCCCCCTCCTCTTTGTGCTCCTAAATCCCATATCCATGTGGGATATCCGGGTCTGGGTGGGTAAAACCCCCACTCAAGCTGCTGCTGAGGCCGTGCCACACCTGGGGACACTCGTCCCCAAGCCGGGGGTGACAAATGACCGGGACTCTGCTGCGTTCAGTGCGGTGGGATCCGTTTTTATCCGCTTGGAAGCGGCGCGTGCGGAGCTGCCTGGTCGACACCAGGATCCGTGTCCAGGCGGGATCTCCGCCTCGGGAGAGGGTGGTGTCCTCCCAAAAAGTGGGATGGCAGCGGCTGCGGGCTGTCCCTGCCCTCACAGGGAGTTGTGCTGGGGGGATTTGGGATATTTTACTGTTACAAGTCCTTAACTTGCTAAACTACTGAATTCCTGCGGGGTTTAAGCCGTAAAAAAACGGGAATTTCCTCCTGGCCCCATTGAGTCACGTGTGTCCCATGGGAAAGCCCAGTGGCTCCCTGTGCTTCCTCCTCCCCACCCTGCTCTGGCTCCTCGTGCTCCAAAGGAGTTGCCTGCATTCCTGGGGGGCTCAGCCACCTCCAGGATATCCCAAGATGGAATTCCCTGAGGAAACAGCGAGGGGGGAACGCCACACGCTGATCCTAAGGACACTCTAAAGCTGCTCCAGAAAAACAAAGATGGGTTTTATCCAGGTAAAGCGATGGTTCCTGGGAACATCTCCCATCATCCCCATCCTGAGCTTATCCCAGCAAAGCAGCCCTGAAATTCCGGTCGCTTGGATTTGGCGTGTGCCCCCAAAAACTGTTTGTAGGGAGGTTTCAAGGCCTGGAAGCAGCAAACACTGAATTATAGCCACTAAAATCCACGGAATCCTGGGAAGCGGGGAATAGCGGGTGAACAGGGAATTCTGATTAGCCAAGCAGTCGGAAAACCCGATTTTGGGAAGCTCAGTGGGACAACGGGATGCCCCAAGGCTTGGGAATACCTGTACATGGGCAGGTGTGCTCCGTGCTCAGCAGGATTCTCTGTTTCTCCCTGAAATTGGGAAGGAAATGCCTGGATGTAGCTCAGCACTCTTCCCTCCACCTGCCCTGAGTGGTTTTTCCTGGTTTTAAATTGGGAAGTAACTTCCTTGGCAGGTTTATTGTCCCCTTGGCAATCAGTGGCCCAGGCTGGCACATCCTTCCTCAGGTGAGTCATGCCAAGCTGGGATAAAAGCCCCTGGAAGAGGAAACAGGGAATGTTGTGGGGGGCAGAGCCTGCAATCACCCCCCTCAGCCAAGACCCCCCAGTACATCCCACCCCATTCCCGAGGGAAGGAATCAATCAGTGGTGGCCCAGGAGGAGCTGGGATCTCTCAGGTGTCCCCACGACGCTCAGCCATGGGATTTAGGGAGATCCCCAACAAACCAAGTGCCTGAGGGTTTGGAAACATCTCTAGTGCCTTTTTCCTTATGGAATAGCCCCAGGGAACAGCGTTTTCCCACATATATTCCCAAATGCTGCCTCGGAAACCGTGCCCCGGGTGGTTTAAATGGGATGTGGCAATTCCTGGAGTGCCAAAGCCAGCCCTGCCCCCACGGTGGTGGCAGCAATCCCTGGGATCGGGAGAGGACAGGGATTCAGGATGAAGTTTTTTATGTCGATGGTACCTTATGTCTTAAAGCGGTAGAGATTTAAGACAGAGAAGTTTTGGGATGCTCCATCCCTGGGGAAGCGTTCCAGGACACACTGGATGGGTTTGGAGCTAAGTTTTGTAATGGAAGGTGTCCCTGCCCATGGCAGGGAGTGGGACTGGATGGGCTTTAAGGTGCCTTCCCACCCAAACCATTCCAGGATTCCATGATCAAAATCATCCATCGGCTTCTGCCCTGCAACGAGCTCCGAAGGGGCTCAGAGTTACGAAATGAAGGAGTCATGGAATTGCTTCCAGGCCAAAGAGCTGTTTGCATGGATCCCCCCCCCCTTCCAAAACACATCTCTGCCCCTTCCCAGTCCCCAATCAGTACCAAGAGAGTTCACAATCAGGCCTTTCCCTGTGTGGGACGGAGGGAATTCCGAGCCGACCTCTCCAGCTTGGGGAAATCCCTCCCTATCCAGCGGCAAAGAGACATTCCTGGCAGGAAGGAAGACAAAAGGGTGGAAACGAGGCTTTTTGGGAGTTGTTTCAAAAGCAAATTCCCAACTCTTCTGTCCTACTGTTGGAGCTTAAAGCCTGTAAATAGAGACTATGGCACCACTGGAAGAATTAAGGAAAAAAACCACCACGTAAAGCACTAATTTTGTTGGTTTAAATGTTGCTGCCACAGCTTTAATCACTGTATTTTGCCAGCCAGTTTGTAGAGTTGCATTTGTAGCCGGTTATTATTGATTCCTGGTTTTTATTTGTGGGGAACAAGCGTGGTTTCCCTCTTTTCTTCCTGATTTATATTTATATTTTGCTGAATTTGAGGGCTGAGTCTCCGGATTCCCCGGATTTTTTTTTGTTTGTTTTGTTTTGTTTGGCTTATTTTAGACTTTGTTTTATGCTGGAGGTAAATGTGCCCATATGAATAAAATATATAAATACTGCTTTGTATCCAAGGATGGCTCCTGGTGTTTTCCTCCCTTCTGAGGGAATAACTCAGGTGAGTGACTGTAAAACTGCCCACAGGATGGAGGAAATTCCAAGTCTTTATTCAGTGGAAATTTCTGGATATGCCCAGTCACGGTCATTTGGAATGGGGATAAAAAGGAGAAAGGAAGGAGGGAAAAGAAATTAGGAAGAGAAAATAAAGGAAGAAGGAAAAAAAATGAAGAAAGGAAAAGGAAGAAGGGAAAAGTTAAATGGAGAAGGGAAAAAAAGGAAAAGGAAAAATCAGAAAGGAAGGACAGAGGAGAAAGAAGGGAAAAGGAGGGGAAAAGGTGAAAGGAAGAAAAAAGGAAAAGGAAAATCTGCTGCTGACTTCTCATTACTCCCATATCAGATTGAGAAGGAGCCAAGAGTCCACAGAAGGAAATCTTCCTTCCCAAATAGGAACCTGGGGCTTGAATTTGTGATTTGGAACTGGAGTGGTTGGAAAGCTGGGCTGAAATTCCAATCTGCCTCTTAAAGACCCATAAATCAATTCCCTGTTTCTAGGCCAGGCACTTCATTCAGGAATTAATGAAGGGCACATCCAGCATGACAAACACCCTGGTTTGGGATGAGAACAGGCATAGAATTCCCAAAAAATGCTGAGGGGATGCAACAGCAAAGGAGGCTGAGGGATGAAAAGCAGATTTAGGATTAATTCCCCCATCCCAGCTGCACCAGGACACCAGGTGGCAGAGCAACACTCGTGATCACACACAGCATGGAAAACTGGGATAACCCTGGGCATATCCCAAGGTACCTGGATCTTGTGCCAATACCGATAAATGAAGGCTCAAGGAATACTTTCACTCTCCACAAATCCCTGACAGGAAGCTGGAGCCAGGTAGGATCGGTCTCTTCTCCCAGGGAACAAATGAAGGATAAGAAGAAACAGCCTCAAGCAGCACCAGGGGAGGTTTAGGTTGGGCATTAGGAAAAATTCCTTCGTGGAAAGGGTTTTAGAGCACCAGAACAGGCTCCAGAGGTAGAGTCACCATTCCTGGAAGGATTTAAAAGTCACGTGCATGCGGCACTTGGGGACACGGGTTAGTGGTGGCCTGGAGGAATGGTTGGACCCGACGATCCTAAAGGGGTTTTCCAGTCTTAGGGTTCCCATAATTCTATCCAAGCGATTTGGAAAAACCAGGTTAAAAAAAAAAAAAAAAGAGAGAGAACCACGAGAACCACAAACCAGGTGTCCCCAGGCAGGTGTGTGTCACAGAGCCGCTTTTATTCACGCGTGGGTCACTGCCTGTCGCAGATTACACCTGCCACAGGCGTTTTCCCGCTGAAATATAAAAGAAATACAAAAAGAGCTTCCCCGCATCCCCCATCCAGACCCCCCAGCGGGGTTCACACGTAGATCCCGACCCAGAGCAGCAGGAAGAGGACGCCGAAGCCCATGAAGAGCGAGGCCACCAGCGAGATCAGCAGCTCCTTGTAGATGTCCCGGGTGTACTTGGTGGATGTCACCTCGTAGCTGCCAGGCCGGGGTTAAGGCGACAACACAGCGAGGCGTGGCGATTCCCACCCGCTTCCCAACCCCGGGAATGAGGGCGATAAACCGGGAGTGCGAGGCACGGCAACGGGCCGGCACCCCCAACCCGCTCCCCCGCGCTCAGCCGCGGGGATACACGAAGAACCAGGCGGTGAAGAACATGCCGATGGCCAGCAGCACCACGGTGAGGTGCGGGAACACGGCCGGGTTCACCGGACTCGTGTATCTGCTCATCGCCTCCAGCTCCTGCGGGGACACGGCGGCGCTCAGCGGGGCCGGGCCGCCACGCCGCCG
The DNA here is from genome assembly GCA_013400915.1 of Pardalotus punctatus. Taxonomy (NCBI): domain Eukaryota; kingdom Metazoa; phylum Chordata; class Aves; order Passeriformes; family Pardalotidae; genus Pardalotus; species Pardalotus punctatus. Next base: position 247 of record VZTX01001119.1, on the reverse strand, counting down.
GGCCCCCCCCGGTCCCCACAACCTCCGCCCTCACCATGCTGCCGGTCCCAACTACGACACGTCGGCTCCGCTCCCGCCGCAGCACGTCCGGCCCCCTCGGCCGCCGGAAGTGGAAGTGAGGACGGGNGCGGGAGCCGCTCCCCCATTGGCTGGCGGCGGCTCCCGGCGGGCTCGGCGGCGGAGCGCGGGAGCGGCGGCGGCGCGAGAGGCCGGGTAATGGCGGCTGAGGGGGAACGGGGGCTCTGAG
>VZTX01001111.1:26629-50762 GCA_013400915.1 Pardalotus punctatus | reverse complement strand
GCTCTGAGCACAACCTGCCATTTCGAGATTTTGCAGAGATGCTCTTATTACATTTCCTTTTCTGATGCTACTACAGAAAGCTTTAATCCTCACTTAAAGCATGTACTGATCTTTTCCTAACGGCAGAGCTGATGCCAAAGTGCCCCCACAGGCACAAGAACCAGATCACTTCTGTTAATCCCATCTTTCAGGTGTTCCTAAGGATGCCTGCCTGGGGTTACCTGTCTCAGGTAGATGGGGAGATGCATATTTCTGGCTCCCTTTTAGGTGCTTGACCTACCTTTTTATTGCCACAATCCATAAGCAAGGATGAGAGGAGTGGAAGGAGAGGCCTTTAAGGATGGTGCTGCACTTGCAGCGTGGTCTGCACGGCCCTTGCCGCCCGTCAGGGCCCCAGGGAGCACCTTCCCAGGGAGCTGACCACATCTCTCCACAAGGCTCCTAAAGAAGGAACAGTCCAGCAGAAACCATCGCAAGGGAACATTTATCATTGTCCTTACACCCAGTGACGACTCACATGGCCTTTGCTAAAGCGTGTGGAAGGAATGGAATTTATTGCTTGACTCTGCAGGACAGGGCCGGGATCCAGAGTGGCATCCGCTCAGAAAGGGCCGTGCTCCAAGCAGATCCCCGTGCGTAGCAGACTCCTCTTCCCACTTGGAATGGGACTTGTGCTCTAAAAGAAGCAGATGAGCCAGGCTGCAGTCAAGGGCCAGCACACTCACATCAATAGGGGATGGCATCCATTCCTAGGGATCAGGAAAATCAGGACTGGGCTTGTGCTAAGTCCTGCTGATGTCAGTGGCAAAGTTTGATTTGATGTTTGCCTTCCTTCAGCCTCAGCTCAGGAACATTTTGAGTTCAGGGTTTAGTACCTGCTCCAATTTAAACACTCACACAGGTGACCCCTGGAAAGAACACTTGAAGTAACTTTGTTTTTACCCCAGTTCAAAGTTAGTGTGCCTGACGGGAGATTACTGCAGGGAAAAAAAAAAAAAAAAAGAAAATAAGAAAATCAGAAAGCTTAAAATGTTTTTGGTGGGTCAATTCTCTCTTGACACATAAAGATGCAGGTACATAATCCCTTTTAAACACTGGAAAAATCATGTTCATACAATCATATTGAATGTGGATATTATTTTAAAAGAAGGAAAATGATACAGTTTGATGGATCCTGACCAAAAAAAGAAACCAAAACTTTCATTTGGTGGGAAATATTAACATTTCAACATTTTTCCAATACTGTCATTTTTAAGAAATCCCTGAATTCCTGCTCCCAACCAGCCTCTCTGGCCAGCAGCATTAGACACAAAGCCAAAACCCAGCAGAAAGAGTCTCTTTTAATAGTGTACACACACCATGTTTATAAAACCCGCACTTTGTTTTTACTTGACTCTTCTAGAGGATGTACAACTTCCTCAGCATTTCACTTCCATAGATTCTCCAAAGGCTTGGGGTATTCCAGGCTGGCCGTGAGCCAAGGCAACCATAAATCAGCCATGGCAAGAAGTTCTCTCCTCAGTGTTTCTTCCCCACGACAGCTTTTTGGGGAGCATAATGTTTTCATTTGCTATGCAGGATCCTTTCTTTGGTGATATAGTCTCAAGGAATTTTTAAAACAACCATTCTATGCAAAAGGTTTCTGTACTCCATGTGCACCTATGGAGCCTGCTCTGGCACCACGCAGGGCAGTGGTGCTGGGATGCAAGGGAAGCGTGGACATGACAGAGAACAGTTTTAGTATCATTTTTCTAGGTTGCAGTCTTTATTAGGTTGCAAAAACCAGGACTAGAGCTTTGTTCTGAACTGTCTTACAGACAAGCCCTGGAATATGTGTGAGATAACCCAGAAGAGATTTTTTTCACTGGAGTTGAGACAAGGAAAAGATTTGGGCTTTTTTTCTGACATACAAAGGCCTGGGTGTTTTTTTTCCCTTCTTCTAGAAAATTGTCTTTTAGCCTTTCCAGAAGGTGACAGCAGGTAGTGCGAAAAGAACGGAGGTCAGAAAGCAGCATTTCTCTGGGCTGGTGTAGTTTCTAATCGTGGTGTGTGTTACTACAGGGCAGCGTCTGTCTGGTGAACCCACACAGCAGATCTGTTTAGGCCAGGAAAACACAAACAAGTAATGAAATCGAAGTGTCCTACCATGGGATGCAGTGCTTCTGCCAGAAAGGGTGTCTGTCCCAGGGCTACCTGGTTCCCCCACAGCATTCTCTGGTTCAGCCCAGGGTTTTTCCTCCTTTTTTTTCCCTCCTCCAGACACCAGCTTGGAGCTGCTGCTTTTCCTCTAGGAAGGTGATGGAGACCAGCCAGGAAGCTGGTGCCATTACAGCTGTCTCACGAATTTCCATGTTGCCAGGGCGGAGGAATGGCCAAGGGAGGGGGAACGGGCAGATGGATTTTCCAGCTAACACCTGGTGAAAGAGGGATGACAGAGTCTCACTGAGAACAATGGGTTTGGTTTGAGCTGCTTGTCAGGAACTGACCTCTTTCCCCTCTCATCCTCTGAGCACAGGATCCTCAGGATTCTTGTTTTCTTTCTGTTCTCCCTCCCTGAGATAACATTTTCCTCTCAGTGCTGTGACACACACAGTGTCCACCAGGTCTCCTTGACATCAGTGCCTCCAGTCCAAGTCCTTGCTGGTGTCTCTGTGGGTGTTGAAGGACTGCGAGGGTTGACTTTAGCTGCAGAGGTCAGGTTGTAGCAATCCCTCTCCTAAAGCAGCTGCCTCCCCTTGCAGACAGCCCAAGGCTTTTGGCAGACACAGAGGCTGTGTCAGGGTGGAGGTGTTTAACTCCCTTTTGCCACCAGCTGGGCATTTTGTGTGGGGCAAGCACATGAGGAGGTCACTTGTCATTTGGGCTGCAAGGACAGGAGGTGCAGCGCTTGCCTGAGGTCTGATGAAGGCAAATGCAAGTGCAGCCCTGGTGGGGAGGATGCAGCTGCATCCTCCGGAGTGTCCAGGCTGCAGCGGATCCGCCCTCCCTGTCAGGGACCCGGGGCTGCTGCTCCGGAAGCCAGGCCATGATACACCCAGGAGGAATGAGCATTGCTCACAGCCTCTGCAATCCAAGTAGAACCCAAACCCACAGTTACAGCGTGCCCCCTCCTCAGAGCCCCTCAGGGAGATGTCAGCCAAAGCAGTCAAGTGAGGGCAGATGGGGGAGCAAGCCAAGGATTGCCCTTGGGTGAGGGTCAGGCTCTGCTCCCAGGGAACAAGGGACAGGACAAGGGGAAACAGCCTCAAGTTGCACCAGGTGATGTTGGTTGTGTATTAGGGAAAATACCTTCACCAAGAGGGTTATCAAACCCCAACACCAGCTGCCCAGAGAAGCAATGCAGTCACCGTCCCTGGAGGGATTTAAAAGCCGGGTGGATGTGGCACTTGGGGACATGGGTTAGCCGTGGACTTGGCAGTGCTGCAGGAATGGTTTGACTCGATGCTCTTAGAGGTCTTTTCCAACATAAATGGATCGGTGGTTCTGTGCTAGGGCAGGCAGGAGTTGCCCATGCTCTGTGCTGGTTGTAATGCCTGGACAGCAGCCACGTGAATCATCCAGCTCCTCCCAGGAGCTCCTCCCTGGGCTCCCATCCCCAGCTGACGGGCGCTGCTGCAGCAGCTGCCCATGGCCCCTCTGCCATTGCGGGTGGCACGAGGGGGCAGAGGGCAGCCACAAACCAGCTGCGTGTTCAGCACGTGCACGCTTGGTTTTCTCAGCCACACACAGAATTGCTGGCACATTTTGTACCCCTGGTGAGATGCAGTCATGGGAGGCCCTGGACAGGGTTAGCAGGGGGATGTACAGATAAAACTGAGTCGGAAATTTGGAGTGGCAGGGACTGTGCATTCACACAAAAAGGAAATTATTTGTGCTAAAGTTCCTTAGGTAAGTTGTGAGTGTCTTTGTTACAAAGAGACAACACCAGTTTAAGCACCTGTGCCACTGCATGCTTTATCCTGATGTACAGCTGAAGAAAAATATAAAGATATAAAAAAAATGAAAATAACACTAAACATTATCACAGTGTCTGTGGCAGCAAAGATTGGCTTCTTCCCATGCTCTGTGCAGAAAAACAACCCTGCAAGTGCCAACAGCAGCTGAGGGCTCCTTGTGCCTCTTGGGTGCTACCTGCGAGCAGCTCTCAGCATGGAGGGAGGAGAAAGAGGTACACCTGACTCTGGGATACACCTGACTCTGGGCATCACAGAGAGGAAGTGATTTAGCCTTCAAATGTGCCCAGTAGTTAAAACCTGACAGCAAAACCTATGTGTGGAAATCCTGCCTGGAAAAGAGTCAGGTACTTTTCAAGTGTTATGGTAACTAAAATCACAAAAAGGGGGCAAAGAAAGAAAAGGGGCTTTTCATTTTTTCTGCTGTACTACTTTTTATTATTTTAAAACTTGATTCTAATTAGGTGATGCAAATTCTTCAGATGAACTCTGGGTCTGAGGGGGAATATAAGGTTTTATAGAGTCCGGCGTGAGGTTGTGTGTTTTGTACCTTGTCTCCTAGCACCAAAAACCACATGGATGTGAGAGGCTGTTTTATGATCCGCCAGGGCTGTTGTTGGACAGGCTACAGTGAGCTGAGTTATTCCAACCACATTGGGTTGCTGTTCCCTCCCTCTTTCCTTCTCTCTTTTTTCCCCCTCTTTCCCTTATTTTTTTTCTCTCTTTTCATTTTTTTTTTCATTTTTTTCCCCTTCTCACCAGGCAAGTGCAAGAGGGATGGATGCTTTTACCACCCTTGTGCCAGAACTTTCTTGCTGGACTTGGCACCAGCAACGCTTCTCATCTCCCTTGCAAGCCCTTTTTCCTTGCTGGCTGGGATTTCACCAGGCGTTTCTAAAGAGGCAGCAAACTATGTTGGTTACTCTTTCAATTGCTCATCTCTTTAGTGTTTTCAAGGAAAAAAACCCCAACCCAAAAAACAACAACTCTGTGCTCCTGCTGCGCAGCAACTTCCGTCAGCGGATTTGGGAGCTTGGCAGACGTTAATGAGCTCAGACTCACAATGCCCCTGTCATCTCTATTTCACAGAGGGGGAAGACTAAGGTGTGGGCAGGCTCAGAGATTTGCCTGGGCACACACAGTGTCTCAATTCCACCCTGACCTGGGTTGACTTCTTGGTGCTTTGACCTCCTCAGGTTGATTCTGGTCTTGCCTCCCCCTGCTCCTTTACATTCTGACTGCAGTTTTTCCTGTCAGTCAGGTGGCTTTGCAAGCTGTAATTACAGAAATAACACCCTCCCATCTTCCCAATGTTATCCCACTCCCAGTCAGTCCTGGGCAGACATATTCATTGGATTACATGACTCTTTATTTAAAAAAAAAAAAAAAAGGTTTTAACTGCTGCTCCCAGAGAGACAAGGTCAGCTCTACATCAGAGCGTCACAACAGCCCTGTTACATTCATGTTGCACATTGCTTTCTTTATATTGCCTCTTCTCTCTTATTTTCTGCTTGTGAGGCCTGTGCAACAGAACTGAACACTGACAGTCATGCATTTAGCACTGGGAGAGCCATTCAGGGTAAGGGCAGTGTGGAATTGTTTCCCCTGGTTTTAGAAATACCACCTGTGCAATGTTTTCAGCTCACCTGAAGTTCAGTCCAAGGAAAACTGAAAGAGCTGTCAGTGTTCACATGGGTTTTAGAAGCCCTTGGGTCATAAGGGTCTAACTCAGTGGGGTGTTCTTCATGAATCCTGGTGCAGGAAGAAAACACAAATTAACTTCGTGCCTTCCTGCCCTTCAGAGAGGAAAACTGTGCGTTGTCCCTGTCTTGCTGTAAGTGGAAACAGGCTGCTCACGGAAAGTAAGTCTGTTCTGAGATGAAAATATCTGGCTCTGCTCAGTCTTATCCAGCCCAGGCTGGGATTTGCACCAGTTGTTATCTGAATCTTCTGAGTACTTGTCTCTATTCTGCCAAGGCCAGCATCAAGCTTTCATTCCTAGTGGGATTTTCTATCCAGGCAGGGGTGGGACTTGGTTGGTTGTGGTGACAGCTGATTGCAATGACAGCTGTATGTCCCCATCAGTATCCTCAAGGCCAAACTGCATCAGTCTCTACCAAATACATGTGGACCAGAGAAGCCCATGTCAGTCCTGGGCATGAAGGGTTTGAAGGTAAGGATGCCTGTCTTTAGACTGAACTTTTGCCTTATCTCCTTAGGTAATTTTGGGCCAGGAAAAGCATTTTAACCTGTATGTGTCCTGAATGTTAGGGGTCAACTCTGCCCCAGGCAGATGGTAGTGAAAACCAATGGTGCCACTTGCGTTCAGTGGCTCCTTGGATTGCCCTTTCCAGTGGCATGGTATTGGCCAGGATTTATTTTCCACTGACAGAGGAAATATCTGTGATGATTATTTTCCCTGTACAGCCAATTTTCTTTGTGTGAGACAAGTCAGCCAGAGTAGGATGTTTGCAGAAGACACAGACCCCAAGGAATTTGTCTGCTTTGCTTATGACTGTGATAGTTCATGATTCAACACATGAGAGTGCCTTGGGTCATATTCCTATCTGGGGAGACTGAATGCAATGCTGCTCTCATTCACTCTGGTAGGAAGCTGTTGGTTCCTTCCTGGTGATTACAGAAGTGTAACTGTCTCCCTTTTGGTATGAATAAATCAGGGAAGTGAGCTGAATAATGGGGACAATCAGCAGAGTTCAAATCCCTGCATTTGCTCCTTTCTGCCAGGTTAAGATCGCTGGATGTACAGATGATTCCTGCACAGAGCTGGTGGCCAAATGCCACCCAAGCTAAGCATCAGAGGCAGAAAAATCAGCTTTGCTTAGAAAGAGAGGGACAAGCATGGAAAATCCCCCTAATTATTGTGAATTACAGCCAAAACCACTTGAAAGCAGAATAGTTCATGCTCATTAAGTAGACTTCGTAGGTTGAAAATGTCGTATTTAAGTAGCAAATCACTTTCTTAAGGTCACATAGACAAACTGGTATGAGGTATAACACATGGCCCCAGCAGAGGTGGGTGTCAAGGTTGCTGGAAGGAAGCTGAATGTGCAGGAACCTCAGCAGAGATGTGTTGTCTTGGGAGTCCTCTTACTTCTTACTCACTGGTCTGATTTAAACAACTGGCAGAAATCGGTGTGATGGATGACATCAGCAACGCTTTGTGCTCTCCTATCCCCAGGTCTGAGAGAGGGCACAAGGTGTGATCTGTGAGCAGATCCTGCCTTGGGCTGGAGCACAGGCTGTAGCCCAGGAGTGACCTGGCCACGAGCACCAGGCAGTGTCCGAGTCCCCCAAGGCAGGGGGCTGTCTCTGCTTTAGCAGATGAAGGTATTTCTGAAGGGAACAAATCCAACTCCAGAGTAGTCTGTCTGCTGACATCAATGGATTGATATCACAGATGGAATGGATCCAGTCCCCTAGACTGGTTCATCTCAGCGTTTCTAGAGTAATTAATCCTGATGGCTGCGTTCCCTCTTCCTGCTGCTCTTCCCTCTTGGTTTTGTTCTTCTTTGTGTTTCATCCTCCTTTATACTCATCCTTCCATGCAGACCCCTGGCTCTGCACTCGTCCTCTGCCCCTCCTTTCCCTGCACATGGGGAGGGGTGACATCCTCCTGCAGCCCCTCCAGGGGCTGTGTGTGCCCTGGGAACAGTGGAGCTTCCTGGAGGAGAGGGGCCAGCCAGGCAGCGGCTCCTTCTCCTGCCCTGGCTGTATTTCAGAGGGCCAGGGCAGACAGCCCTGCTGCCCACACGGCTTTGTGGAGAGGCTGGAACTAATCAGGATTACACCACAATTAAATAAAAGACAGAGTGCCCCTTGCAAGGAAAGGGAAGAGCATCCCTGAGGTCCCTGAGCCCCTGATCTGCACAGAGAAATCCTGCTGTAATAGATCAGTGCTTTTCACCCCTGGGCATTGCACATGTTTTCACTGAGACTGTTATTGGTGCCTTCTCTATATCTCAAGCAGGAAAAATGAGTTTTCTACCTACAGGGAAAGAGCTACTATGGTTTATTAAGCTTGTCAATATCTTAGAAAAATTGTTTATGTACTGCTTCTAGTTCCACTTTACTGCAGACTTGCCCAGCCTCTCCTAGCTGTTCTGGATTACTCACTGTGCTCTGATCGCAGGAGACCTGTGAGCAGTTGTTAGCCATGTGTGTGCATGCTGGCCCATCTTACACACTCCATTTATTCAGCAGTGGCCAAAATATGCCATGCAGCTGGTCTTCCTGCTCTGCCTGCATGTAGTTTCTTTTTTGTAGCAGAAACAATTGTATTTTTATTTTGTTTTGTTCATATGCAGCCAGTTACAGAGGAGCAATGTGAAGAAACATGATCTAATATAATGGTATTTACTAAATATACACATTTCATGCCTGACTCTATACATCCTCCTAGTTTCTGGAGCGTTCCCTAGCATAGGACGCTTCCCAACTTTTAAAGAAATGCCTCTTCATTGCTCCATGCCACAACAAACCACATGCATTTGTATTTTCTCTCACTGAAACGCGGTTATTTCATTCACCATCATAAAAGGGAGCGAGAATGTTTGTGTATAGTAAAACAAGACAGAAAAGAGATCACTGTGCAGACTGTGGGGAATGATTTAATTTTCTCTTCTGCCAAAAATATTTCATTTGGGTGGAAAGGTGAATATCACTTCTGTGTGAAAGCCACTGGCCATCTATAAAGGAGGAGCCCAAAAGGCACCTTTCTTTGTGTTATATAAATTTCTTTAAATCCTCCCAGTACCTCAGAATAAAGGGCTGAAGGAAGCAATATTTTTGACATGTTCTTTTAAAACCAGTCCAAAGCACCCTTTTACTAATGTCATACTTACCTATCTTATATTTTGAGGGGAGAACACCTTTTCTGGACGTTAGCCACACGAGCCCAGCAGAAACACAACCTCCTTGCTGGCTTTGAGGCAGCCCTCGGGCTCTGCAGGCTGGGCTGTCAGGTGCTGCTGCAGATGAGCAGCCGCAGAGCTGGGGGGAGTTTCCAGTAAAGTTTCAGTCTCTCACATCTGAGCTCCAGACAGACTAACCACAACAACAGACTATGGCAACTGCGGCAGCAGCAGGGAGGAAGCAAGGCACATCTGGCCTTTGACTTCATTTAAAGAGATTTGGGGTTAGACTGTTCTCTCTTTTTTTTTTTTTCTTCCCTCTCTCTGCTGTCCTTCAGGGCTGTTCCGCAGGACTCAGGGGCAGACATGATTTGAAACCACGCACCTCGGGGTGCCAGACGAGACAGACACCAGGGCTGGCCCCACCTCTGCTGTACCCTCAGCAGGACATGGTTGAAAAAGGGGGGGCTGCCTTCTGACATGACCTTATTGGGGTCATCTTCCTCCTTCTCCCCAGCTGATGGACTTAATTTCTCTGTGGTTTCCATCTCCCTCTGCTCCCCAAATTGAACACACTCGAGGACACAAAACTGTTCCATTCACAAGATACATCTTGGGCAATGAGGAATTTGCTGGGCAGGATGTCACCTAGCCAAATAAGTCTCTCTGTCTGCATTTTTTTGTTTTTTCTTCCTGGCTGATGGAGCTGTGGTTTGTTTACTTATTAGTGTACTTTTTTCCCCCTTTTTCTAAGGAGGAGTGTTTGAAGTACAGGTCCTTTAGAGGGAATGAAGTGTAGTAAACACATTAGGAACAGGGACAAGCTGAGGCTGAATTAGGCAAGCCCTCTAGAAGTGATATTTAACACTTTCTTAGCAGTGTTCAGGAGCAGACCCCTAACGATGTGTGTCTCATTGCCTGTTACAGAGCAGGGAAACTGAGGCACAGATCAATGAACTGATTCATTGAAAGGCAGCAAAGGGCCAGGGTAGAGCTGGGGACTGAGCCACAGTCTCTTGAATTCCAGTCCAGAGCTCTCTTCACCAGGACACAGTGTTTGGGTGTTGCCTGGTTTCTGTGTTACTCTGTCTGCACAGGAAGCAGTTCACGTAAGACGTGAATAAATGTGAATAGTGCTCAGAGTTGATTTTTTATTTCACCATGTTTTCTTTTTAAAGGACAGTCTCCCAAAATAAATGTTCCCTTGAGTCAGTTCAATCTCTAGTAGGAAGAGTTTCCACAGAGTAAAGACCTTTACCATTAGAAGTAGACAAATGGGTGACTCAAAATTTTTGAAAACATAGCCCATGATCATATAACTTGCTATATTAGGAACTTGTGTAATTGACTCTTCTGCTCAGTAACTTCTGAGAACAGCTAGTATAGACACTTCAGGGAAAAACAACCCTGCCCTCCCTTTCACCTGCCCCTGGGTCTCTATAAAAGATGATTGTGTAACATTAATTTCTCTGTAATCTCAGCTGTCTCTTTGGGACCAGCATTGTTACTCTTCCAACCTTTTCACTGCTACCTAAAAATGGCCTAACCTCGATTTTGTCTCCCCAGCTGAGATTCCCATGGGCTACGACAAAGGGCCACTTGACACAGATGCAGCATTGCCCTTTCCTCAGTGGATTCACTGCTGCTTCTGGTAAGGCTTTTCCCCAGACTTGGGCAGTTTGTCCTGAGCAACTCAGTCCTGCAACCTTCCATCCCTTATTCACTTCTGTCTACTCTGGCTCACTGGTATGATGTCACTGTAGCTTCTTTATTGCTTAAATTACACTAATGATTGTCACAAGGGCAGCACTGGTCAGGCACCTCCCTGTTCTGTCAGAATGCACTTTCCAAACCGTGGTGTCAGGACAGGAGAGGATCCCAGCGAACGATGTCCTCACTAAAATGAGTGTCTGTATGTCACTGTCTCCTTGCCCTGCTGGAGAAAGGGAAGGGAATGGGAACTGGAGAGGAAAACGGTTTGGAGATACAGGAGTTAATACCTCAGTTACCTCTAGGAAGGGAGGAGAGTGTGAGACAGACAAAGGGTGGGAAATGCAGTTTCCTGATGGAAGAACTTTGGCTGACACATTTGTTGTGAGTAACACAGAGCCAGTGACCCATGTCTGATAGCTATTTATAACTGCTCAACAATGATCCCCTTATCATGGGGCTGTGGGCAACGTCTGCACATCAAGCAGGGGGAGAAATCAAGGCAGAAGTGATGGGTTTTGCAACAGCAGTGAGCAAATTGCCAAGAACCCTCTTCTCTGAGAGAGAGGCCATGGTCCAGCAGAATACATGGACTCAAAATCAGAGAAAGGACCCTTGTACTACCCACACACTGTGCAGGATTCCCAGCTTGGTTCACTGTCCTGCCCACTTTCTCAATCCAGTTCAGGTGCCTGGGCTGAAATAATTTCTCCCAGCTCAGATGGGCTTGGGCACAGGGAGAGGCTGTGCTGACAAATCACAGCCTGATTACTGGCAGTGAGGCCTCTACCAGAAGGTTTCCAAGATCTGTAAGGCACTGGACTGTGCTGTCTGTCCCTCTCCCTGCCAGGACTAGATTCACTTTACAGAAACCACAGCAGATACCTGAAAGCAGAGAGCCCTGGCATCAATGCCTCCTTAAAGACCTGCCAGGGAGAAGGGACACTTTCCTAGTGAATGCACAGGAGGACTCAACTCCTTGACCTTTCTCTGACTTCTAGGATGAGCTAATATTTGGGCAGTAACTTTCTGCTGGGATAATCCATCTCTGAGTGACAGTGACACCTCTGTGTTCAGGGCTGAGGTTTGTGGGTCAGATGTTTGCCCAGTGCGTGGGATTCCCAGGAGAAAGTACCGTGTTTCTGCAAGCTATTATTAAAGCCAATTATGTCTGTAAAAATTTCTTTCCGGGTGGAAGGTTGAGGCATTTCATGACATGGAAGTCACACAAAGGACACAGATGGGTATTTATTGCCACACGAGTCCAGCCTCACTCTTCCCCTCCTGCTCCCCCCCATGAGGTGCAGAACCGGTTCTCCCCTCCCAGAGGCAGTAACCTAAAACCCCGTGTAGCAAGAGGGGAGAGGGAAGAGCAGTCATGTCCAGCTCTTGATGTGACACTCCTTTCCCTGAGGGGCTGAAGAAGATTTGACATGGAAACTTCCTTCACCCTGTTATCAGTGACTTGGTCCCATCCCCGCCAGGCTGTCTCACGGGGTGTCCTTGTTTCAGAGGCTTGGGACATTAACAGCTACCAGACATGACTGAGCCACACTGATAACACACCAGAGAGCCACTGTCTGGTGAGGAGTGTAAGCACCTAAAGCCCCTGCCTGATTCCTGTATCAAGGCCAAGAGGGAAACCAAATCACCTTGTGAGCCTCCTCTATGGATGCAGTTTCCACAAATAAACCAGAGCTGGCTGAAAGCTCCAGCTCCCAGGCAAAAAAAAAGTGCTTCCATCCCATTTCAGTCCAAGAGATCAAGTAGATCAGTTTTATCTATAAACAGGCCAATGTTCTGGAACAAATAATTCTGTAGCTCTTCTGTTTTCTCAACTGGATCTTTATTTGCATTGTCAGCTCAGAACAATGTCACCTAAACCTTGCTTAACAGTGGACTGCACCTACATCACATAAAACTGAATTAATTGCAAGGAGCTGCAGAGATTGTCTATCCAGTAATGCCTTCCTCCCTCCTGCCTGAGCAGCTGCAGGCTCGCTGCACTCATGTTCTCTGTTCAAGAGGCAGTAGAGATTCTGACTTGTGTTATGGTCATGAATTAGTCAGTTCTTACACTTGTGAGAGAGTTGCTGCCACTCAATCATGTCAAGCTGTCAGCAGAATTTTGTGAATTTTACCTGCTGAATATGGATGTTTTTGCTGTTGTGATAGAATGGAGACTTGCCTACATCTCAGGCAATGGCTGAGCTATTAACCTGCTCCTCACTTATTTTCATCTCTCATGGCAACAGGTGAAATCAAATTTATTCTTGAATACTGAAAATTACCATTGGGATGTGGTCAGTGGAGGTCAGGGATTGGATTAGATCTTACCTGCTCTTGTGTCCCATTTTCCAAACCCCCACTGCCACTGATAGGGCAGCCTCTCCCTCTGCCCAGGAAGCTGTGACTCCTGCCCTGGGGGCTGTGGTACCTGCATTCAGCGCTTTGATGTATAAATAACTTTGTGCCTCGTGATTTTCGAATGTTGTTTATACCCCACTGGCTGCCACGTCATGTGCCAAGGTTATAAATACGCTGCTGCGTCTAGACTGTATCTAAACTTGGCATTGGGCATCCAGATTCATGAGAGGAGTGGTTTCATCTCTTAGCACAAAGGAGGTGCCCCAAAGTGTTTGATCAGGGGTCCAGAGGGGGCTTGGCAAGAGACTTCTTTGCTCCTGCCGTGCCAGAGGAGCACTGAAGGGACCACTTTCTGAAGGGGCCTTGGAAAATCTCTTCCTCCCGTGCTCCAAAGCTACTGGGCACCCAGCCCAAAGGAAATGCCTGACCTTATCCTTTCCTGATGGGCTTCAATGCACCATTGAGTGCAATGGGTCCAAAACATCACAGACTCACCTTCACTGGCCCTGACAGATCCCAGCTGAGGCTGGGCTTAGGCTCAGACTGGGACTGGGATGCCAGTGGGGTGCTGGATGGATGGAAGACTGAGTGGGAAAAGCAGGGCAAACAAGCATTAGCTGCCCGTTACAGCCACACTGCTACAGCAGGAGCCTCTGCAGGCAAATACAGAGCCAGGAGCAAAGCTGACACATTTCACCGTGCAACAGGAGGGTGATAATCTGTGCTTTAACTGAGGACAGGGAACCACTTCAGGCCAGGTTTTCTGTAGCTCTGTAAGGAGGACTAGGTGAACTCCTTCCCACTCCTGGCTTTTGCTTGGAGGCTGAGAGCACTCTTGACATATTATGGGGCTGTTCCATGAGGGATAAATGACAGAACAGAGGCTCACATCTCACGTCAGAGCACTGGCTATAAACACTTTTTGTGGACCTGCCTTTGCAGGTAGGGCAGAGGTGCCAGCAGGAGCGGTGTGGTGCCTTTGCCTAGTGGCTTTGCACGTGTTTGGAGAAACCGAGAGGTGTGCGGGGTGGGGGGGATGCTGCAGGGTTTCTGTCAGGCCCTGTGTGCTGAATGAGGTGCCTGCACAGGAATCTGGCTGGGGATGTTTGTCCTCCAAGCTCTCCAGCATTCTGGGATGTCCTGGGGAGGCTGCAAAGCTCATTTCCTCAGCGCCTGGCACCGGCTCTGCTTCCCAGCTCTCGGCAGCCATGTGAAGCTGCAGGGAGGCCACGAGGTGAGGCATGTTTGAGCTGTTACCTGGGCAACAGCTAAACACTGACTTCAGATAATCATTGTAAAATAGCTTAATATCAGGGTGATGAAGCAGGGGGAAGGGGGGCTGCCCCTGCCCATGGTCCCAGGGAGTCCCGTAAAACCCTCAGTGAAAAGCTACTTGTGCAAGCCAAGTTGGCTGCAGCTCAGCCTGTGCTCAGAGCTCTTGGCAAGCTGTGCCCAGGCAGAGGCATGGTGGTGTCCTGGTCTCTTCAGAGGCCTCCTGCACCATCACATCCAGTCACCTGCTACTGCCTGCCACCTCTCTGTGTTGTCTTTGGCTTTAATGAGGCTCTGGATGGCTCCATGAAACACATCCAAGGGGAAAGATTTACGCACAGACTGTTTCCCAAGGATCCTCGAGGCAGTGCAGCCTCTTGGCACACCCCTCAGAGTCTCTGAGTAGCAGTCTGGGTCTCTGGCACCACAGAAACTGCTAGAATTTAGTCAGTGATAGCTTACTTTTGGGTTTATCTGTGAAACTGGCAAAAGAAGAAAGCTCTAGGGCAGGTTGCAGCTCGGGTGGTGTTGGGCCAGTCCTGAGGCTGGGTACGTCTGTGACCCAGGCCCATGACAAGGTCTCCAGGCTCAATAGTGCTGTTGAGGTGAATTAAGGGGCTTTGCACAGTGTGTAAAGCATGACCTAAACTTGCACCTAAGCACTCAACCCTTCTGCACCAGGTCCATGTGACAGTGCAGCACTCAGTCTGTGTTTGCTGCTCCCAGATTTACTGGAAAAGGACTTGACCAGGGCAGGCTGTATAATACATAGTCACCACAGATGACAAGCCCTGTTCTGTCTCTGTGGTGGAGCTGGCCCTGCTGGGGTGGGACTCACTTCCAGACAGATGGAGCTGCAGCATTAGGTAGTTATGGGAGGGATGGGATCGTGTTTGACAAGCAGCATGAGGTCACTTTTTCAGTCCCCTTTGGGTGAGATACATCAACAGGCTGCTGTTTGCCTTGAATGAAGTGAGTAATTTATTTTTTAAAATCTGCTTGTGCTGCTTCCCCTTCCCTCTTAACCCATTCTTGTCCTTTGCCTTTCCTCGTTGTTTCAGTCAGAGATGACAAAGAAGTGTGAACTGTATCAAATAATGCCATTTGCCAAGGAGCCTGTTTCTCTCAGTGGCCAGCATACCCTAAGATCACACACACTGGCATCCCCTGAAGCTCTCACAGTCATCTCTATATATCCATAAAACAAAAATAATTCTCCTCCTTTTACCTGCCTTATCCCCTTAGACTGTGAACCATGTGGATCTTACAATGGGATTAAAACTGCAGTAGAATCCTGAGGATCAGATAAAAAGTTGGCATTTAGGGCTCATTTCAGCACAGCTGTTGGAAGAGCGGGTGAACCAACAAGGCTGACGTGCCCACAGCACAAAGACATCCCTGGGCTCCAGCTTTTATTTCCCATAAGCCACAATAAATGGCATGGCAACAGAAAGGGTGGGCTGGGCACTGACCACAGGCATTCCTCAGGTAGATTTATTCTGTGACTGCAGAGAGCCTGGATCTCTCCTGCTCTGCCTCTTCTGCATGTGGTTAAGGACAGAGCAAGAGAAGGAGAAAGGAAATTAACACAACAGAGAACTTGACATAAAAAGTGTTTTATATCGTCTCCTATAAAACAATCTATAAATCCCTGCCCTCCTGCTCCACCCCTCACATGGTTTTCATTTTACTGGCCGGCTGAAAAGAGAGAAGTGGAGGGTACAAAGCACATATTCTTGGTGGGAGAGGTTCCCTTCCCTATAGGCTTCCTACTCACACCTTGTCCCTATGCCTACAGCACAGCATTCTCCTCTGGTGACTAATCACAGTGTGGAGCAAGTCAGCATCTGTCTGCCACGCTCAGCTCCAGGATCCCTGGGTGGGAGCACTCAGGGCATTGCATGTGGCTGGGGAAGCTCCTGCAGCGGTGACACTGAGGCAGCTCTTCAGCATCAGGAGAAAGGGAAAGGACTGAGCTTTGAAAGATCCTTGTGTTCAGATTTGGTCCCAAAAGAAATCCTGAGATGTTTCAGGGCATTGCAGCTTATTCTGGAGTTCCTGGGGGAGCTGGCTGAGGAGCTTTCTGGAAGGATCTGCTGATTGACAGTGTCAAACTTACAGAAAAAGAGGCAATGCCCATAAAGATGTAACAATAGGACACACAGTCCTGAGGGGTTTATTACTGTATTGCAAGAGCCTCGTGGGCTCATTGCTCCTGTATCCATTTGCAATGTTACAGAATATATTTAAATGAAATTCTTCATTCACTGAATAAAAAACAAATCCAGGGGAAAATATGTTCAAATTGAACCAATTATTGCTTTTGTTTCTACGAAACTGTATCCTCATCTTGGGCTGTTAGAGAAGATTGTTTTAAGGCCATGCTGGACAGATTTACTGAGATAATTCTGAAGGTCAGGCAGAGCTTCAATGTTGCAGTGACTGCCTTGGTGATTTCAGGGGTTCTGAGCACAGACTTCATGGCAGAACCAGGGTGTCAGGGATGAGGTAAAGGAAGTAGTCCTGGAATGACCCAATGAATCTTGTACAGTAAGGCATGGAAAATGCTTGGTTACAACCTTGTTACTTAATTCGGGAGTGAGGACAGCAAAGATCAAGACACAGGAAAGGCTGGAAAGGATTTTTTAAAGCTAAGCTAATGATAATAAAAAAACACGTGTGGAAGGTAATAAAACTGATGCGATGGTCAGCCATTTTCCTGAGCACTTTATGCTGATGTTAGCTAACAAAACAGCAGAGTCTTTGGTAACTGAGCTCCTCTCCTCTCTGCATTCCATCCTCGCTTCAATTATTTCATTCCTCTTTAAAAACAACCAATCCTTCTTTTTAAGGGAAAGTTTGCATCCAGTGATTATGTGCAAATCCAAGGAGGTGAGAGGTATTGTTGAGATGAAGGATATTTCATCCTTGCAGGTATTTTGTTAGTTAAACTGCAGAGAACCATGAACATGGAAAACAGATATTCAGATCACTGTCACACTGAGAATGTTCCCACCATGTTTCTGCTGTAATTACAGCTGGGGGATGACAGGAGCACGTAGGTGATGAAGCTGTCACCGTGATATCAGGGTTTAAATTGGAAGCAACTCTCATTCTGCTACATAACAATATCCTGTTCACTGGCATTATAGCATCCTCTTTAGTCCCTAGCAGGGACCAATGTCCCCACTGGCTTGACCAGTGTCCCTGGTGACTCTACCACGAGTCCAGTTCTGACAATTTAGTCTGGGAGGGAGGGAAAGAGATGTTGTGTGGAAGATGCAGGGTATGGTTAGTGACTCTTTGTTGTGCTGCAGCTGGAATGCTCCTCCCAGACTGGCCTGTTGCCCTGGCAGGGTGGGAAGCACCAAACTGGACCCTGTACCTTTTAAGTTCCCCACCCAGCCCACTCCCCATTCACAAGATGGTTGATCCCTGAGCTCACTCCTGAATGGGGTCCAGGTAGCTCCTTAGTGCTTCAGCTGCTCATCTGGAGCCCTGGATCGCAGACTCTCCTCCCATATGTTTCCCATTAATCCCAGTCTTGCCTGCAGAGAAGCTTGCTATGGGGATGGAGGGAAGTTGGTTTACATGGGGGGATGCTGCTAGTCTGTTCCACTGATCCCCTCTTAATTCTCAAAAAATCAGGATTCTCTCTGCCTGTATTTGGCTACATACACCCTATATTTGACTATATGCCCTATATATGGCTCTTTAGGATACGTTTGCACTGAACTGCCAAGGATGGAGGAGCTCTGCTCACCCACTGCACTTCATCAATGCTGGTCCTTGGGAGAAGACTCCTATGGGCTCCTGGTGATCCTCACAGACCCCTGGGAGTTTCCTGTCTCCTTTAGAGGTGCCTCAGCACTTGCCCAGAGTGTGAAGTTGTAGGATTTCCTGGTGTTTGCAGCAGAAGCAGAGCTGGCTGTCCCACAGTCAGTGGTGTCTCTCTGAGTCAGCACCGAGCCAGGCTGGCCATGGGCAGGCTCTGAGCAGCTTTCCAAGGGCTCTCCAGGCTCCCAGTCCCTCCTTCCCACTGATCACACCTCCTGTTCTAGGGAAAACACTCTTGGCCTTAGTGGCATCTTCTTAGCATACGCCCATGAATCCAGTTCCACATTAGTGTGGAAAAAATGTCTTTTGCCAGCTGTAATTTTTCCCGGTTTCCCCCTCCCTTGAATGTCCACCTTGTTCCTGTGCTAATGGGCTGCTGCTCCTGGGGTGGGTCAGCCCTGCAGTGGCTGCAGGACACAGTGTTTGAAGTGACAGCTGCTGGTTGGTGCCTTGGCCCTGCGTGGGAACTAAACCTATTTTAGCAATGACAAGATGTTTAGGAACAGAGGCTAAGTCTTGTAACAGCCCAGGCCCTCCATCTGTAGCATCCCAGCACAGCTGACTGCAGGAGTTACATGTGACAGACAACTCCTGACCTTGGGGCAAGGCAGTCTGCGCTGGCCTCATCCCTGCCTGCTCATTTTGTGTCCTCGTGCCTCATCTTTCCATATGGAAAGCAGGAGGAGTCAGTACTCGCTTGCTGCAGAATGAGAGATAGAAGGAACTCAAATTATACACATTTACTCTACAGTCTTTAGGATGTCCATTAAATCACTCACAATACTCTCCACAAAATTTTGCTGACAGCATAGCTCAGTGATGTGTCTTTTCACTGTGCTCTTGGATACTACACAGTCTTCACTATGACTTTGGATACTCTTGTGGATGTCCATTTTTTCCAAGGTTGCTCCCAAAACCTGGGCAATGACCTCAGCCATTCTGGGAGCAGAGGAGTGCTATCATGATGTTCATCACTACCAGAGAGATTTCTTTGATGGTGCTGCTGGCAGGGATGAACTTTGGAAAGAGTGTCAGGCTCCCACAGACCCACTTAGAGCAGGCTCTTAGATTCCTTTCACCAGGTGCTTTGGCTGCTCTAAGTTCAGATCCTCAGTGTTTTCAGGAAGGAAACACAATTCCTCATGCTCTGCCTTGACTGTGTTGCTGTTTTTAATTTGATGCCAGAAAATAGTGGGGTTGCAGGCCCCTGTCTGTGGTTTTGGACTATTTAACCAATATTTCAGATAACTCAGGATTGAGACAGAACTGTTGCAGCAATGTCAGACCCAGCTCCAGCTGCAGTCAATGGGAAAAGAGTAACTGCCTTGAGTGGGAGCTGGACTGGGACCTAAAACAGTGAGTGTAGTGGTGCTGCAATGTCTTTCATCTCAAAGATGCTGGGTGAGATCCAGAAAATGCTGGTAATGGTTGGGAAGGTGCCAGCCACTAATGATGTGGAACATGCTGGTGAGTCCTTGTTCCAGTTTGTAGGAAGCCACCAGACAAAACAAGTCCCAGGAATAGCCAGCTCAACCCTTTCCTGGTTGGGTTCATGCTGTACTGGCATGGGAGTAATTTAGGAACTTCCCCTGATGTGGCTCCTGTGGTGTCTGATCTGCGGAGGCCACAATGCCTCTGTGCACATTTATCCTCATGAAATTCCCTAGAAATGCTCAACAGGCTGTACCAACAGTGTTTGGAACACAGAATTTTCCCAGATCTGGCCCACTGTGCTTTGGTATGTTCTCAGCATGACCACAAAACCTGCCTTCCTCTGACCTCCCTGCCTGTACCCACATCTCCCGGACCAAAACCTGCACCCTGCAGCTCTCAGAGGAGAAGGGCACCCTGGGATGGAAGAGCAGACACATCACAGTGGTTGTACCCCAGGAGCTCAAAACCAACGGATGGCTGAAGCAAGAAAGAGATTGAGCCCCTAGCAATATCCCTCTGGCATGGGAAGCAGTGGGGGGAATTGCACAGTCAATACTCACCCCAATTTGAGATCAGTACCAGAGAATGATGATGTGGAAGGAGGGGTATTCCACTGCACAGCACAGCTGTACAGCTGTTGAGGCTGTACAAGCAGGTACAAGCAAACACAGCTCCTCGTTCCACCTGGCCAAGGAAAAGGAACATCCAGGTGATGATGCCCAGGAAGCTGGGAGTCCTATTGCTGTCTGGCTTAAACAAGTGAGGTGCCCAAACAGTGCCAATGGCTTTGTGTGCCAGGGCTTCAGAAAAAGTCATTGATTGTCTGAGCTGTTCAGAACTGATCTCTCCTTGGAGAGGTGTTTGGTGAAGGGGAACAGGAGCCACAGAGCACCTTCAGAGTGTCCAGGGTGGGTGATAGGTGTATACAGGCAAAGCTGGAGGGGCAGTCAGAGACTGCACAAGATCAAACCTTCCCGGACTAATCCTCCCTGCTCTCAGGTGACTCTGCTGCTAACACTGCTCTTGCAGTGCTCTCTGCTGGGGAATGAGAGGTAGAGGCAAGCAGGGCCGCCCAGCACCGGGCTGCAGACAACCTCCCAGGCTGAGGAACGATTTAGCTTATGCCTTGCTCCAGTGAATGTGTGCAGCGTCCTCTGGCCCAGCCGTGCAAACCAGGCTGGACCTGTGCTTGGAATGAGCCCCTGGCCGATGCAGAAGCAGGTGGCACAAGTGTCTGGGGTCAGTGACCTGTTGCTGTTCTCTCAGTGACAGCGGTCCCCAGGCAAACAACGTCTCGTGCACACTCGGGCTGCCCAGCGCAGAAACCCATCGGGAACCCGTGCCACGGACTCCTTAACGAGCTCAGCGAAACGATTAGATTAGTGTCTTTTACTGCTCCCACCGTGCTGCTGGCCGCGGCAGACAGGATCATTGATCACCTAACAACATTAAACCACAAGCTGTTGATCGCCTGCCCTCGGATCTGGTGACGGAGGAGCACTTTTGTCACCGCCCCAGGGCAAGTTCGGCGGCTGGGAACGGCCGGGGGCCGGCAGAGCTTCCTGTGCTGCGGGGCTGCTCCACCAGGGGGCGCGACGCGGGAGCGGCCGCTCGGAAAGGGCTGGCTCTGCAAAGCTCGGACCATCGATTTCACCAGCCTTGGTCAAAATACCGGTCCCAGCCACTCTGACCGTGTGCCAGAGAGTCCTCCCTGTTAACTGGTGCTCTTTACGGGCACTGCTCCCCATAAAAAGCCTGTAGCTACCTTAGCGGCATTGTATAAACTCTCAATAACTTGCAACTTGTCCCTAAATATTCTTAGTAGGTTTGGGATCAGATGATCATTAAGGTCCCTTCCAACCCTTAGCACTCCATGATTCTGTGGTTCTATGTGTCTCTGGCAGGGGCATAAAGGGAGTAAGGATGGTTCTGTAAGAGTCGAGTGTTTAAAAGATGTCACCTTAGGCCTGGTAAATCTCACACACCCAGGGCAGGCTGCACCCAGCTCCTCCCTGTCTGCACTTATAGCTGTTTCCCACTGCTGCCCATCCTTGCTTTTGCATGGCCCGTCGGTTGCAGAGCATAAATTAGGCTGAAGTTACAAGCAGTAAAATTTCGCTGACCTTCGCCTGTCCTGCCTCAGCCTGGCTGACACAGAAACAGCTGGCAATGAGCCCTGCAGCTTTAATGCCGAGCACTGTGCCAGGACCTGCCTGGCAGCCACTGACCCGGTTCCGAGGGCTGTCCCTAACAACAGCACAGCCCTGGACACAGCCTTTCCCGGGTCCCGGACCACGGCAGCCCTGCAGGAGCCTGACTCCAGAGGGTTTTCTGGGAAGCTGTTTGGTGAGTGGCTGTCCTGAGCCTACGCCCCCCGCACACCCCCTGCTTGGGCTGGCACCCAAGACATGGCTCTGGAGCTCTCCTCCTCCCAGCAGCTGCTCCCGCTCCCACCCAGCCCCAGCCGGGCAGAAGATCCCACTGCCCTGGTACCGAGCAGGAGATCCTTCACTGTGCACGGCCTGAGGGCCGGGAAAGAGCAGGGGAATAGCAACAGAATAAAACAAACCGAGGGAAAGGATACCTGCCCCTTCTGAATGTTCCGAAGGATCTTTGTGCTCCAGCTGCTTTAACTGATTTTTCCTTTTTCTTTTGTGCTCCAAAGGCACAGCTGCTTCTCTCCTCAGCCGTCCTTGCTATAGCTACTTCCATCCTTTTTCATACAGCTTACACAGCTCTGGCCTGGCAGATGCTGCCAGCAGGATCAGCTTCCTCCACATCTCTGTGCCCCTAAAATATCTGCCCAATACCTTTCCTACCTGAATATCTCACCTTCTTCCTCTCCCTCCCATGTCACCCTCTCCACTGTTGCCCAGGGAGGCCAATTTCTCCTTTCTTTCCTCTGCTCCCTGCTCGAAGCAGAGTCCTTCAGGTCAAGTTTCTTGTTTCCTACACTGTAAAGGACAGCCTCGCACCCCCCAAGTTATGTGAGCCCATTTGACCCAGGAGCTGTTTTCCTTTGTTTCCTGGTGGGCTGGAAATACCCTCCTGCCTCTGCTTGTCTGTCCAAAACCTGTGGTGTCCATGCACATTCCCACTGTGAGAAGAATTGCTCTGCCTCTGGAACTGGGAACACCGGACTGAGGATCAAAACTGATTGTGATGTGCAGGGGAACTTTTTGTTGGGGCATGTGGGAGAACAGCTGGCCAAGCCGTGTGGATGGAACTGTGTGTGTGTGAGCACCAAAGTCCTGCCTTTGTGCCTTTGTAGTTCATGGGTGTAAATGAGATTATTTGGCCCAGTTTTCCCTGTGAATCCTTATGCATTTGGACGTGTCCCACTGCTGTGTTGAGTTGGAAAGCTCCACAAAGAGGCCCCTGCATCCAGGTTGTGTTGGTGTTACCAGGTGTCAGAGATGCATTTCTCAATTTTTACACCTACTTGGAAGTTTCTGTCATGGTGATAAGTGGGGTTTTTTGGCTGGTGAGAGGGACTATAAAAAAGGTGGGTCTCCAAAGATCACATGGTGGTTGAATCAATACCTTGAGCAAACAGAGATGTGTTAATAGAGTCATCTGTGTCCTGATAACCTGCAATGGTTACCAGCTCCCTTCTGAGTCACCTCCTCTCCAGATTTTTTTTATTCTTACATTCATTTGCCTGATTCGATGGGATTACTCTTTAGAGAAATCTCTTCATTTTCTCACCATTTTACAAGCCCAGCATCTTTCATATATTTACAGTAGCAAATCCATATTGCTGCCTGGATCTCAGGGAAATGTTCTATGTCATTACAAAAAGTAACTTCACAGGATCTCAGTTATAATTTGGGCTCCTCAGGAATGGGGACCAGGTGGTCAGAGCTGTAACTCTGCCTCAGATCCTGTTTGCACTTTATGATCTTTTCATTCCTTGGTTTCAGCAAACTCCATGGACCAAGGATCCAATCACTCCTGTCCACTAGACTGACTCTGTTCTAGTAAATCATTACTTTTAGAGCACACAGATCACTTCAGGCCGTTCTTTACAGCACCTAAGGGTTCATCAGCATCACCTCCAACAGAAACATAAAGTTCTGAAAGGTTCTTTGGAGACTGAGGGTCCAGGGCAGATGCACCGAAACACTGCTGACCCCAGTGGGGACCCAGGCATTGCTTCATCTCTTGGTTTAACCTATAAAGCTCTGTGTCCCTCTGAACAGCCTGAAGTTTAAATGCTGGGAATGTGCACACCCAAATGTCGAACTCCAGTGCCTGGCAGGTTTGGGATTGGGAATTTGATTTGTGCAGACCTCGAGTCTTTTTGTAGATTTTAATGTTTTATTCAAGATTTTAATATTGAAACTGGACATTCATAAATATCCCGGCTGTGTAGTGAACCCACAGCTCACAAACTGATGGCACCTGTCCTACACAGGTGTAAATAAATCACCGCGCCGGGACAAAAGCCTGACTCAATTTCGGCAGCCCCGTGACGTCACGGCGGGCGGGCTGTCCTGGTGACATCACGGCGGGCGGGCTGTCCTGGTGACGTCACGGCGGGCGGGCTCTCACTGGTGACGTCACGCGCGGCCGCCGGTCACGCCCCCCCGGCGGCGTCAGGCGCGCGCGGCTCGTTCGGCGCGCGGCCCGGCGGTGACACCGGCACTGTCACCGTCCTCATCCTCCTCATCCTCCCCGTCCTCCCCA
>VZTX01001111.1:9323-26545 GCA_013400915.1 Pardalotus punctatus | reverse complement strand
GAGCGGCTGCCCCGGGCCCGGCGGGAGGCGAGCGGGGCCTTTGCTGTGCCCCGTTCGCCAACGCCCCCGGGCAGGCCGGGCACGGGGCGCTCCCGGTGCCGCGCGGGGTCACAGCCGTGGTCGCGCTGTCGCGACATCCGGCGGTGTTTAGTGGCAAACCCCGGGGCAGCGGCGGCGGCCGGCGCCGGGGAATGAACCGCGGAACGTGCGGCTCCTGCCGAGCCGGGCCGGGGGATGTCCCCCCAAATCCCTGTCCCCACCGCCGGCTTGGGGCTGTGTGAGGGCCCGCAGCTGGGCCCTGCCGAGGAAGGGGAGCTTCGCTCAACACCTCGATAATCCCCGCGTGGGGGGCAGCGGGGCTGTGACTGCCTCGCCCCTGGGATTACACCGGAATGCAGGAACTGAAAAAGGGAAAAGGAGTGGAGGGGAAGGAGGGCTCGAGAAGTTCCTGGTACTTGTAGGTAAATGACCTGGCATGCCAGGCCGCTTCTGTGCAGTTCTTGCCTCAAGGACTTGTAAATTATTGGTTTTGTTTTGTTAAAAGCTAAAAGTAACAGCCCTAAACTGCAAACTGCCAACCAGAAACTGCTTGAAAATTAACTTATTACAGTTATCTTGCAGTAGCCTAATAAGATAATTTTATGGTGTAAATTAGGTTTTAATCATCTGTTGTGCAGATTAAGTGCGATTTTGACCGTCAGAAATATTTTAATTTTTTATCATCTTAAATTATCTAAATCATAGAATATTCCGCTGTGCTTGTCAGCTGACAATGGTAAGGAAGCCAACGTGAAACCTGTTGTTCATTTAAATCTAATAGTAGACCATTGGTTTTTCTGTTGCTTAACAGGATACTTCAGTCTCCTCTGACACATCCCTGGAGTAATAAGTTCATTTAATATAATATTAAACTCAACAAAGCTTAAGATTTTTAGAGACACTGCCCTTCTGCTGGCTTGGATACTCTGCACTAAGTTCTCTCCCAGCCTTGCCTCCCCCCTTCCATCAGAGCAGTAGCTGGAGCCTGGGACAAGCTGGACGTGTGTGTACACATGGAATTTGGATAGTAATAACGCCTGTCCAGGGCTCTTGGTGTCCTCATGTGACTCATCAGACTATAAATAAATAAGAATTTTAAACTCATCAGTGTTTTAATCTCGTACTGGGTGATCAGCATCTTTAGTGATTTATTGCAGCCTCTGCCTTCTCCAGGGATCCCAGTTAGCATTTTCTGCAGGAAGTCACCAGGTCCTGTCTGCCTTTGAGAGAGCTTGCAGGGAAAGAAGGCAAACACAGCAGGGAATGTGCCCCTGGCTGCTCTGGTAGGGTGAGGCTGATCTGGTTCAGGAGCTGTGATGAAAATACAGCACAGAGAAAAGAGATGCCCTTTTAGGGTAAATGGGCCTTTAAAGGGTCACTGGTGGACCTGTTTCTGGTTTTGCGTTTCTTGTTGCTTAAAGAGACACAGGAAAGTGCCATCATTTCTCCTGCTGTGATGCTACAGAGAGGAAAATGAGACAGCAAATGTAGTCTTCTCCTGCTGCATCTATTACATCATAAGGGAGTTTTAGAAAGAATTGTTGGTGTGTTAGTGCTTGAGTAATAGTCTTCATTGAGGTTCTTCCTGAGACCTTCAAATACCTTCAGCTTTGCACTTTATTTCACAGAAGCCTGTTTTAATAAATGGGTTGTACTGTGACATAAAGCTGTTTGCAGAACCAGAACCTCTGATAAAACTACTCATCCAGCAGAAGAAAATATTGGAAGCTCAGAATATAACTCATGTAAGATGCTATCCTTTGTTCAGTTGTAAAGTGGTTTTTGCAGATAAAGTAAAAGGAACCCATTCACTTGAAATAATTTTGATAGCGTCATTATCTGTATTATGGTGGCTTTCTGGGGAGGTGGGGATGGGCTGTGGTGGCAGATTAAAAAGTAATTAATATTTTTGTGTTTGTACAAAGCAGGCAGGCCAGCCCTAGATAATCTCCCTGGCCAGAGTAGAATGTTTAGTACTTCAGAGGCTGGTAGTGATGAAATGCAGTTGAATGTTGCAAAGTGCTCTCCAATTGTTGAAAGAGATGGTTTCCTATTAACCAGGTTATTCAGGCAGGCAGACTCACTGGCCCTTTAGTTTCTGTTAGTTCCTTTTAAAGCTTCCAATAGCAACAGCAAACCAGAGTCCTCTTGGTGTTTTGATGGGAGCATGGTTCTGAGGGCTGGGAAGGTTTCAGGAGCAGCAGAGACAATGATGCCTGAGTTGCACAACAGATGGAAGTGTGTTTACAAGTCCGGGTTCCTGTTTCCCTGCAGAAGTCGGTGCAGTTGTTGCTTGTTTTTGTTTGGGAAAAGCTGCTGCAGCAGAGCTTACTCCATGTTGTCTTTCCAGCTGGAGGTATGCTGGTTACTACAAAGATTTCCTAAGAAGTGGTAGTGTTAAGCAATGTGCTGATGCTGACAAAAAATTTGGGAAATGCTTCCATTTGGAAGGTGGAGAGAAGCAGTGCTCATCGAAGATGTGTGTGTGGTACGGGACAGGGCTTTGGTGCTGGGATTGACTGTCTCTCACCCTCCTCCTCGTTTAGGTTTTTGGGCATTCCCTACCTCACTAACGGTGTAGCAGCTCAAGGAACACAGGAAATGCTTACAGGAGTACCTACACCTGATAACAACATGATTAGGTGGAAATTGAATGAATGATTAATAATTCACAATTAAAGCATTAGGAACAGTCTGTATTGTTCTGATACTCAGTTTCCTTTGGCATCTAAGAATGCAGCAGCTTGTTTTGTTCACAGTCTGGACAATGCAGTAATGAAGTATCAAAGGTAGAACCTGCTTTGCTGTTTCTGCTGTGCATGTGGCACATTTTAGAAAATCAGAATAATTTCAAACACATAGCAGAATGTGTCAGGCTGGTTGTAGCTGTGATTGCTCTAACCAGGCAGCTCCATCGTCTTTGTGGTCTTGGTGAAGACAGTGGTACTCTACTGAAAGGTCTTTGTTCTCCAGGACTTGCTTTAACATTGAACATTGGCTTGATATTTGTATTAAAAATATTGCTCGGTGATTACATCTAGGACTGATGAAGTAAGCCCTACTCTTAATTAAGATTCTTGGCATCTATATCAATTGTACTGGTGGTTGCTGAGAGTTTATTTCAAATGCAGGTCATTGGTACTTTGGGGGTGGACTTTGTAAAGATAGAAAGCTGTGGCAGCAAGAGAAAAATGGGAATTGGATTCTGTTATGTGCATCCTCTGCATGTTTTTTAAACAATGTTCTCTTTATGGAAGTAAATTATTTTTCTGCAGCTGTTAGTATAGAGTATATTATGTATCTCCACATATCACCGTGTCTGACCTGTTGAAAATACTCTGCCATAGTGTTTTGTTTCTAGGGAGGTTTCTATCCTTTTCACTAAGGACACATTTACACGCTGTTTTGGGATTTTTGCAAGAGACTTGTGCACTAAACACTGCTTAACATCTCTGGAACTGTTGTTCTGTACTGATGCAGCAAAAAAACCCTCACTCACAGTATGAAGGCTTGGAGGTTTTGCCTTGATTGCAGCTCATGATTTACCCAAATGAAATTTCTCTTGCTGCATATCCCCGAATCTTTCAGGGTCTATGGCTGTTTATGTAGCTGAGGTTGTTTCTCCTTTTTTCCCAGATGCAGGCATTTGGAACATCCTAGGAATACAAAATCTTTCTTTTGTGCACAGTGTGTTGTTTTTCAGGCATCTTCCCAGGGGGTGATGTGTGGAATTCCCATGTGAAGGAAAATCATCTCATCTGAAAAAACTGCCCAGTACATCAAGTCTTTACTTGAACTATTTGCAGTGTATTTTTATTTGGGATACTGGTGATT
Source organism: Pardalotus punctatus (assembly GCA_013400915.1). NCBI lineage: Eukaryota > Metazoa > Chordata > Aves > Passeriformes > Pardalotidae > Pardalotus > Pardalotus punctatus. The sequence continues at coordinate 22,672 of VZTX01001111.1, read as the reverse complement.
TATATTTGTTCACACTGGTGATACTCTGACAATTGCTGTTAGAGTATGGTTTTTTCTTAAATGTTGCACTGACAACATAAACTCTGAGCTGTTAGAACTGGTCTTGCAGATACTAACTCATCGTGCTGGGTATCAGAGGATTACATATGCATTAGCAGAAGTACTTAAATATTAAAAGATGCATAAATTACCGGGATTATTAGACTAAAAAGGACGAAAGACAGAGAGTGGGCTAGGAAGACAAGAAGACAGCTGATGTGGGAGAGAATATGCCAGAGAGGCTAAAAAATTGTAGGGCAAGGAATCACTAGACTGAGTAGCTGGTCATTCAGAAATAGAAAAAAGAGTTTCAGTGCTCTGAATTTATGAATTGTTACTGTCAAAGTGTTGTTTTAATGTGAAATAAATGAGGACTGAAGACTGAATACACAGTAGTGGAGCATTGGTAGATAAATGAATTTGGAATTAAGGCAATCAAATTACCTTCATGAAGTTCCCCCAGACTTGCAGTTGCTCTGGGGTGTATTGATTAGCTAGGAGTTAATTGCACATACTTGTGTCTGTACTGGATAGACACAGTCAGAAAAGCAGCAGTGGGGGGGACTCTCAGAAGACTTTCTGCTCCAAGTAATGTCTGAGCTGTGAGAGCAGGAACAGTTCTGCTGGAGAAGCCATTCCTGACAGGCCTTTTCCCCTTGAGACCTCGTATCAGAGAATTGTGAGCAATGTGAGATGCATCTGACAAACCAGAGAAGGATGAGCTGAAGCCATGTCCTCCTGGGCCATATGGACCCACAGAGGGCTCTGCTCCAAGCCCTGCTTCAGTACACAGAATAATCAGAGCTGATAAGGTCTGTGAGCACTGCGTTTCGGGGCCACATGACACAATTTCAACTGCTGTGTACTGAGTTCCATGATCAACTCAGTCACTTTAGTCAACACTCAAAAGCATAAGTGCTTTCAAAGGGATGAAGGCAAAGGTCTTGTAGTGTCTGTCATTGTGGATGGTGGGTTGTCCCTGGTTTAGGTTTCTATCCCGTTCAGCAAGGAAGAGGAATGAGCAAGGACTTTCTCACCAAACAATGCTATTAAATAATTTTTGAGGTTCAGTCTGACTGTATTAAGATGAATATATGCCTATTATAGGATCATATGTATATAATATTTCATTTTTGTCCTTTCTGTCATCAGAGTATGGGGGGGTCTGTTCTTTAGAAGCCTTTCTGCCCTGTTACTATGTTTGCCAACCCTCCCTTTCTGCTTGCTGCTTCCTTCCCTCTTTCCCCCCTAAAAATGTTGATATCCATTGTTTTTAAGAGTGCCTAGCTTAATCAAGTTTTGATAGTTGCTACTTCTGAAGATGGTTCTTTAATCGTAAGTACTGAAATGGTGAAGAATTACATTGTTTTTTTCAGTCTGTAGTGTCCTAATCCCCAGTGGCTCCTTCTTATCTGGCAGCTCCCTGCTTCCCATAAGAAAAATCCATCCAAGGCTGTGTCTGTTTTAGGACAATAACCTCTGAAACATGGATGCCTCTGAAGTTTTTATAGGCAGAATTCCAAGTCATGGTAGAACATGGGACCAGTCCCATGGTCAGTCAGGGGTTTTTTGTTAGTGTTGGTATCACCTTTGTGTTTACCAGTCTCATCACTACCCGTGACCATTCTTACAGTCCCTCCCCTGGGCCTGGGAACAGGTTCCTTTGCCTAATGCCGCAACTGCGTGTTTCCCAAGGATTTGTCCACAGTGTGGAATTACTGGAGACAATCTTCAGACTTGATTTCTGTGCTGTGATTTTACACATCTGTGCAGCAATGTTTGTCACACTCTGTCTTCTGTTTGAATTGTCCTTTTCAGGTGTGGAGGAACAGTTGGTGCCATCTTTACATGTCCCTTAGAGGTGATAAAGACAAGGCTTCAATCTTCAAAACTGGCCTTCCGGACTGTCTACTACCCCCAGGTCCAGCTGGGGACCATCAGTGGGGAAGGAATGGTCCGGCCGACATCTGTATCCCCTGGGCTCTTCAGTGTTCTCAAGTGAGTGCTGCTCCTCTTATTCACTGATCCTTGACCCACTGATCCAAGTTTCACTTCACTAAAATATAATGTCTCGTGGGGGTCCTGGGGGCTTTTATCTTCTCAGCTGTAGCTGACTTACTGAGCTCTCCTCTGCTATTAAATGTTGTTTTTGCTGATCATTATGCATCAGTCCTGTCTATATGTGTCTTAGTCTCTTTTAAAAGCCTTGATTGGTTCAGAATGCAGTGTTTGATGCTCTAGCTGCTCCCTTTCAGATGTGTGTTCATAAAGAAGAGGAAATGTGAAATTACCTAACAGCTGCTCAATAGTTGTACCAGCAACTATGGCAATGTCTGCTGTTGTATCTGTATTTTAATAACAAAGCACCGTCAACTTCTGGTCAGACTTCATGCAAAAGGACTGAGTTTGTTTGGCTGCTTGGGCACCCCAGGGTGATGTAGAGGTCCTGCTGAGATCAGGTGGCAGGAATGCCAAGGAAAATACCCACCAGCGGCGCAAGTTGAATGATTTTATGTAAGGCCAGCACACTTGGCAGACTGCCTGGGGAGAAGCTGCACAGTTATATAACACTGGAGTGCTAATTCAAATTCTCTGCAGAGCTTTCTGGCTGGAGTCATTCTGGGACTTGAGTTTCTGTATTGTAAACAGCCTGCTTTCCCCTGCCAAACATTTCTTTGTCTACTCAGAGGTGAGTCTAGAGCAATTCGTGACTGAATGCATAAGGCAGTGCCAGTTGCCTCTGATTTTAATTTCCTTTCCTATCTTTTTCACCTTGCAGCATTGGACTTCAGGCAGCTGTAACTCAAGAAAGTGACAGCTTTTAAGGCAGAAAGTACTTAACTCATCCTCTGGGCCCATCTTTTTCTGGGGTTGTCTTTTTTTTTTAGGGAGAAAGGAAAAGGTTTAAAATGGGTCAGCCTTTGAATATATTTATTAAGCTCATTAAGTTTAGTGACTGGGATCTTGATTTCATTTCACTTCAGGAATTGCTTAGCTGTATGTATTGCGAAGTTTTAAACCTGATTACTTTAAAGGATTGAGAAGTGAGAGCAAAACATCTTTGCTCTCATTCCCTTGCAGGCAGCATCTATGAAGAGCAGATAATGCTATTGATTATGACCTGAGAAAATACAAACATAGGAAGAAAGAAGTGAAGTTCAGTCCCTTGCTGTCACTCTTTCATCCCTTTCTCAATCCTGATCATTGCGAAACTGGACATGACTTGGACTTCATGGTTTGGGAAAATTGTATGGCTAAGGAAGGAGCCATCAGAGCCCTGCCAGAAAAATTGCTCTGTAAGAGTTAAAGGTGTTAAGTATGAAAGCCCCTTAACTGCTGTAAATAGAAAGAAAAGATGTACCCAGAGGGCAGGTTAAGCCTGCTGCTGATAGAAGGCACTCCAGAAGGACAGGCTGTTTTCATCTAATCCATTTAAGATTCTGATGAGTTAGCCCAGCTGGAATCTGCAGTCGTGACTGTAAAGTGACAAAGAACAAGTAGTTGGTGGATCTGTCTCCTTGGAGACGCTCAGCCCTGGAGTTTATACAGAAAGTTCAACTCTGCTGCAGAAAACAAAAGTGTTTCAGAAGCTCATGTATCTCCTCCTGTCTATTGAGGTTGGGTTTGAAATCTGTGGGGAACACTCTTGATGGTGCCAATGGCCTAGAGAGCAAGTAGTGAAAACCTGGCAGTTCCAGTGGGTGCAGTGAACTACCCACGAAGTCTGGAGTCATCTGGAATTTCTTGCACGGTTTTCCCATGGTGACCTCAGTTAAGAGAGCTGCTGTCTAGCAGACTGTGCACTCACAGAGTTTGTGGGATGATTGCCACATTCAGCTTTCTCACGGGGAAAAAGCACATCTCTAGGTAATTGTGAAAGGAAAAGGTTTCTTTCTTTGTGTCTCTGTACAGGAAGCAAACTCCTGAATTGGTTAGATACAGAAAACACTAAAAATACATTTGTCCATCAGAGTCAGTCTCTGGATTCTCCATGAAACTTTAATTCAATTCCTGACAGCTTTCAAAGAAAGGAAGTTAAAACTTTGTGCCATTTGACACCCATTTGCCTGTAGAGCACTGAATTTTATGGTACAGTGGCTTTTACTCAGTGTATAATTGTACTTATTTTGAAGTATATCATGTAGATTAAAATCTAATGGCTTCACAAGTCATACTCTGTGCTTCTGTGTAGTTCTTTTGGCTCTCTGCCTGACAGAACAAGAAACTTAACTTTTAACCCAAATACTGTCTTCTCCCTCCCCGTGTGTTTTTTATTTTAAGGTCAATTCTGGAAAAAGAAGGACCAAGGTCACTCTTCCGAGGGCTGGGTCCAAACTTGGTTGGAGTTGCACCATCAAGGTAAATAGTTAAGCTATTGCTAACAGACACATTTAAGGTGCCAACACAAATACAGTGCAGTTGTGATTCAAAATAATAGGCCATGGAGTTAGCCCATCTGTAAACTGAGATTTGTGCCTGTATTCTGTTCAGTGTACGCAGCAAGAAATACTGGTAAAAATCTGGTTTACATTTTTGTAACACTGGAAGGTGCAGAGTAAATAAGGCACTTAAATGCCAAATACAGTTAAGTTCCAAGTCATTGCAAGAGCCACTTCTGTGCTTGAAATGGATGAGAAAGTAGTGCAGAAAAGTCTGTAGGGTTAATAATTGCATTATTCTAGTGTCCTGCTTCCGTTGAACACATAACCAGGGAGTGGGAGCTGCATGCCAAGGGAGAGGAGGAGCTCTCTGGTCCTTGCTTGCCTAAATTCTTCTCAAATGAAAATCTGCAGCTGAGGGTGAAGGAATCTCATTGCTGCCCCACAACCCCAAAACAGGGTGTGTGTCCCTTTTTTTAGCAGCAGCCAAGTTTGTTTCCATTTGGAAGTCTTACAGCACCTAAATGGTCTCTCCCTGTGATTGTCCCATTCTTGCAGGGCTGAAGATCTTTCTGTCAGGAAATGATAAAACTCATTAGCAGTTGGGATGTTGGCAGATGTTCTCTGCCTGACACTGAACCAGTTAGAAAGGAACCCAAGAGTGGTGAACTCCCTCTCTGGCCCCTTGCCTAGTAGGTGGGATGTCCCCCCAGAAGCAGGGAATCCTGTTGCTGTACAGGTAACCTTTGCAGCAGGACTCAATTCAGGATTCTGCTTTTCCTTGCAACTCACTCATGCTGTCTGTTGTGTTCCTTCAGATTCTTCCATAAGGTATTTAATGGAAATTCTCAGATTGTAGCCACCACTATCCACCTTTTTCTAGCAGTTCACTTCAGGGAGCTGTGAGCTGAACGTACTTGGTTCAGACAGCTCCTTACTCAGCAGGGTGACTGTTGAAGATCAGCTCAGCTTCCTCCATTACTGTGCATTTTGTAGGGATTTGAGGTGTCTAAAACTTTAATTTCAGTCTTAAAGCGGGAAGTGCTGCTAATGCAGTTAGAGTGCTGAACAAATTTTTGGAAGACATGGGCTCCAGATGGGAAAGTGACATTCCCAGAGTGCGTATAATGCCAATGCAGGTGCAGGTATCTGATCTAACTTGCTTTGTCTGCAGCACCATGCTGCCTCCCATGGCACAATATTCCTACCTGTGTGTGTCGAGTCAAATTGTGGCACTGTAGTGTAAGGCAAGAAAGAAAACAAAAACCCCTGTGTCCTTGTAGATGGAAGTAGTCATGTGGAGGCCCCTTTGGAGAGAGTTTTGGCAAAGAGCAATAATTGCCTAATTTGACATTGTCTGTATTACATTGCTTTTCTTCTTTTTTCTCCCACAGAGCTGTCTATTTTGCGTGCTACTCCAAAGCCAAAGAGCAGTTTAACAGCATGTTTGTGCCCAACAGCAACATTGTGCACATCTGTTCTGCAGGTTCTGCAGGTGAGTGTTTGTAATTGCTCCTCCCCGTGGGCTGCAGCACTGTCCCAGTGTCCAGCCAGAGCAGGCAGTGTGTGCATTGCTATCTGAGATGGTGGCTCTGAGATGCACCTCCTACCTGAAAGGATTTATGCCAAGCTGTTGTTGCTACAAGGCTTCTTCTAACCCTCTCAATGTTGGGAAATTAATTAGAGTGGATTGTATGGCAGGGGCTGGGCAGTCTGTCTGTTCAGGACCTGGGCTAACACACCAGTCCTGGCTGAGATCTCTGGTTAATTGTGGTTTATAAACAAATACAGAGGCCGGTGGTGGCACATGCTGAATATGTGCACTTAATCTGGGTGGTATATGCCAAAAAACAGGAGTTTGCTGGCTCCTGGCTGACCTTGTCTGCAGAGGAACTCTTTTTGTGTTCAGCACGGAAGTATTTCTAGATTGTTGTTTACTAATTTGGGATATTTTTTCCAACTGCAATGCTGTGGTCATGTCTCGTAATGCAAGAAAAAGATATTAGTAAACACCATTAAACTTTTGATACTGCTTTTGCCAAATTGTTTCAGGATGTTGTCTTTTTCCTACCAGGGTGGGAAAAATAGTTTGTTCTTGTATTATAGGAAAAATACTGCAGAAGAGCTCTGCAGTTGTTCAATCATCAGTCACCAGAGTGGTCACTAAAAATAATCGTTCCCAAAGTAAGCCCTTAATTAGGGGTGGGTTCTGTTAACGAGTGGCTCGATGGCACCACCTACAGCCCTGGGGAACGCGAGTCCAGTTCAGGTTTGTGTCCCCATGGGTTTCTTCTGAGCTGGAATTCCAAAACCCATCAGTAAGGAAGGTATCTTGGCTGTAACAGCCTTTAGGAACATGATACACATATTAAAATAGGTGCAAAAAGGAAGAATCCGTAGCTTGATGCCTCCTGAATTTTAACATGAAATTGGAAGCTGTGCACCTGTGTGGCTTTTGACGCCTCTGGTAAGAGCTGGTGATAGAACTGCCTCACTGCACAGGGTGTAAGGTCCATGGCAATACAATGGCCTGGATTCAGCTGTACATTTGGTTTACTTTCTTTCAGCCTTTATCACAAATTCCCTGATGAACCCTATATGGATGGTGAAAACAAGAATGCAGCTGGAACGGAAGTGAGTAACTGATGGGGGGAGACTGGATGTCACTGAGTGGCAATGGGAGCCTCTGGAAAACTGAACTGTTGTGGTTTTACTCATGGCTCTTTGTACTTTCATAGATCTTGCCCAGTTTTTCCCAGACTCTCAGTTCCACCTTTCAAGCCATTTTTCTGTGTGGTCAGACTACAGGTTCAGGTTCTGTGTGTCTTACTTCAGTTTGATGCACAGAAACTGTTGAGAAGGATGTGGGAGTTGCCTTGAGCGCTGAGTTGGGTTTGCCTCTGGTTTCTAAATCTTTAGTTTAGCATAGCATTATTTTTCTCTCTGCTGCTTACAGAATCCTCTACAGTTCTGGGGTTGATGATGAGGATAAATATATTGAGGACTGAAGGTTTTGATACAGCAATAATAGGAGCTATGGAAGGGTCATGAGAGCTCATGTGGGAGGCTGAGCATGAGGGTGGGGTCCGTCCCTTTGGGCAGCATCACCTGTACTGATCCCAGATCAGACAGGTGTGTGTTACTGCAGCCAGCCAAGCTCACTGATCCCACCTCACGCAGGTGTGGTGCTCAGGTAGCTGTAACAGAAAGGGTGAGGGCTTTAAATAGAGATGAAGACACAGCAGTTTACTTTCACAAAACTTTCTAGAGGCAATAAGAATCTGCTGCAGTGGTTTAATGTTCTTTTCCCTCCTTCACATTGTGTTACTGTTAACCATACCTCCTGAAGACAGAGGGAATTTGACAGCAATCTTTTAGTTGAATGATTCACAGTCGCTGGTGGATATCAAAGCAATAAGGGGCTCTGCTAATAATGTGACTGCTTAGAATGGAAATTCCTTCCTGGAAGGACATGCTAGGTCAGATAAAAAGGATCTTATAAGGCACGACAACTTTATAAATAATTTATAAGACTTAATTCCAGCACTTCACAGGGTGGCACCTTTGAACTGAGTGCTGCCTCTTAAAATGAAGGGTCATTTCTCATGCAGCAGACCTCCATCTCCTGGTCTGCTGGAGATGGCTTTAAGTGGAATCACTGGTTTGACAGAAAGCAGTGTCTCTTCAGTGTTTATTGTCTTGTAAAGCCCTGGTGTGAACTGTGGCAGACTAGATTGAACTTGAACTGAAGGAATTAGGAGTATGTATTAGTAAAGTAGCAAAGCCAAGTGTGCAGTCTTAGCATCATAGGCCTTCTCTGTGCAGCTTTCCTAGGAGAATTTTGGAGTAAAACTTAGAGAACCATTTCTGTAGTTATAAAAACTATTGAAAGCCATAAGGGTTTTTTTTAAATAGTAATTCTTTTTCCTGGCTCATGATATGCTCTGTTCTGTTTGTTTTTTAGAGTGAGAGGTTCCAAACCAATGAATGCTTTGCAGTGTGCTAGATATGTTTACCAGACAGAAGGTATCCGTGGCTTCTATAGGGGCCTGACTGCCTCCTATGCAGGAATTTCTGAGACCATTATCTGCTTTGCTATTTATGAAAGTTTAAAAAAGCACTTAAAGGAAGTCCAACTGCCCCCTTCTTCTAACGGGACCGAAAGGAACTCGACAAGCTTCTTGGGACTGATGGTTGCTGCTGCTGTTTCCAAGGGCTGTGCCTCTTGTATTGCTTATCCTCATGGTATGTTAACCCTTCCATTTATGACTGCAGTACAACAGCTGTTGCCTGGAATCCAAGACAAATGATGGGGCCTAGGGCTGTACAACTCTTAGTTGTTTGAAGGGCCAAATGCACATTACTTTGGCTTCTGCACTGACATTTTCAGTACTGGTCCTGCCATTCCTAGCTAGACATGTGGTTGGTGATTGGGACTTGCTAGTTTAAAAACAGCTCCAAAACTACCAAAAAATTGATTGCCTGTTTCTGTTCTCACTAGTAGGCTCAGCAAGGTAGGTACCCACAACCTTTGGGATTCTGTGATCTTGTTTTGGAAGCACTTGTGGACTGAACAGTGTCAGTCTTTTTGGATAGATATGAATGATACCATGGTTGTGTAGAAAGAACAGTATTGATTACTTGAGTATCAGTAAAGCATTTAGATCCGTAGTAGCTTCAATGAGCAAATCATTCATTTATTCCACATGAAAGAGAACTCCTCTTTAACTTTTCCTCTTGCCTGAAGGGCAGTGTGTCCAGAGATCCATGGCTGGAATTACTGGCTGGCAGTTGGTGCAGAAGGTTTTCATGTCCCTGGGGTTTGCACACAGGAGCTTTGTTTGGTCAGGTTTGTCTTGGTAACTGTGGGCTCTGCTTCCCTGTTGTGCAGAGGTCATCAGGACACGGCTGCGAGAGGAAGGCACCAAGTACAAGACTTTCATTCAGACAGCGCGGCTGGTGGCACGGGAAGAGGGGTACCTGGCCTTCTACAGAGGACTCTTTGCCCAGCTCATCCGGCAGATACCAAACACAGCCATCGTCTTGTCCACCTACGAGTTAATTGTCTATCTCTTAGAAGACCATGCAAAGTAGCAGAGCCAAGACTCCTGTTACAGACTGAAGATCAATTTCTTCATTGAACAAATAGTCCTTTAAGAGACTGGTGCAGGTGGCAGTGCTGGTGGAAAAACTACAAGTCTGTGACCACCTGTGGATATTTCCTTTTGGACTCATGCTTTCTAAAAGGTCTCAAGTCATTAACGTTAATAGTTAATTATAATTTTTTTAAAACTTGATGATAATTAAACTGCTACTAAATTAAATTACACTATTTAATTTAATTATATGTTTGTCCTTTTCCTTAAGCACAGCCATATGTGGTCAAGGAATGTACCTCATACTATCAAGTGATCTCTTGGACTGATGTTTATTAAAACTGTATTAAAACAGGAGAACTGGATTGGACATTTGAAACTGTCTTCTTACCACTGAGGTCATGTTGCTTTTGAGCACTGTAATAGCCTAAGTGCCCAAATAAGTTTGAGAGTAGTTCTGTTTTTTCCGAGGTGCATTGTTCATTGCTGTGTGATCATGGAGTGTTCAAGTAGGACAAGCTTATTTCTCTGTTTTGATGGTATCAACTATGCACACCAGAATCTCTTAGAAAAGCCACTTGCACTGGCAATATGATTGTGGGAAGCTTTTAGTAAGAATGTAATTACAGCTCTGTGTGCCCCAGTGCATTTGGGATACATGGGTATGGTACTGGGTAGAGACAGGTCTGTTGTGACGTGGCTTTCAGACCTTGCTTTTGTGCAGGCCTGAGAGCATAAGGACAGTCACTGACTGTGGCTTGGCTGCCCTGTGGAAATTCCATGAGATAGAGATTTTCAGCAGTTCTTGTGATGCAATTCTTACCCTTCACATATAAATCAAATATCATGCATACTTGAGATTAGTTCTTTCAAAAACAATAGAATATGCTTTCATTTTAATAGTCTTCCCCACCTGTATTGCAGCAGCACCTTGTGATTAAAGCGTGGCATGTGAATTGTTACTGATAGCGCAGGATAACACGTTAGAACTCACAGGTAGGCTTGTTGTTTTGCTTTGGCTGTACTCTGCTCTTCTGTTCATGAGTGTCATTTGCTTTGGCAGCTGAGACAAACACTGCAGCATCTGACCCAGCTTCAGCCTTCCCTGCTGGTGACAACAACGAGCTCTTCATGATCTGAGCAGGTGTTGAGTCCTTGAGCATAAGCAGGTGTTTATGGACAGCTTTGACTTCAGGGACCACTCACGGCAGCGATGGTGTGTGGGCTTGGAAGCAGCATGGGAAGCATTAGGAAACAGCCTGGTAGGGAGTGGGGTTGCCTTTGATCAGGTGAGGTTTTCAGGCCGGGATTTTGTTGCAGAAATAGGATGGGCTGATAAGTAGATTCAAACCGTCCCCTTTGTTCCCAGTAGACCCCAGCTGATGACTGGTACTTGAGGTCATGTTTGACATCAGTGTGATGTAGAAGCTTAGTGCAAAGAGAGTAGAATGTGCGTGTACCTCATTATGAGGCAAAACAAAAAAATAACTGATTTTTATTATGTATTAATGAAAATCACTTAGCACATTCCCCTTAAGCTAAAATAGGAAACAGTTGAGTAAAAATTGACATGGCTTTTTTTTATGGAGATGATGAGCAGCAAAAGCTTCAGTCTCTATAGGAGGCAAAACTGTCAAACAGTGTTTCTATTTTTGACAACTAGGACACTTGTGCTGCTACTCTGAAACATTTTCTGAGATTTGCTTTCCTAAATTAGCATTCCTCTGTACTTCCAGTGCACTAGCTCACTTCTAAAATTGTTAGTCAAATGTGTAGACTGCTGATGTCTTTTGAGAATGAGGAGAGGGAACTCCAACCCTTTTCAAAAGTCTGGTACTTGGTAAGAGAGAAAGCAAGAGACAGTGAACAAATTTTTGTTCTGCCTAAATCTGATGGAAAATCAAGAGTTCGGCTGCATTTTTAGTTTTATTCTTTAAGCTTTGCTACCAATCCTGACAGAATTAGTCTTAATTACATAAGGGGTTAATAAGCTATATTGGGAGCTAATAGAGTTTCTGAATTAGTATAATTAAATTATTTTTCCTTCCTCTCTCTGATAGAATTTTTAAAATTCACTAACCCTTGATTCCTTAAACCCTGTAAAGAGTTACCATTTTTAGGTGATGCTCTGTGAGCAATCCCATTGATGTCACTGAGTATGGAGTAAGCCTATTACCAGAGGGAAGAATTTGAAGTAGCTTTTTCAAAAACGGTACCTGATTTTAAAAATAACCAACCTTTCTCTGCGTGAGAAAGTCAATCCTAAATAATTTTTCACTGTCCTTTCCTCTTCTCCAGTTTCTACAGAAAGTAATTTTCATGGAAGGTAGGTAAAGGCTTCATTACTAGACCATTTATAGCTTAATTATTAGTAAGGTGATGAAACGATGGTGGCTATCTGAAATGACCACAAAGATTCCATTAACTTTACCAGGACTGCACCCATTTATAAATTAACAGTTAAATGGAAATTGCACACATACTGCTGCTGCACTATTATGAGCTACTCCTGTTGGGTAATTTAGTTTTGGCAGTATTTCTGAGCCACTTAAGGATTTCTCAAGTCCTAACACTCTAAGCCTCCCTTTAGATATCTGTGGTTGCCTTGATAGCCCTCAAAATACCTGCATTTGCTGGGAATTGTATTCCATGGTTGTGATTGTGCCCCTTGCACAAGTTCCTCGTTTACTCCTTTAAGGAGGAAACTTTTAAACAATGCACCTCTAGTTGGACTAATACTACAGAGAGAGCTGATAGGAAGGGAGGGTCTTGTGTAGGAAAAACAGACCAGCTCTCCAGCACAAGTCCTAGAGGACACGCAGAAGGTGTTGGTGCGCCAAATGACTGGGTGGGTTGTTCTTCCTCCTTTCCCTGTCATTTGGTCTCACAAAACAATCCCTAAGTAATTACATTAAACAATGGAAAAGAGATGGAAAAATTATGCCCCTTTTAAATTTGTTAAGACGAAATATTCACTGTTACTCTGTAGAATTAATTTCCATGGTTAAATCTGTACAGATGGCAATGGAAGAGTGAAGAGCCCAACCGTAGTTAAGCTTAAAAGTGCGGCTTACTCCCAGGACAGGTATTTGTCTATGAAGAGCTTTTCCATTTGTGTCTTTTAAAAAACATGATGCTGACATAACTTGGAACTCCTGAATTTTTAGCAATTTTATTGTGCCAAGAGGTTTTTCTTTTGTTTTAATCACAGAAACATCTATACGATTTGAGCCTGGCTCAGTCGGTATTTTTGGAGAGATCTTAATCTCTTACCTTTGTGTAAGGAGAGACCAAGGGGCACTTGGTGTGTTCAGCCTGGAGAGCCTGAGGGACACCGATCCCCGTGTGCAGCATCCTCCGGAGGGAAGAGGGGCAGACACTGATCGCTGCTCGCTATGGGCAGTGACACGCGAGGGAAGGGCATGAATTTGTGTCAGGGCAGGCTTAGGTGGGATATCAGGTTCTTCCCCCAGAGGTGCTGGGCACTGCCCAGGCTCCCCAGGGAACGGTCCCGGCCCCGAGGCTGCCGGAGCTCCAGGAGCGTTTGGCCAGCGCTGCCAGCGATGCCCAGGGTGGGATGGTCGGGGGCTCTGTGCGGGGCCAGGAGCTGGACTCTGATCCTTGTGTGTTCCTTCCAGCGCAGAATATTCTGGGCAGTGCCCGGCTGCGGCGGCCGCCCTTCACCGCGGCCTGTCCGCGTTGTCACACAGAAAGCGCCGCGTCTAAATTTAGGAGAAGCAATGCCCCCCCGCTCCGAGCCGCGTGCGCCGGGCGCCGGGCCAGGCACGGCGGGCCAGGCACGACCTCCCCTGCCCGCCCCCGCAGGCCGGGGCAG
>VZTX01001110.1:299-11398 GCA_013400915.1 Pardalotus punctatus | reverse complement strand
GAAGGAAAGCCTGGCTCAGCCAGGGGAGGATCCCACACCCAGGAAATCCCTGCGCCTCTGCAGGGAAGCTGCTGCTGGCATATGTTATCCATGGCTGTTGAACACACATTGGATTCAGAGGACAAACATGGAGTTGTCAAGGATTTGATTGTTTTTCCTCAGCTGCCTGAGGAGTGTTAGAACCTATCGGTTTTGACAATGCACCTCAATTAGGTCTTAAAAATGAAATCGGTACTACACGCTCTGTGAAATTGGAGGAGCTGTGGTGGATTCCTCGGAGGCCTGAGCTGCTTGATTTCGGCTTAAGGATGATGTTTCTCCACAAGGGAGTCACCAGTCACAATAATTACATTGCTGTCTTCTCATAATATGATTTATTTAGATGTTGCCGTATGAATTAATTCTCTCTAATTGCTGCTCTTCTCACTGTAAATCAAGGTTTCTTGCTTTCTGGAGAGTAGTGAACATGATCCTACACTGAAGTAATTAGTCCAATTAGAAAGGAAAGCAGATGTGGAAAACCAATTACTTTCAGGACTATGTCTGCTCCTCTGTAGTCCAAATGCTATTCAATCAAAATGTAATAGTACTTTAATAAAACGTTGTTTTATTCATAAACTCCAGCCAGCGTTAAGACTCCACCTGCTCTTTTGGAGGAGCCACTTTGGGACAGCTTTGAGGCTTTCCTCAGACCTGCTCCTGGTTCCCACAGCTCCAGCGAGAGAGCAAAGTGCTCAGCAAAAGATTGTCCTGACCCAAATAATTTAAGAGGCACTGTTAAAGAGAGAAGACAGAAGGATTGTTGTGCTGGTGAATTCTGTGTGTGTATCAGCGGGGTTTTTTCAAACGACAAGCAGCAGCACCAAGGTTCCCCCAGTCCCTTCTGCTCAGTGAAATCAGCTCTTGTGAGGAGTTCCCTGCTCGTTTCTCACAGAGCGGCCGCAGACTGCAGGCATCGCGCTGCACCAAGCACTTCTGCAGAGTTTGATTCCACCAGAGGTTTCCGCTAGGCAAAGCAGGGTCTCGTGTGGCTGGAGGAGTTCTGTGCTCCCTGTGTGCCTGTCCTGCTTCAGGAGCAGTGTTTGCTTTCCAGAGGATGCTGCCGTTTGCTCGGCAGAGAGGAGGGATGGGTAAAACCCCGAGTGTGGCGTGGAGGGATGGGTAAAACCCCGAGTGTGGCGTGGAGGGACGGGAGCGCTCGCCGTTTTCCTGGCATTGATTGGCAGCGCTGCTCGGGAGCTGCGGCTGTGCCAGCCCCGTGCCGGGGGGCTGGAGCTGAGCAAACACAGCTCCTCTGTCACCAAACATCACACAGCCTTTCGGGGCTTCTTTCCTGAGCTCTTCATTAAAATACCTGCAGAGGAGTTTTGCATTGGAGATTCAGCCATCTATTTTCTTCTATCTGCTGCACGGAAGACAAGTGTTCTCATAATTGGGCCATTAAAGGAGGTGTTGAAATGTTACTAATTGTCAAAGGCAATTAAGTATAGCAACATGTCACAGGTAAATTAACGAGGCTCCAGGTGTTTTGAGCAAATCGCGTTCTGTGGGTGTAAAACAATTCCAGTCTTTGCTGCTTCTCTATAGAGTTGTGGTGTGTCCTGATTTGGGGTTTTGCATTCACTAAAATACTCATTTTGCTGTTGGAAAGTACAGGAACAATACTCACAAAGTTCCTGCAGAAACTTCTTACCACAAGCAGCAATCTCTGGTTGTTCCCTCTTGCACTTGAAGAGCTGCAGTGACCCCAAAGCACCTCTGAGAACATTCAGGGTTTTGACCTTGGAAGAACGCCGTGGGTTTTGTTTTTGCTGTGCTTTTCCCCATCCCAAGGCGGAGTTCCTGAGCCGGGAGCGGCCGCAGCTGTGTCAGCGCTGCCAAAGCCAAGGGGATGCTCGGAGGGACCACAAAGGGGTGGCACTGTCACATGGGCCCATAATTATCAGCCTTTGTTCCTTTTCTCTTCCCCGTGCGTTGGATGCCCTCTCTGTGAGGGGATTGGTGATTGTGTGTGTGTGCACACGCGATTTGAGGGTGGGTGGAACCCTAATTGTATATTATTAAAATATTATGATCTCTTCCCCCTTCCAAGCTGTGGCAATGTGCGGCACCTCCCCGATGTCTTGTGCAGCTGGCTCCGACTGGCACTCGCAAGGTTGTCCTCCAGGTGCTGCGGCAGAAATCTTTTGACACAGTGTCAGTAATTAAGTGTACAATTAAGAGAATGTCTGCAATTAAGTTCAATCAGTCAGTCAATCAAATCTACATTTGTAAAGGGTTTCTAAAGGGCCTCTCATCCAAACCTCCCCTCTGCTTCTGAGCTCAGCTAAGTTAACACCAGACAGGCAATGCTTATTTGAGGCAGCTCAAAGGCCTGGAAGGTTTATATTGAAATGGTGTCTGAGGCCTTGCTGTCTCCTGAATAAAAACTGGCTTTAAGTGAGGCATTTAGGCACAACACTGAAATGTAGCCATTAAAAAAGCTGAAAACTTGTGGCTTTTCCAGCAGTGCGTCTCCCTGGACTTAACAGTGTAATTCTCCCCCCTGGTTTCCTATGGGCAATATTCAGAAAGGACAGATATTTTGCTGGAATAAGCCAGCCTGGTTTTGTGCCATGTCAGGGATCTTTCGACTCCTGATGGGTCAGTTTTTGACAGGGAAGTTGTAGTGAGTGTGTACTCAAGCCCTGCCCTGCTTGGGGGGTATTTGTGAGTCTTTTCCCCCAATATCCCAGGGGTTCCTGTGCCTGAAGGCTTTAGTGCACCTCAGTACAGCCAAGCACTTGCACATGCAACCTTTCAAATAAATGTGCCCCAAATCCACCCCTGCCCCTGGGATTCTCTGGTTTTCCCTCCCCCAGCTGCAGGGACTGGAACCATTCAGGGTTTGGTGTTCACAAACCGCAGCAGGAGAGGGCACGGGGTGTGCAGAGCCCAGGGAGCTCCGGGCTGCCGGAGCAGACCCCGCTGCTCTTGTTGGCTGCTGGGCCCTGATCTCGTTCCCTTCCCCTAGAGGAACCTTTTCTTGTCTGAATTGCCACATCTGTATCCTCAGCTGCTCCCCGAGGTCTGGCAGTGCTCAGTCTCCAGACTGCAGATCCGACTCCAAAGGGGAACCGGAGGGTTTTTCTTGTCTCCGGTGCTCCATCAGTGAGAGCAACAAGCCGTGGGTGCTTTGATAACGAGCTCGCATGTACACAGCACCTGTCAGCTCCGAGAGGAGCTCTGCTAACTCAGCCTGAGCTGACAGAGCCCTGTCCAGGGCCGTGCTCAGCTCTGCCAGTTTGGCTGCTGTCTCATTACGTGCCTCGCTTTAATGCATGGAGAGCTCTTACCCAAAATGTCCTTTGTGTGGGGCGAAAAAGGACAAATGGAGAATTCGTGTATGACTTGCAGTGCGGTGAACATTCCCCAGCAAGGCATTAATACCCAGATTTGTTTGTGTCTTTGTCCACAGGCCTCTCCTGCCCTGCAGATGAAGGCTGGGGAGCTGGAGCCAGGCAGGGAGGGGAGGAAGGAAGGGTGAGAAGGCAAATTGTGCTCCAGTGGATCTTCAGCAGGAGCTGTTTCCCAGCACAGAATTCTGCCCCTCGGACCTGGGGCAAGGTAGGACCCCTGGTTTTCTTACTCTTGGCTGGTAAATACACAAAGTTGTGTGTTTTTCATCCACTTGTGCTCGACATGTGAAACTCACCCTTGTTCACGTGGACTCTTGGTTTTGCTAAAAGGGTAACAAAGGAGGAAACTCCAATTTGTGCCCAGTGTTCTTGTCACCCACCACCAGAACTCCAAAGAATGCCTTGCTGAGGTCTCAGGTCTTGTGAGGGAAAATGCTTTGGAAAAGGAGGGGTTAAGGGCCAGGCTGGATGGGCTCTGAGCAGCCCGGGGTGGGGGAAGGTGTTGGAGTGGGGTAACCTTTACGGTCTGTTCCAAACCAAACCATTCTATGAAACGCTCCCAAGAGCTGGTTTTGGTGGTGATGAATTCCAAGATATGGAATATTGGATGGATAAGGAAGCACAGAGAGTTGAACCAGTGTGGGGTAGGACAGACTCCCACCAGAAAACCCGTTGTGCTCTGGTCTGTTATGGGAATGATGTGATTTGAACTCGAGTGTGGCTTCAGCACTGAGCAGGGCAACCTGGTTTTGTGAGATCTTCAACATGGGGGCTGTGCTGGGCTCAGGACTGGGCCTGGGAATAAATCCCAGGAGCTCTGGCCCTTGCTGGGTGGGAGAGCTCAGCACTGGGCGGGTGGGAGCTGCTGGCTGTGGCTGTGCAGGGAGCAAAGCCTTCCCTGGGCTGTGTTTGTAGGAAAAAACATCAGCGAGGAGCTCCTGAATGCTCTTCAAATCACTCAGAGAGAAGGGGCAGGGGGAAAGAAGGATTAGGCAGGCAGTTGAGAAATAATACAGGACAATAAATTCTTCAAATCTGGTACTAAATCTATCAAGGCAAATAATACATCCCGATGGGAGGAAGACATTATTTGTTTTTTTGTTTTAAATTTGCCAGATCTCATTTTTTTTTGCATTTGTCTCAGGGAGGTGAAGACTTTGAAAAGGCAATTACAACTGGTGAATGATTAGTGTTAGATGTGACACATTTATGCATCAAATATGTTTAACTGCATTAACCTTCAAGGAATTTACACTGGCACCTTGAAAGATCTATCTTGCGCTCAGCCTGAAAAATCTGAATTCTCCCTCAACTTCCATCTTATTTACATTAATTTTATTATAAAATAAATGGGTCTAAAATATTAATGGAGTTTTTCCAGGTTCTTTAGGGTGGCAGGAGAGTTGGAGGGAAGCAGGCATGGCTGGGGATTCTTTAGAGAGTGACTTTTGAGGGAATGCTGTGGTGCAAGTGCACTGAAACAAGGTTATTTTCTGGTTTCTTCCCTGGCTGTCCCATCCTAGAGGGAAGATGACTGAAAGGGATGAGGTTGCACAGCTCATTTATCCACTTTAGGGTTTAATTTCCTGCTAATAAGGTATTTAAACCTTCCAGAAAGCAGCTTGTGGTCTTTGTAGACTTTTAATCTTTACACATTATGCAGAAAGGAAGTACATGCTCACACAGGGTTCTTACTGGGGATTTTCAGGAAATATTCATGTTATTAAAGATCTCCTTGTGCTGCTCCTCTCCATTTCCCAGCAGCACGGGCTCTGCCTGCTGTATCCGAGTTTCCGTGTGGTTTCGCAGCTCTGGCCGTGGGAAGCAGCTCCTCTGGTGCTGGTTCAGCTCCATGTCTCTTGTGCTTCACTCCACTGAAATCTGGTTAGGTACGAGACAGACTCCGGTGGAATGAAGGACAACAGAAGCCATGGATCGTCCTTTCCCGGGGAAATCGCGGGCAGGCTCGTGGGCTGCGAGTGCCTTTGGGGACACGGCTGGGCTGGGCTGGGTCCCCCGCGCTCCTCCGGGTCCCCCGCGCTCCTCCGCGTCCCCCGCGCTCCTCCGCGTCCCCCGCGAGTGGAAGTGCTTGGAGGGATTCTTTGGGCTGAAATGGGATTTCCCTTTTCCCCCCCCCATATCCCTGGTTTTCACCTCTGTAGTTTCAGCCTGGAGCAAAGTGGCCAGGGACACTTTGCCCTGTTAATTGTGGGAACAACTTCCCCAAGGCAGTGGCAATTCTCCTTTTGGGGGCCTTTAGGCCACCAGGAGCTTCTGCCAATGCCAATTCTGCCAATTACTCAAGGCGTTTTTTAGTCTTTGATGGCTTTTTACAAGTGAGGTGTGACCAGACAATGGCCCTGGTCGCTTCTGGCCTTAAACCCTGAATTTACAAACCCCAAGGAAGGCCTGGAGGCGATTTTCCTCCACGTGCTGGTGCTTTTTAAAGACCTTTGGCCATACTGGGAATGTGCTAAGGTACTGCTTCCCTTTAGCCGAGATAAGGCAGAAATAATCCCATTTAGTCCCAGCCCCACAGGATGTGGGAAGTGGGGTCTGCTCCCTTCAGGCACCTGGTAAAGCCTGGGCAGAGCAGGGAACTCGTCCCTTGTCCCGACATGGCCCTGCCAGGCTGCCCCTGCCCGGCCCTTCTCAGAGATGGGTTATGGATGGCATGGATTTCACGGCACTGCCCTGTGGCACCATGGAGATTTAAATCGTTAAAAACCCTCTAAAAGGTGTGCAGCCTCCTCCTGAGAGCTTCCAATCTGAAAGAGACAAAAATAATGATAATTAAGACTGTTAGAATACTCCCCCTTCAAAGTCCAACACATTCCTACATCTGTGCAGTGAAGATATTTCTAAGATTCTTGCAAAGGAATCTGATTGCAGGTTTAAATATTTTACTTTTTAGATATGTCCTGGTTTTATCTATAAATTAATAAATCAGTCAGAATGTAATGCATATCCTTAGCACAGCATGTTGCTTCTCCTCTAAAGGAGTGCAAACATTAAAAAAATCTACCTCGGAACACACAAATCCATGACTGAAATGGAAGTTCAGCACATCCCAGTGAGGAATTGCAAATGGTGTTTCCAGTTTGGGTGGCTTTGCCAAATGGAGGGACCCAGGTCCCAGCTCCTGCCTCCTCAGTGCCTGGGAAAACTGGGGCTTTCAGAAGGGTCCAGTTCTGACTTTTGGTGAGTCTCCCACGCACTTGGATAACTTTAGACTTCAGGTTTTAATTTGCTTACACTTTGCAGCTTGGGAAAAGAGAGGTTAAGATGCAAAACTTGCCTTGAAGGTGAACTGAAATGTTTGCCTGCACTTAAATAAAAAAAAACCCTGAAAACCAACCAAAAACCCAACCCACAAACCCCCAGTACGGAGGTGCTGATGGACGATTTAACAGAACAAATAGTTTAGGGTGTTTCTCTCCTGCTTTTAAATATAAACCTGCTGTGCCTTGAAGCCTCTCCCTCGGCTCTGTCGGGACACGTTAAAAGCTTTTGGGTAAGCCCTGAGAAAGGGTGGCCTAGGCAGGAACCCATCAACTGAAATTCCTCTGTGCAATCCTGCCTTATTTGAAATGCCTTTTATCAGGCAAGTCGGGACGGGCTGCAGCCCCGTAAATCCTAACGCACAGCTCCCGGCCATTAACCCCTTCCTGCCCGGGAGGCACCGAGCCCAGCGCACAACCAGCAGCTGCAGCCTGGGTTGGGCTCCAGCTTCCTTCGGGAGCAGCTCAGATCCTCACATCAAGGTGCTTATCAGCCAAATCTCACATTAAAACAAAGGTAATAAAAACTTGAAATACGAGCTCCGGGGACCCACCTCCAACAGCTCCCACATCCAACAGCTCCCATCCGTCCTAAACAACCAATTTTAAGTGTAGGGAGTTGGTTTTTTTTCAAATTTTAATGAGATACCTCTTGGGTTTTGCTTCTCATTGGGGAGAAGCGTTGAGGGTCAGGCTGCAGCTCCCCCTGAACAGCAGCACGGATCTGCTGCATCCTCAGAAGGGACAAACCTTTAACTAAAGGTCAGGTGAAATTGTACTGGACTTCCTTGAACTTTAAAGTGAGCAAACGTTTCTGTGTTTCTGTGTCTGTGGGGGAACGGAGCGAGAAGGGCAGATGCTCTGAGCCAGCTGCAGAGTTACACTGAAAGGACTTTGCATCTGCCCCAGAGATGGCAAACGCTGGACATTCAGTGCAGTGCCCTGCGTGCTCTCTGCGTGCCAGGAACGCCCCATCCTGGAGAGAAAATAGCCGATAATTTGTGTCACTAATATGGGCTCAGCTCTGGCACTGAATTCCAGAGGCAGCGCTTCCACAGCCCAGCCTGGGCCAGGTGTTGTGTCCCACAGGAGCCTTTGGGCTCTTCCTCCCCAAATCACGTTCTGCTGCTCATTCAGGGGGTTCTGCTTTTTCCTGACCTCCTCAGGCGTTACCCTCACACTTTTTCAAGGACTTCTCTTGCAATTGGCTGCTGTTGCTTTCAAAAGGGAAATTTCTCTGGGCTTTGAGTGAGTTTACACCATAATAAACAATTACATTTGAAATTGGCTTTACCCCTGTGTGTTGCACTGGGAGAGGAGCCTGATTGTTCAGCAGCAGCTGAAGTCCTTTACAAAGCTCCTGATTGTCCCTTGGAAAAGTGGGAGAAGGCCTTTGGACACTTTTGCTACTCTACAACACAAACAAGACGTCCACCAAAAGAGGGGAAATGCAGCCTGAGCCCCCTGATCTCTGATCCCAGAGATCAGGAGGGAGCTCACCCAAGCTAAGCCTCAGCATCCCATAACCCCACAGCACGATGACTTCTGAGGCTCAAAGACCTTGGCAGACTCATCAAACTGAAGCAAGTTAGAATGTCTCTATAATGCAAATTAATAAATTAGACCGTTTTCTAAAGTATTTCAATTTTTAGGATATCACTGGATAGGTAACAAAACACTTTTACTGATTCACAGAGAAAATCAAGAGAAGAATTTCAATCAGTTCATTAAGTTAAATTTGTAGATAAATCTGGTATTTATTGCACCAGTGCAAGTCCAGAGCAACTGCACAGGCTCTGATTGAATCAGACTGTTCTTAAACCAACCTCCAAATTCTTGCTGGTTTGGGAAATATCTCCCCATGTGCCATCAACTGCTGCTTTCGGTAACTTCGCTATAACTTATGACTTCAAATATCCATGGGAGCTGTTTACGAAGTTGGAATTTTCCTTTTGAAAGCTGTCCTGGCCTCAGCTCCCGCCCAGCCAGGGGCAGCAGCGTTGGTGTTTGCAGGGATGAGCTGCATTCCTGCCATAGGAACAGGATTAATTGGGACACCTCGTTAGGACATCCTTGTGTCCTCTCCCAAATCCCCACGGCTGCGCAGGTGACTCCGGGGCACAACCCTGGCCCAGTTCCACCCAACCCCTCGGAGCACGTGGATGGAGCAGCGTCAGTCAGTCAGTCCATCAGTCAGTCAGTCCGTCAGTCAATCAGTCCGTCAGTCAGTCCCTCAATCACTCACTCACTCAATCGCTCTCTCTCTCACTCACCTGGCTCTGTCGAACAGGTCCCAATCCCATCCCGCAGCCGCTCCTCTCAACGTGACCCAAAATGCCAAAGGCAGGCTCGGGAGGCAGGGAACTCGACCAGACCGGGGGGCGAGTGAGGAAGCGGGGGGTCTTTCCGTGTTTGAGCAGATCCCGGCGGGGCTGGGCGGCCGCGGCCCCTCCCGGCTCACCTGCGCCTTTATCCCCGCGCTCACCTGCGCCCGCAGCCAATGGAGCTGCGGCTCCTCCCTGCCGGCCCGCCCCACAAAAACCGCCCGAACGGCCCCAAAACACTCCGGGCTGCTCCGCTGCTCCTCCCTCTGCGCTCCGACGGCTCGCTTATAAACCCAATCCGAAATACGAGCGAACAATTTCAAACAGTGCATTTTCATATTTGCCCCATCGATTGCTTTTTCTTGCTTGCCTTTCCATACACGAAACATTTCCTTTTGCTTTTCCAAAACTGCTAAAGAAACGGGAGATGTGTTGGAGAGCTGGCTCTTGAGTTGTGAGGTAGAGGCCATGATGTAAGACCCGTAAATTCGGAATTAAGGCAGCAAGGACCCGCCGGGGGTATAAACTTGTGAAGAATTGGGGTAGGAGAGCTCTGGGAAGTGCAGGGATGCTCCGTCCCAGGGCCTCCATGCCGTGGTGTCAATTCCGGTTCTAAAGGAATTCCCTTTATGGTGGGACTCACCCCGTGTATTCTGTGACTCTCTGGAATCTTTTCCTACCCCTTTATCTCTTGTGGGGGTGCCCAGCCCCGGCTGGCCCTGGAGCTGCCCTGCAGGGTGGGCACAGCTCTGCAGCGGGGTTTCCTCCCTGCCTGTTCCCGCGTGAGCTCGGCAGGCCAGGCTCGAGGTGCCCGCGCTTTGTATTTCACAAAAATACCCTGGGAGGCAGAGTTCTGCTGGATCTTTTAGCTCTACTCATCTGCACAAATCAAAATATTCCAGTTGGTCTGCCTTTCCAGTGGAGCAAGGTGTAAATAACAAGCTAAATAACAAAGAAATTAAATTTCACTGCACTTTTTTTACTTTTTATAGTGCTAACAATTTCGCCCGTTCTTCCGCACTGTTTTCCGTGTAAGGACTGTATGCAAGTCCTGATTTTCCTTTTGTTTATTGGGAAAATGAAAGCTCCTAAATCCAGGCTGCTTTAGCAGTGACACAGGTCACAAGGTTTGCTGCTTTAATTTGGGCTGTGCTGAATTGCCCTGAGCAGCAGTTTCCATCACAACTGCCCACAATTAGGAATTAAAATTGCTGATTTTTGGCCACACATTTCAAACATGGAGGTGAACACATCAGTCTATAAATGTGGCTCCTGCAGTACCTTTAGAGAAAAAAAGTCGGTGTTTTTCATGTGAGAAATAAGTACTGAAGGTTATCACTGTTCACTGCCTGCTTTTATTTTCTTAGGGCTCTGTGAAACCGGGAGCCAAACTCGCCACAATTTTCTCTCTGCACAGTTTGAAGCCGAGGCTGTTGTTCTTTCAGATACAAATCTGCTCTTTTATTTGTTTTATCTCCCACTGCAAAATAACAAATACCTTTAAACTTTAGAGCTGCTACTGTCAAGGACAGCGAGGGAGGGACTGGCTGGGGAGCTGCAGGAATGTCCTGTTGTTCCATAATACCCAATTATGTCAACTACCCCTTCCTTTAAACTTTCAACACGTCCCCGTTAGGTGGGAAAAGCTGCCAGCACATCATAAAAGCGCTGCTGCAAAGCCCGGCCCTGCTGATGGAAACGTGTCAGGGACGGGGGCTGTGCCCTGCAGGGGCTGGAGGCACATTCCAGCCCTTGGCTCCCGAGGAGCAAACCTGTGTGGTCTTGAAGGCTTGTCGGCTCTGACCTCTAAATTTGTCCCATAAATGGGATCAATTTACTGGGGCTGGAGGTTTGAGACATCAAACACAGCCCAGGGAAGCTCAGGGCCACATCTCCGGCAACTGCCCACTGTAAATTCGGTCCCCAGGCAGGTGGAGAAGGATTACTTGGGGGTTTTTCACTGTTTGCCTCAGGAGTTTATGATTGTGAAAAATGTATTTATGAAGCAGCTTCTTCTGTAGGAGTGAGGATTGAGCAGAGCCTCGGACTGTGCATTCCTGATCCCCACCCTGGAGAAGGGACCCCCAGAGAAGGGA
>VZTX01001101.1:2338-22412 GCA_013400915.1 Pardalotus punctatus | reverse complement strand
GCACCGCGCCCGCCCCGCGGGGCATCCCCTGCCACGGGAGCTGCTTCTCCCGCTGGGCTCACACGGGTTTTGTTAAGCACGGCAATAAATAAGCCAAAATACACTGACTGTGACCACGGCCCTGTTGTGTTTGTGTAAAATTAAATGTTACCCTCGTTAAGCGCCTGCGTTACAGCGCAGCCCTTCAGTCACAGGGGGACAAAGTGAAGCCACTGTTACAGTTCTCTGGAAAAAAAGCTACGTGAATTATTTCTAAATTAGTTTATGTATGTGTCCAGTGGACTGTGTGACAGGTTTCACTTGTTGATCTTGCAGTTTGTCCTGTCTAAACGTGAAGTTCATGAAGGGCTGAGGCAGAGGTCATACTGCCACTTGAAAAGGCATCCTCTGGAGTTTTGAGCCTGTGGAGCTGTTTCACATGAGGCAGAGTATGACTCATGCTAATGAAAAGGGTAAAGAAGATTTTTTTAAAGAAATATATCGCAGTTAAATTAGTTTAGACAGCATGACATCAGAGAGTAATTAAATAGGTTTGTTGGAATTCCGTTTCCAATTCCAGAGTTCAGGTTTGTAAAAGATTTCTGAGCACCTGCAGGTCTCTGTGTGTGAAATATTTTCACTGGAAAGGATTCAAAACTCAAAACTTTAAAAAAACCTTTTAACACAGAGGCAGCATTACGCCATTCTTCCTTCTTGGAAAAAAAAAAAAAAAAACAACCTTGGATTTAAACAAGACTCCTTCAAGTTTTCAGTCAGTTTTACAGAAGAAAACGAGGTGGTAAACTTTCTCTTTTCAAGAACAACTTCTTTATAGCTGCTAACTGAAGTCAGGGGAGATCGTGTCTGAGTACATGAGCATTTCCACTATGGGACTGGATACAAGTATTGAACAACGATATTGGAAATGTTTTAATCTCAAACGAAAACCATTTTTGCTAACTTTGGTTTTTAATTTCTTTCATGTTTTCTTCTGCCAAACTGGAGGAACCTTTTCTGATTTTTTCTTTAGTGGCATTCAGAGGAAGACCAGAGGATGAAAATCCTGCATTTTCTCACTTTACTGCTTTGGCATTTGACTTGGCTGTCTCTGGATCTAGTTCCTGGAGCGCTGAGTAATTCTGAAGCAGGCCAGGGTAATCCAGGATCTAAACTAGGTTTTTTAAAAGCAGAAGGAAAGGAGAGGAATCCCTCCGCACGGGCAGGTACACTGAGGACTGCAAGCCATGGATACAGTGCTGGGACCTCAAAGGCCAGGACTAAAAGCAGTGCTGTTCAGGCTGGAGCTCTGCTGGCCAAGAAGGATGAGTCAAAGAAGGTTCCCTCAAGAACAGCAGCCACGGAGGGCAAGGTAGGACATCTCCCCAGCAGACCTTCTGGAGTAAGGACAGTGACTCCAAAGGTTCAAAATCTTAGCAGCAAGGTGGCTTTGAAAAAAACTGGCACAAGCAGTACTGACACTGATTCTTTCAAAACCAAAAAGACTAAAGAGCCTGTAACCCAGAGGGAAGCTAAGGAAACTTTCCGACATCCCCCGATAACGCCACATGAATACATGCTCTCTTTGTACAGGACTCTCTCAGATGCAGAAAGAAAGGGTGTTAATGGAAGTGTAAAACTGGAGGCTGGACTTGCCAATACAATAACCAGCTTTATAGACAAAGGACAAGGTAAGAAAGGAGCTCATGTGTGAGTGTGGACAGAGAGAGATGTCTGAGTGTGTTTATAAATGTAGAGAGTATTGGAAAATAATCCTAATTTAGTAAAGTCAAATAGCTCTTTTTAATGTAAATGAAATCACACAACGTTGCTGCAGATTTTGTCCTCCTGCCTTATCTTGGAAAACTCATTTACAGGCAGAACTAGATGGTTGTGTGGCAGCCAAAGAAAACATTTAGAAAGTATTTTAGGTGCATATTGTTGAAAACCAATCAGTCTTTGCATGCTTAGGTGTTTAAAAACCTTCTGCATTTTTGTCTTATTTTCTTTCAAGCTAGCTGGAAACTAGCTCATGGAAACTGCTAACGTTAGACTGTAGTGTGCCTAAAAACATATAATATGCTAAGAATGGAGCTATTCTGTGAAAAATCAGTATGAAAGGGCCAGTCTGGTTTGTTCAAGGTAGAATTATGAGGAACTACACTGCAGACCCAGGAGTCATTATCCCGTGGGGTGGGTGTATCTGTACTAGCTCAGAGCTTTCAGGTACCACCAAGGAGCCCACAGCTCAGCACAGACTGCCAAGAGGAATAACTTCTGGGACTCCAGAACTTGCAGTTCAACATTCCAGTTCCAAACACTTTTGGAAATTTGGGCTAGTGTTTGCTTTCACAGGAGAAATAACCAGGCTCCCAAAGAATGATATTCACCTCACCACTCTGCTGGGGAGCCCGCGTTGCTTCCAGTGATGTCAGTAAGAGTTTTGTCATGTGCTAAAGGAAGCAACACAGGCTACAGCTGGTGAAGGAATTGTGATGAAAGACTCACCAGGACTGGGTTTGTTTGCCATCCCTTCATTAATAGCTTGGCTGCTGGGAAGGGGGGATACACTGCTCACAAGTGCTGCCTTCAGGCTCCCAGCTCGCCACTGGAAGGCACTGTTAATGTCACTGAAAGGCTGGCTCAGCCATATTCCTCCCCAGCTGAAGCAAATGTAAAGTCAGATTAAAGGGAGGAATGTTTTTCTGCCCACTTTGAAAAATTGTGAATCATGTGGCCTTTAGTTAATAAGGCAGTTATCGTTGTGTCTGGCAGTTCCTGGGGATGCTGGTTTTAAAGGACTAATTTACTATTGAATCATCTAATGGTAAATTTGCTCCCATCTGGAGCCAGCATGAGGCCTGGCCACCACTGAAGCTCTGTTTCAGTAATTTAAGTAGGACATAAGTGGTGAATAGGTCCTGTGAGTGCTCTGACATGAAAAAGCATTGTTTTGCAATTGGCTAATCACAAGTTTGAAGGTAGAAAATGCCCACTGGTGAAAGAAATGAGATTTCCACAAGGCAGATTTAGAAACTCATTTTCCTGGTGAGTCACGGAGTTCTTCTGGGTCCCTGCACAGAGCTGATCCCTTAGACAAAAATTGTTATTTTTCTTCAGTGGGCTAATTAAGGCAACTTCTAGGCTTATGAGCAAACTTGAGGAAAACCATTAAGAGTTGAATAACTGATATTGGTTTGTGCTTGATATAAGTATAAAAATGTGTGTGCTTTTTTTAGATGAGCGAGCACCAACTATAAGAAAACAAAAATATATTTTTGACATCAGTGCATTAGAAAAAGATGGTTTGCTGGGAGCAGAGCTTCGAATATTGAGGAAAAAACCTTCTGATACATGGAAGTCTCATTCTTCTGGAAAAACTTCCCAAGTAAAATTATTTAGTTGCTCTACAAACAGACAAGCATCAACACTCCTGGACTCTCGGACTGTCAGTATCACTGATACACCCAAGTGGGAAGTGTTTGACATCTGGAAACTTTTCAGAAACTTTAAAAACTTGGTTAACTTGTGTTTTGAGCTGGAAACTTTTGACAGGGGGAGAGCTGTTGATCTCAGGAGTGTGGGATTTAATAGAACAGGAAGACAAGTCAATGAAAAGGCTCTGTTCTTGGTGTTTGGGAGGACGAAAAAAAGAGACTTATTCTTCAATGAAATCAAAGCTAGATCTGGCCAAGATGACAAAACTGTTTATGAGTACTTATTCAACCAGAGGCGGAAGAGAAGAGCTCCTCTAGCAACACGGCAAGGGAAGAGGCCCACTAAGAATCTGAAGGCAAGGTGTAGCAGAAAAGCCCTCCATGTGAATTTTAAGGATATGGGCTGGGATGACTGGATAATAGCCCCTCTGGAGTATGAAGCGTATCACTGCGAAGGGCTCTGTGAATTCCCCCTCCGATCCCACCTGGAGCCCACCAACCACGCCGTTATCCAGACATTAATGAACTCCATGGACCCGGAATCGACCCCTCCAACTTGCTGTGTCCCAACACGCCTGAGCCCCATCAGCATCCTTTTCATTGACTCTGCAAACAACGTGGTCTACAAGCAGTATGAAGACATGGTGGTGGAGTCGTGTGGTTGCAGGTAGCAGAACAGTTGCTCACGTGAATATGTTATGAAAGGTCGTATGACACAGTGGACATAACTTCTCCTCAAACAAGGTTAACTACATTTCTTACCTCTAGGGTAAGTGTGTTTACAAGGATGTAGCAATAAATCCAGTGTTTCTATATGTCTCTCCATGGACATATTTCAGTAGCATTTGGATGCTGTCACACACCTGGATTTAAGGCCTTGTGCCGCTGGCAACACAGGACTGACTCTAAGTGAAGTCCATGACAGAGAAGATGATACCTCTGTACCTCAAGATCTCCTGTTTTTAGCCCCAAAGCAGTGGATAGAGATGGTATCTGTGAGCTGTGGATATGAGCTGTTTGTTCCTCTGAACATTGCTCTTGAGACTGAATTTCTGTCTGATTCTCATGTGCTTTGTCCATTCATAAATGTGAGAAAAGAATCCTGATGTCTAGAAGAGAAGGTTGTGTTCTGGTGTGCCCCCATCTTGGTGTAAATAGTTGCACTGTAATATGATTTCTTTCTGATTAGCTCTTGAAACTATCCATATATTAAAAAGGGGTCATTAAATATAATATGTTGGTTTAGTTTTAAGTTTTACATCAAGATAGATGATGCAGGAGGTATTTGCTTCCATGTATGTTTTCCTCCAAGCTACATATCTTCCTTAAGTATCCACCTTTCCATTATTATGTAGCAAAATATATTATTCTGTATAAGGTCCAAGTTGTTCTCAAATGCTCATAGTAAAAGCGTTCAATTATGGCATAAGATGTAATAAATTATTGACACACTGCTGCATTGTGCCTAGCTGTCCAACTCTGAATAATCATAATGCAATTAAGAAATTGTTTTATGTTTTTGTACAATAAATACAAGTGAAAGGGACTTTTCCGTGCAGCAGAATACCAGGGGTATGCAAAAGATGTCTGTGTGTTTTGGTGCCACAGAGAGAAACGGTAGAAACATTGGAAGAGAGATCTGAAAGGAAGGCCTAGTTTGATCTGGTAGGTAATGACACTGTCACTTGATATATTTGGGACAAAAATGAGTTATGCAAATAGTTGTGAAAGAGCTCTGGTGTCCTCTAACTCCACCCTCCAAGGGCTGTGTGTTTGTATATCCCCTTTATCTATTCCTGACATGGATTATAAATGGGATTGCTCCTGTATATTTCCACCCACAAAAGTTGGTACCAAATGTTCAACTGCAGATGGATCGGAAAGGTCCTACAAACATCAGAAATTACTGAGGAGCTTATCAATAGTACAAAATATAAATGCTAAGGTTTGATATTGCTTAGACCATCAAGTCACGAGATTTCCTGGCTCTGCACAGCATCACTGGTGTGGGTAGTGGCAGGGAGCTGAGTATGGCCCCCGAGCTCCTCCTGCTCAGTACCCCAGTCTGGATATGCTCCAGCTTGCACAGCAGCAAACCATCCTCAATTCCTGGTCAACAGCCATCAACAGTGACATAAAGCTCTGCCCTTCCTCCTGCACTCTCTGGGCAGCTGAGCCTTTAACCAGCTTAACATACCTGGATAAGCAGCCTTGCTGCCAGACACCTGGGGAACCCCTGTGTGGGTGACCTGCCCTGTGCCCTCACCTGCAGCCTGGTGATGCGGAACAGCCCTGTGGGGAAATTTGGTCTGTGAGATCTGCTCAGCACTGTCGTTCCTGCCTGCAGGGACTTACACTGCCTGGTTTTCCTGCCCACAGGGACTGAGACTACCTGGTTTTCCTGCCTGCAGGGACTGAGACTACCTGGTTTTCCTGCCCGCAGGGACTGAGACTACCTGGTTTTCCTGCCTGCAGGGACTGAGACTACCTGGTTTTCCTGCCTGCAGGGACTGCCTGCCTGCTGCAAACCCAGAAAGCTGCCCTGATCCGAACGGCGAATCCCCAGCACGCAGGGCAGCAGGCACATCGAATGATGAGCATTTGAAGCTGCCTTGTAACAAGTGCATGGGAAATTCTGGCATCTTATGGGTCTTTTTTGTGGGTCAGGGCTGCCTGCAGGGATCCTCCATCTCCCTTCCAGACTCTCAGTGTGCACTTCCCAGGTCCCACTCTCCCTTATCCGGATGGAGCCTTAGGCCAGGCCCAGCAGTTACTGACCCCAGCACTAACTGCTTATCACCAGCCAGTCTTTCAAAACAACAAGCCTAAGCTTTACTAAAAGCAGATTTAGATATGATTTACCACTGCTACAGTAGGAGAGAAAACATTCCCCTGCCAAGTCCACAGCCAAGAGGGCAGCTCAGGCTTTTTTCCCCCAATCTGTTCAAGCAATTATTTTCCTGCTCATGGCTGTTTTCAGGTGACTGCCTTGCAGCTTTTACAGATCCTTCCTCCTGCACTGGCTCCAGCTACCTCCTGGAGAGGCTGGTTGAATGACCATCACTAAGGGTTGTCTCCTTTCTTCCTTAGGCAAGAGTGCTGCTCCCACTCTCTGGGAATGCTGTTTGCACATTCCCAGGGAAATCTCTGCTCTGATGTATGAGACACATCTGTGCCATGCCAGTTATTAACCACACAGGCATGTTCCTCGATGGCTCAGAGTGATCAGTTTAAAATAGCAAATACTGGCTATTTAAATACACTTGAAGCAAATCTAAGTTAAGACAAGTTAACTCCTGGGATTAGGACTGCCTGCACAGGGCAGTTTGCTTCAGTTCCACCTGGATTCATCAGATGCTCCAACAACTTTGATGGATGGTAGCACTGGTTTTACATGATCGTTTGGAAATCTGAGAAGAAAAATTCCTGTTCAGTTCACACTGCAGAGCTGGTGACCAGCCTGAGGGTCCTGGTGAGGCTGCTCACAACAGAAAGTTTCTAAAACCTAGTAGGTATAAACCTCACTGAGGTTCTTTCTTCCTGTCCTTGTATGACTTTTTTAATGCATGACAGAGCAAGATAAAAGTTCAGGTAAATTGTATTTAAATTGACTGTGTACCAGCATCTAAATGGAAAAATATGCCAAGATTTTGCAATTTCCCAAAGCAAACAGTATGATCTGAGGAAAAATTAAATACTGACAAGCTAAAATCTTAAAAAACACCCTTTGGTAATCATCAAAAGCCCACATTCTGCTTGGTGGAAGTTATACCTAGGAAGGAAAAGAAAAAAACAAACCACCAGTAGGTCTGTAATACCAGTTTAGACAAATTTGAAACTACAGACAGTAAAATGCTGGAATTACAATGGATTATTACTGCTTCAAAATTTGGTTTGGCCAAAACAGAAGCAGTTTCAGCCCAAATGTCCAGGCTGGAAGGTAACATGACATTCAGTTTGCTTGGTTGGTCTCTCAAATGTGGTGGCATCCAGAAGGGACAGCCCTGGCACTGCTCAAGTTTGGTTCAGCTCAAAGTGAGGAGTTTATAATCATGGGCATAGGAATAGGGTAGGGTTTTTTTCACTTTTAAGTCTTAAATTGAGTATTCTTGGTTTATACCAGTTATAAACCAGTATTGTGATGTCCAGAGTGTCCTTTTGCATTTACGTTGTGAAATTGTTCAATAACTCTGGAAATTGCGGTTCAACACTATTTTATTCTAGAGTGCTTTACTGACTTTCCCCATGGTGTAAGTGAGTACTAACCTATAGATGCTACATTGGTGCATTATTGGAGGCACTGGAATCCCCTGGCACAGACTTCTGTCTACTCACAAATTGTTGCCAATCTTGTCAAGACTTTACACAGGAATCTGCAGTTTCAGTTGCCTGGCATGAGAACAGAAACAGGCATTGAAACTTCCCAAGGTACATGAACGTCACCGATGAGCACAGAAGCACAACTCAGGCGCCGTTCACTCAATCCTCATTCCCCTCCAAACCCAGGGGTTTAGGAACAAGACACACCCCGGAGTTGACACTCAGCACAGAAACTGGAGAGAAACAGAGAACCCTGGCATTGACCGAGGAAGTGGCAGAGTCACCATCCCTGGAAGTGTTCAGCAAACAAGCAGATGTGATGCTGGAAGTGGCAGAGTCACCATCCCTGGAAGTGTTCAGCAAACAAGCAGATGTGATGCTGGAAGTGGCAGAGTCACCATCCCTGGAAGTGTTCAGCAAACAAGATGTGACGCTGGGTGATGTGGTTTAGTGGAGGCCTTTTCCAACCTTAATGATTCTGCGATTCTACAACTGCAGGAGTTTGGCACTAATTTCTTTAGCCTGGTCATTATATAATGTGCAAAGATAGACACCCTAAATTATTGTTACAGCTTTCTTCCCATGGGTGAGTTGGTGTGAGCAACTGGATGGCAGAAAGGCAGAGAAACCTGAGCTGTAAAGCACTACAGGTTAAAAGTTCAGCTTTCCACCTTTATGATGGCAGGTTTCACTCTCTCACTGAGAATGCCTCATTTGTATTTACTTTTTAGGGTCATTATCTGTCCCACGAGAGTCTTTGTGAAGGTCCAAATTTCAAATAAACAGTACACTATAAGACAGGTATGTGTGGATAATTTTTGTTGTATTTGGCTAAAATATGGGTACTAAGCTCAATAGGTAAACATAAAAGTATGCCACTGAAAACAATGCATTCCCATTAGTGTTTGAATATGTGCCTAAACTCCATGTACACTTTTACATGGTTATGTCATTTCCTGTGTAAAATGGGCTTGTTTATACAGCAGCCATATGAAAGATGCAGGAACCCGCTATGTGGGCTATTTGAAGCTTTCTTTAAGAAACATAAAAACCCCTTGACCCTTGTATAATAAAAGGTGTTAAAAGATACTGCTTTTATAACATCTTAGCCAAGACTAATAAGAATGTACAAAGCAAACAATTTTTTTTTAAATTTTTTTTTTTTACTCCATAGTCCTGCTCAGTCATGTTATTTTATGGATTTACTATTGCTGTTGGGCAGTAAAATGATATTTAAAAATAAAATTGCAGGAGATTTCATTGCTTCTCAACAAATTCAATAAACAATAATCTTAACATTTTTTGAAAAACAGTAAATATAGAGCAGTAAATGCACTTTGCTGAGTGCTCAAAACAGCCCATTTATTCTGTCATTCTGAGTTCACTGATGTCCCTGTTTTCCTGGTTGTTGTATTTTTTTCGGAACTAGTTTCAACTTTCTGCAATGATTTGGCCAGCTGAAGTAATGGAAATGGATTCAGCTTCTCCTGGTGTCATTTTGAAGGGCACAGCTGTCAAGAAAAAATTACTTTGTCAACAATAACAGTGATTAATTGGCTGACCCTCTGCTAGGGGACAGAAAATGTTCTTTTCACTCTTTTTTTCTCTTAGAATCCGTTTGATATAATATCGTAAGCCATGCTTTGCCATCCAGGAATCCAGACTGAGCAGCCTCTGCCCATCATACTCCCAGAGAAATGCCATTAAACAAATTAAATTGAATTAAAATGAAAGTATTGCACATCCAGTTTCCGTCTGCCTGTTTTTACACGATGCCATTGATCATGGCATTAAGTCAGAAATAAGCCTTTAATTGACAAAACCAGACACATTTCAGTTTGTTCATGCAAATGCCTTCAAAACATTCATCTTTCTCCAGAAATTTTGAAAGAGAAACACAGCTTGGCTCCATGCTGAGAGAAGGGGATGGATATCTTCCCCGCAGCTCTCTTTTCTGCAAAGGTGAAACAAGACTCATAAACTTCAGATGGCAAAGAGGTCATTAACTCATAGGGTTGGTGATCAGGTTACAGGAACCCAGCTAGGGAGGATAAAGGGCTAAAGGCAGCGAGGGGAGCAGCAGGAGGAGGTGCTCTAAGGGAATGTGGCTTGGGAGAGAGGACCTGGGGACAAGTGGCTCTCGGGGGGGGATGCAGACAAACAGCCCCTCAGCAGGGGAGGACAGCAGGGGCTGAGACTGGGTGAAAGAGTGAATAATAAGGTGGAGCAAATGCAGGAGCAACTGTAGAGGAGATGTACCCCCAAGTGTACATGAGGTGGGTGGGTGGCAGTGCTGCTGGGGGAACAGACACATCCCAGGTAACAAACACCAGCATGACAGCACACAGACTCAAGGTGTGCCAGGGGAGGATCGAGTTGGACATCAGGGAGAATTTCTTCACAGAATGGGCTGTCAAGCATTGGAAGGGGCTGCCCAGGGAGGTGGTGCACTCACCATCCCTGAAGGTGTTGAAGGAACTGCTCATGTGGCAGATAGTGCTATGGTTTAGTTGACAAGGTGGTGATCAATCAAAGGTTGGACTCAATCATCACAGAGGTCTTTTCTAACCCAAATGATTCTGTGATTCTCTCTATGTGCCTACCAGGGAAAAAAACCCCTTACTCTGAGGGCTTGGTGCAAGTAATTCTTTTTTGCACTTGCCTGCCCCTGCTAGTGGCTTCTCCAGGGCTTTACTGAGACCTCTGGCCCAGAATCTGATGAAGGATTAGAGCAAGAGCAGGCTGCTAAATCATGGAATCACAGAATTGTCAAGGTTGGAAAAGACCTCCAGGATCATCAAGTCCAACCCTTAACCCAATGTTGCCAGGTTTCACCACTAACCCATATGCCCAGGTGCCACATCCACACACGTTTTGAACACCTCCAGGGATGGTGAATCTACCACTGCCATGGACAGCCTGTTCAATGATTGACCACCCTCTCTATGAAAAAAATTTCCTTAATATCCAACCTAAACCTCCCCTGGCATAACTTGGGGCTGTTTTCTCTTGTTCTGTCCCTTGTTACCTTGGTGAAGAGACTGACTTCCACCTGGAGACAACTTCCTTCCCTCCTGAGTCTCCTTTTCTCCAGGCTGAGGCCGCCCAGCTCCCTCATCCACTCCTCATCAGACTTGTGCTCCAGACCCTTCCCCAGCCCTATTGCACTTCTCTGGACATGTTCCAGCCCCTCAATGTCTTTCTTGTCATAAGGACCCAGAACATGTCCCAGGATTCAAGGTGCAGCCTCACCAGTGCCCAGCATGGGAGGATGATCCCTGCCCTGGTCCTGCTGGCCACACCTTTGCTGGTACTTCAGAAGCTCAGCAAAGGCAAATAACTTTGGACAGTGTTGTTGAACAGCCAGAAACAGCAGTAAGTTCACCGCAACACTGACTGTGGCCATGTGTGCTGTTGTGGGAAGTCCAAAGCAACAGAGGTGAGAAACCTGAGTCTGGATGATGAGGGACTTTAATTTATGAGACTTTCAGGTGGATCACTCCCTTCATTGCTGGGCCACAGGCACAAGCAGGCTGTCTTTTCCTAGCCATGTGCAGCCTGAGGACTTTACAAAGTGCTTAACTTCAGCATTTTTGTACTTTTCACAGCAGTTCTTGGCTCCAGCAGCTATTGAGAGCACTAAAGTAAGCAGCTTTGCCAACAATGAGAGGGAAGAGCCAGGCCCTGGGAGAGTGAGCTGAAGTGTCTGTGCTGAGCAGGAGCTGGTGAGGGACATGAGGCACAGTGTCCCAAATGTGGGGACAGGTACTGACATTTGGGTCCCTCTGTCCTGTTGGGATTCAGTTGCAGGCATGAGAGGGTCTTACAGTGCAGGGAAAAGAAAAGGAGTGGAGAGGCCCTGTTAAACACAAGAGTCCCTGGGTTTGTTGGGTTTTTTTTAATTGCCAAGGTGATGAGAGTTTGGACCCAGTTCCTTCTCCCTGCTACACTTCTACCTGGCTGGAGGCACCAGGAGGGGGAATTCTTCATGTCTCCCACTGCTACTGGGAAAGTCACATTCCTGCCTGCACCCCACAATACGAAGCTGGACAGCTTACAAAGGAGGGCTGAGACAGACACCTACCCCTACACACCCTTTGGGGAACAGCTGATCTGATCTTGAGGAAGGATTTAAAGTAAATGCTTCCACATTTAACTGATTCCTTTTACTTTCTGTGTTCTTAGGTAAACAGCTGGTTACAGACAGCCTGGTGGTTCAGGAGCATTGTGAGAACAGCTGCTGGATGAGTCAAGAGAGGCAAGAAGCACCAAGTGTGAGGAGGGAGAGAAGAGAGAAAGAAAGGACTTGAGCAACTGGCAGCAGCATAAAAATATCTGATCAGTAATCTCCAGAAAATATAAGGTGGAATCTTATGGTGGTATAGAAACTTGAAACACAAATTGATTCTTTGGAATTCTAGAAAAATGACCTGCTCTTTGTCTCAAAACACAGTGGAGCTATCTGTCTCTCAAAACATAACGTTTTTGGTAAGAGAAAAGGCCATAAGAAATAATTCACTTCTTGCAACAGTAATGAAATATTCCCCATGCCAGTAAGATAAGAAAGTGATGGGGAGCATGTGCTGGCATTGTCAAAGTTTTAAAATATTTAACCTGCACCAATAAGCCTACTGATTTTTAATAAATCTTGGAATTTTGGGGAAATTCCAGGGGTTTGGGAGACTCAAGAGAAAAGGAACTTAATTCAGTACTTTCAGGGGTGACTCTGCTGAACTGGCAGTTATAAGCAAATTATGTGGCTGTTGATACTGACTGAATCTTATCATGTTGTTGAAGGGTGGCAGTTTAATTCACAGGTGATAAAGGGCAGGAAAAACAATGAGGATCATTTGGCCTGATGAGCTCTGCTTACCCCAGGCAGAAAATGTTACTTCAGAGTCCCTGAAGTGTCAGCACAGTTTTTACAGCAATCAGGGAAGCAAACACAATTTAGGAATGACTTGGGAGGGAAATAGAGAATAAATGAGAAAACGATATGCAGCCACTGCACACAACTCTGGAACACTTTGGGATACAGAAGAACTGGAGAAAGGCAGTAAGAAGGACTGGAAGTATGGAACAGCTTCTATGAGAGGAGTAATTAGACTGGAGCTCTTCAGTGAAAGGTGATTGGGGCAAGAAGGAAAAGTGGTGAGGGCTAAGAATGTGAACTGGGAGCAAGTTTTCTCCCAAACAAGAACCACAGTGCACCAAATGACAGTGGCTGAGGACAGGCTTGAAGCAGGACATTGATTCCCCCCAGGGCAGCCCAGCTGCAGAACTCCTGAGCACACCCTGGCTGGGATGCTAAAATTTATGTATGTTTTTTTTAAAAAAAGTAAGGAAAGTCCATGAAAAGCTGCTGATCATGAGTCCCTAGGGCTTTCTGAGCCCCTGATAGGTGGAGGTTCAGAAGCTCTGCCAAGAAAACCTTGCTGCAGATTTGTCCTGTCCTTATATTCTTTGTAGGGATCTGCTGTTCCCTATAGAAGATGAGCTCCATGGGATCCACGGTCTAACCCAGCAAACCATTCTTCTGCATGAAGCCTAAAACTTGGAGTGAACTGGTACAGTGGGACATCCTGGCTCTAACCAGTAGGACTTACCAGGGGTTGGCCACTGTCCTGTTAGAGGAGCATGGCTGTCTGATGTGGTCTCTTTTTTCCCATCTATTTTTTTTTAAACCTATTTTTAAAGTTCCGTGGAATTAAATGACGCTATGTAATAGCGGGGTATTACATATTTGGAAAGAGAGATCCAGAATTGATTTAAAGACCGAAAGTTTTAAAAAGCTCACCACATTCAGCTCTAAGCTAATTCTGGGAATATTAGCACTTCATTTTTTAATAAGCAGCTATTTCTACCTACTGTCCAGTTTCCACTTTGAATTACTGAATTGGCTTCTTTGTCTGCTGCATGAAAAAACTTATTCCCATGGGCATTGTTCTACCTGTGCAGACTGTGATTAATGTTCTTCTCTTATTTTCTGTGGAAGAGGTTGATCGACTTGGTTCTGCTTTTGCTGTGCACCTTTGTTCCCAGATTTTTTTCTTCTTGGGTTTTTTCCTTTAGACTCTCACTTTTCCAAATACTTTTAGTACGTAAACACCAGAACTCATTTAATGTTGCAGTAACAGTCTCATCAATGCCACAGAGGCACTACTAACTTTCTACTTTTACTGGATTTTGACCTTTACAGTCTGCAGGTCAGCCTTCCCTCTCAGCTCCAGCATCACATTAGGAGTTCAGAATCAGCTTTCTATTATGGCCAATCCTGCTTCTCCATAATCACTGCTTTCTAATGAAAAGCTTTCCATTTTATAAGTTCTTGCCTCAGAGTTGAAAATCCTTGTTTACAGCTGAGTTAAAAACCAGTTCAGTGCCACTAAAAAGTCTCTGCTTGACAAGATTTATGTAATTCCTATTACTCATTATGAAGTAAAAGTCACCTTGCTTTTCAGGGTGAGGTATTGGGACAAGTGAAGGTGGAACCTCACAAGCCCTGTCAGTGCCAGGCTCTGGAGCAGGGCTCAGGGCCCCAGGGGGAGCGAGCTCCTCAAGAAGTTATAGAAGAAGGATGCTGGCAGCAATCTGTGCTTCTGGAATGGTGAGGTGCTGGGCTTCCAGAGCTGGCCAGGGGACTGACAGACCTCTGCTGCTCACACAAATTCACTAAAACCCTTTGCCCAGGACATCCTCTGGACATCCCAAGGATGTGAAGATCAAGATGTGCTTTCTTTGGCATGGATTAAAGTTTGCTTGAAAGCTGCTCTGGATGAGACTCCTGATTCCTACAGATTTGGTCCTGCTGTCAGCCCTGGGAAGCACACGCTCTCGGATCGCTGGAGGAGGTTTGCACCTCTTGCTCTGAGTCCATAGGGCACCCCTGTAACCTGCTTGTAACCTGCTTGTAACCTGCTTGTAGCTGCTTATTCCTGGCTGAGGGCATGTGCCATGCCAGAGTTCTCACCAATGCCATGCTTTCCCAGCACAGTGCCAGCTGTCTTGAGGAGGTTTAAATTCTGGACACTGGGTGGTTGTTCTTTTTCCAGTGGTGCCCAGTGCAGCCAGTACAGCACCCCAGAGCAGCACTTGCTCCCCAGGCCCAGCAGGAGCTGCTCAGGCACCCCAAGGGCTCCTGGGCTGCTCCAGCCCACCAGTGTCCGAGGAGCTGTAGGAATGCACTGCTGGACACAGCCCCTCTAATGAGGCTGGGCCTTTTCCTTGTTTTTCTGGGATACAGGCAATACACTGGCACTGCATCAGCTATCCTGTAGCTCAGTCCCTCAAGATTCTTCAGAGCAGCAGGATCCTCTCCCTGCCACTGCATGCCCTATTCACAGCATGGGGCTCTTGTTGGGAGCCATGTGAAGGGAGGGAAGAAGGAATGACTGCTGGAAGGTGGTGGGGTGAGGGATGGTGGGGACATTTCTCAGTGAGAATTGCTCAGTCTTTGTTAGGAAGGGCTGACAGTGTGCCTCCGGTAGATTATCCTGGATAGCCAGACCTTGCCCCATATTATATGATTTTCATCACAAACATAAAAGTACTTGGTATAAAACAGAAGGTCAGGAAGGTTTAAGACATGGTATATGAGAAAACATTTTCCAGATTTCAGCTTCCTCCAAGGTAATATGCAAGTGTAATTAAAACAGAACCTGGAAATATAGAGTACAGTACCCTATTGAAAGTGTGTTGTATGAGCTGAACTCCCTTCATTGATAGTTTTCCAAAACACACAGCTGCAATAATCTTTATCCAGGAGAAGGGAATAAATTAAGTCTGAACACCTCTGCATATAGTACAGTACAGTGTATAGCCCTGCACCCCATATAACCTCGGAGAGGTAATGGAAAGCTGAAGGAGGTGCAAGTGGAAAACCTCTCTGACCAGAAAACACTTTCTTCTTCTGAAAGCAGACAGATGGGAAGAAAAGCTCATGAAACAGAGGCAGCTTAAGTACTGGGATGTCTCGTTTCTGCTCAAGTCGTTGAGACTCTGCGGTGGCAGGGTGCCAAAGCACACTCCAGGTTTGACAGGTGGGGAGGGGAACGTCCTGGGCTTGCCCAGCAAACAGGGAGTATTGATGGCTGGCTAACATGAACAAATAGGAGTTTATCATATTTAACAGTAGCAGCAGCCACTAGGATATAAAAGCCTGGAAAAAGTAACCAGGTCCTATTTCTATTCCCCCTGAACAGTTTGGCCATGGAGTTCAGGTTGTGCTTGCCAGCCTTCACCAAACGCAGTGAGGTGCAGTACTGAGCAGCCTGTTCTGCTTCATGTCTGCTTTTCCTCCTGCAGCACTGGTGCAGAAGAGGGGTAACTCCCTTCTGGAGACCAGAGCAAGGACTGCTTTGCACCTCTAGCCAAGGAATTCCAGATCAGGGAATTGATCTCTATACTTGCCAAACCTTTCAAGGTCCATAGTGAATTGTAAGGACTGTACTTTTATTGAAAAATACATCTTAATTTCATATTTTTAAATAGCATTTTTTCCTGGGAAATGGCAATAGAAAAATGTATGCACACTGACACCCCGAACTGAGTCTTATGGGGAGGACTAAGCACCTTTATGTTGCTAAAATATAATTCACTTCCATTAAAAGTCCTTTTTCAGCTTGTAATATATTCCTAAGGGTGGACTTGGCCTCAAAGTGTTCAGATTTATTTCGTATGAAAAGGAGAAAAATTTTGCAAGAGCAAAATATGACAAATTCGTTTATGAACTACCAGTTCAAACTTAGAAATGCCCTTTTCCTTCAGCTACAGCCAGAGGCAGGAATCCAGCGAACCTGGGTTTCCCCGTGCGGTCAGATGGCCCCTCACCACACTGCTGGAACTCAGAGTTCTGCTAAGAGCAGTGCAGACACATCCAGGAAAGCTCTGGAAGAAGTCAATCCACATATACCAGTGCTCCAAGGTATATGTTATCACTGATCTACACATGCAGTCCTACAGGAGTGCATGAGACAGGATGCAGTGCCAGACCCATACTGGCTCTGGTGGTACATACAAAGCCCTTTCAGAACCTGGAGCGCTGGGAAAGACAATCATGTGGTTGTGGGGGCCAGCTGGCACTTCTGCACAATTGGCACAGGACCAGAGTTAATAAGACCTGCTGGACCTGAGCTGAGTTTTTTCTATTGGATTTCTCTTTATCATGATCTCCAGAGCATCCTGGAATACCCATATGGACTATTTTCCTTCTTGTTAGCTAGAATGTCCCAGCACTGCTTGTCCCAGGTAACATGGACAGATCCTCTTTCCTCACGTGACCATGAGATTCCTTTGACTTTCCTTCTGTAGAAGCAGGAGCAGGTGGTTAAGAAGGAAAATCAATACAATTTAAAAACTGTACTTAGACAGGAATTCGAGACTGAGAAGAGGAAAGATCAGAGTTGAAAGATTTGTACTTTTGCCCT
The DNA here is from genome assembly GCA_013400915.1 of Pardalotus punctatus. Classification (NCBI taxonomy): domain Eukaryota; kingdom Metazoa; phylum Chordata; class Aves; order Passeriformes; family Pardalotidae; genus Pardalotus; species Pardalotus punctatus. Next base: position 5,254 of record VZTX01001101.1, on the reverse strand, counting down.
GGTCTAAAACTCTGTTTGTTTTTCAGAAGGAGGGAGCTCCCTCCAGCAACTGTTAGGCTAACAATTGCCTTATCAAGTTGATTTTGATTCTTCACGTGTCCAAGAAGAGAAAAATACAAGAGGCTCTTATGGGACTTTATTTCAAGATGGTCAGTTAACCCGCATAGTTAACATTTTAAAATATAAAAGCACAGTCCTGCATAAAAATGATCAGTCTGCTTTTCCATGTGAAAACAGGGAAAGCATGTGCTATGATAACATTCAAAAGAAAATTATGTGCTGATGGGGAATGAGGAGGACAGGAAGATAAAATATTTAAATGTCTTTGTTTAGAAGTTATTTATCATTCCTTGTTAATTAGGACAAAAATCAGAGTTGTAGTAATGCCCACTGAACCAACCTGGCAGAAGTTAATTGCGTAATTTCACAACTGCAGTAGCGCAAGGATCTCTGTATAGTGTATGGAAAGCCTTTTGATAGTGGACAGAAATACATAAATTAAGAAAACACACAGCAAATTGGTTTCCTGGTGAGTTAGACACTGAGAGTCTGAGTGCAGAGTGGTCTGCATGGAACATCATCCCTGCAGGAGAGGAGGAATTGGGGCAAGTAAAAGTTACCAGGAGAGGTCATAAAGGTGCCTGTGTCCGAAGTCTGAAAAGTGGAAAATCCAGGAAAGATTTAACCTGCAGATTCCAGCTTAGATGTGTGTGTTCCACAGAATCCAATAGGATTCTGCAATTCCTCACTCTCTCCCTTCTGTGTCTCTGCCCTCTGCAAACTCTGAGTTTGTACTCATTGCTGTCTCCATGTGTCAGTGCCCAGTGAGTCTCCTCTCATTCTCCACATGCATGTACATCCAGCCTCACCACTGCATGTGTTTGCACTTTCAGGGAAGGATGTTCTTCTGTCCCTCTGTTTTCCATTTCTCCTTCACTTAAACTCCTCTAGACTGCTTTCTTCCAGCCCTTGGTTTGTGGCCCCTTATCTCTTCCCTGTAACAACTGTTCCCTCCAGCCTCTTGGAATGGTAAACTCAAAGCCAGGCCTGCATGTAAGAGAGAAGACAGGATTGAGGCTGAATCAGGAGGCCCATTAAACAGAATTTATTAATCAATAAATTCTTATTATAAATAATAAGAATTTTATTTTATAATTCATTATATACATTAAATATCATCATACCCTTTCTGATCCTTCTTTCCTGTTCAGCCATGTGAACACCTGATGAACTGGTGATGTTTCAGCAAACACGTGACAGCAAGTTTCTGAGCCTCTTTAGTGGCCTCAGGTGACAATGTCCCAGGAAGAGGAGAATCTTCCACATGGAAGATTCATTATCCTAGATGTAAGACCCACACAGCCGTGGAGCTGCCCACTGAGCAGAGCTGAGTGGAGGAGCTTGAGGACAACAAAAGAGTATGTAAAGGGGAATAAATTACCAGTGCTCTGACTGAGGGAATCCCTTCAGAACTGAAACTGAAATTGAAATTCAGGTTCACAGCCAACTCTTCTGGCTTCACATCCCATCAGAGGCTGTTCTATTCCCTCAGGGAGCTGTGCTCAGCCAGACTGACAGGGAAAGGGCTTGGTGCTACATGGAGCAGGGACAGGCAGAGGAATCTTAGGTAGGACCATAACTTCCTCCAACTGCAATGTGTCAGAATCCTTTGGTGCATCATTAGGTAGGACTAACACAAACCCGGGTGAGTGTCAGTATTTATCAGACACAGCTCTGAGTTGGAAAGTGTCTGCTGTGGTGGACAAACCATGTCACACCACTGAGAGACTCTGCTGATCATAAGAGCCTTTTCTCTGCATGATTACACGCTGTAGGGCCTCTTGAGTGTCATCATTTTTAATGACTGTAACTCATTAATGGCAAAGAGGGTTCAGAAAAGTGTAATTCTCCTCCACTGCCTTTCTCACAAAATATTTGCTGTTAACAATGCTATATAATAGTGCTTTGAGTGTAATGCACAAAGGGCATCTTAGCAAAAAGAAAGCAACAGAACCAGCTTTAACCTTCCTGCCTGGAATTTGCCGCAGGCACAAGAACAAAATGAAATGTAGCATTTTCCTGACAGAGATCCACAGTTCCCCACATTGTTCAACATCCTGCCTCGTGTTACAACAACTTGTTCACTAAACACCTTGTCAGACACAGTTAAACCCCTTTCAGCAGATAGCTATGGGGAGTCAGAACATCTTGGGAAAGACTGGCTGCAAGAACAGGGATCTAGGATGCCTGTGGATAGGAAGTCCAGACGGGTGATTCCATTGGCCCCTGAGGCCTGATATTTAAGAACATATGAAAGATTTCTAAGGACTACTGTGAAGTTTCAGGGCCATTAAAGCAGCTGCTACTGCCCTCCTGAGAAGCTGACATCCCAGTTAACGTGCTGGGAAAGAGAGGAGGAGAATATTATAGTTCCCCAAGCCCTCTCAGCCAGCTCTGCTGCCAGGAGCACAGCCTCGCTCCCCACCCCAGCTGCTGCTGCTCACATCTGCACCAGCACTGGCATTTGTGAGGTGATGTGGATGTGATCCAGATTCAGTCTAACCCCGCAAAACAAGCCAGCTCAGTTCATCCTGTCGGGTCACTGCTCAGGCTCTCTCTGTGGCCTCGTGAAAGCCAGTGCCAGCAGCAGGCAGGAGCAGGGAACACACAACAGGGACAGGTGGGATGGCTCTTGGCAGGGAACATGCAGCAGGGACACGCTGGATGGCTCCTTGCAGGAACATGCAGCAGGGACAGGCAGGGTGGCTCCTTGCAGGAACATGCAGCAGGGACATGCTGGATGGCTCCTGCCAGGGAACATGCAGCAGGGACAGGTGGGATGGCTCCTTGCAGGAACATGCAGCAGGCACAGGCAGGGTGGCTCCTGCCAGGGAACATGCAGCAGGGACAGGCAGG
>VZTX01001094.1:20817-33155 GCA_013400915.1 Pardalotus punctatus | reverse complement strand
CGGAGCGGCGGCGGCGGGATGGAGGAGGAGGAGGGCGGCGGCTGTGGTCAGTGCGGGCCGGGGGTCCCGGCACCCCGGGGGGGCGGCGCGGAGGGCTCTCGGACACCCACCTGGCCCGGGGCGAGGCGCCGGTGTAGTCCGTGATCGCCGGTGGGCGGGAGCGACTCTCCTGGGCGGGCGGGCGCGCTTGGGCCGGGCCGCTCCCAGGTGCAGGACCGGGGGCGGTGGCTCCGGGATGGGAGGGCATTCGGAGGCGGCGGGACCTGCACCCTCGAGTGACAGAGCGGCAGCGGCCTTCGCGGCATCATGCGGGCGGTGCCGGTGGCGACGGAGGAAGCGCCGGGAGGAGCTGGCACCTGGTGCCCGCCGGCGCGGGGGGCGGGCGAGTTGCGGGGCTGCCCTCCCTGGGTCCCCGGAGCGCCGGCACTGCTCCGTGACCCGCTGCCCGCACACCTTCCGTCCGCCGCTCACCCTTTGCTCAGGTGCCCCCACGGGCACTGCCGGGTCCCGGCCCCGCAGAGCTCAGGGCTGGTTCGCCTCGATGGCGCATGCTAAAAGTCACAGCCCCCCCGGTTCGGGAAGTCCCGGTGTGTGCCCTGGACCCGCTCTCAGGGCGGACCACGGTGGCTCAGGGGTTGCAAAGTCTCCCCTCTGATGCCCGTGCGTTTTCCTCCCGCTTGCCTCGGTCCTGCGTTGCCCGCGGAGCATTCCCTTCCCGGTGCTGAGGACCGGGACCGGGCAGAGTCCCTGCCTGTGCCTGGTCTCTCCCAGGCAGGTTCCCGTGTGTCGGCAGGTGATTTTGCCGTGAGTGGGGACTTTGCTGAGAGGCAGGCTGGAGTCTGGGTGAGATCTGAGGCCCCAGCCTCAGTGCTGGAGCCGTGCTTGGTGACCGTTCTTCCTGGGAGCAGCTGGTGCCAGCGAAGTGCCACTGCCGGCAGTGCTGGTTCACGGCCGGTTTCCTGCCCAGCGCGATGCAGCTGTGCAACACAGCCGATTAGGAGCTGCTGTTCCACCCCAGAAGTGACTGTGCTTGGCTGTAAGGACTTCTCTGTAAGATAAGGTGCCAGCACCCGGCCCTGCTGGGGCCTGGCTCTGGTGTTGTCAGATACAACCCATTAGCGGGAGAGCGCTGTGGGGAGCGGTTCCGTGAGCAGCCTCTAGTTGCTTCCTGGAATCACCTGGAAGACGTCCCGGGTCATCTGTCAGCATCAGAAATGTCCCACTCATCCCGCCACAGGGAGTGACACAGCTGCCTCCAACCCTTGCCGCTGTCCCTGTGCTGGGGGCAGCACAACCCACAGCTGTCCTGAAGCCCCTAAGTTGGTTTAGCAAAGGACATTCTGCTGAGGCTGTAGCGTGGTGGGAACTGATAGGGTGGGTTTGTGCTGACACCAGTGTCTGCCACATGGATCACAGCCTCTCTTCAGCCGTTGGCCTCAGCGGAGAGCAAATTCCAGGGTGAGCAGCTGGTGGCACAGATGTGGGCTCCCCCTGCTCCTGCCAGGGCTTGGGGCTGCACTCCCACTCCCTTTCCAGCATCTTCCCGTGGGGACAGCGGCAAGACCGAACCCACCTCAGACCGGAACTGACCAAGAGCAGTGGTGTGAGTCAAATGCCTCTGGACCGTGGAGAGGAGGTGTCCTGGCAGGGAACTGTCCTGGCTGCTCCTGCCTTGCTGAGCTGCAGCACCGGTGAGAGGATGTGGGGAGTACAGTCCTGTCCTGGCACCGTGTCCTGAGCTGGGCCCTGTCACAGCTCAGGTCTGGCCCCAGGGAGAGGGGGATTGGGCAGTGCTGGTAATCCCACTGCACCCGAGGGATTACGGCTCACTCTGGCTTGGGGATTAAGGGATTTCTCTAAGCGGGGTTGATGCAGCCTCCAGTAAAGCAGCTTGTGCTTGAGGGGCCTCACTGTCTGGGGCAGGAAGGGTGTGTGAAAGCAGGGTGGGCTGTGCAAGGTGTGGGGGATCCCCAAAGGAAGGTGGGCTGCCAGGTCCCCAGCAGGCTGGCTGGGGGATTCCTCACCCGTGTAGTCCCTGCCCTCCCCACTGCCAGCCTGCAAAGTCCTCTTTTGCCAGTGGGTGCTGGCAGTCCCTTGGCACAGGCTTAGCTGTTTCAGAGGCATCCTGGAATCTACGGCATGCCCCTCTGCACCACGGAACGTGGTTGGGGAAGCTGTTGCTGATGCCGCAGCACCTTCCCTTGCACTGTGTGACGTGAGCCTGGGCAAGTTGCTGGGCCCAGCGTGGGGAGCAACTCTTCCACAGAGCTCAGGGGTGGACTCTGAGGTCAAAGGCACAGGGAGAGTACAGGGGTAGCACCAGTCTTGGAGGGCAGAGCCAGGCACTTGGGCAGAGGCAGTTGTCCAGTTCCTCTCCTGAGGTATTTGGAGCAGAGAACGATGAGCCCTGTTGATGACAATTGCAATCATGTCAGGGCTGCAGGTGTGGTTTGCAAACATCCCACCTTGCCCAGACATGGTGCAAGGACCGATCCAGGCATCCAGGTTGCTCTCTGTGGGAGATGCCACCTGACCCTGCCTCATCTGAGCCAGAGCACCCAAATGCCTGTGTCACACAGGGGCTTCTCCAGATGCCAGTCCAGGCCTCAGGCAGGCGCTTGTACAGCTTCCCCTGTGCCCCTGGCTCCCTTAGCCTGCCTTTTTGCCTCCCAGTGATGAGGCAACCACTGCTCTGGCCCCTTGGAAAGGGGAAGTGGTGCTAAAAGTAGGTCTGTCACATCAGCAGCCAGTGCATGGCTGCCCTCTGCACCGTCAGCTGCCCTTCTCCACCGTCTCTCTTCCTCTCTCCAGTCACACTGCTCCTGGGATCAGGGACTGCTCCTGCCTGCCAGGGTGCCCTTCCCCACCACCTGCCCCGTCTGGTCTTCTGCCTGCCTCACTCAAGTTACTTCTGGCTCAGCAATCCCAGTGGTTGCAGGGGCGGGTGAGTGGAGCTGCCAAGCTGCTCCTGCCCTGACAGGCCCTGGGGTTTGTTACTCATGGCCGTGCCCTGTGCTCGAGATTGCTCCTGCTTTGGGGAAAGGAGCTGTCGGTCCGGTTTGGGTTTTGCTCAGCATTTGTAGGGTTGGAGGGCGGGAGGGTTGTGCATTTCCACAGCTGTCCCCCAGCCTTGGATCCCAGGGCAAGACCCCCCTGTTCCTGCCGCAGGAGGCCCCCACACCCCAGGACCGCAGCAGAGCAGACAGCACCTCTGGGGCATGACCAAGGCCAGGTGTCTGCTCATGCCAGCACAAAGGACTGGCTGAGCCTGTCGGGCTGTGTCAGGGTTGGGACCCGGGCCCTGTGCCCCAGGAGCGGGGGTCGTGGTGGCACCCCCACGCTTGCGCCGCCGCGCTTCTCTGGGTGCACCTTCCTTCATGCAGTGCTCGTTGCTACGCGACCGCCGGCTCCTGATGCTTAATGCTCTAATACGGAGGGATAAAACCACTCTAAAAATACCCCGCTGCCGGCCCCCCGCGGGGGCAAGGGGGCTGCCGGGGGGCAGGCGGCCCAGGCAGGGGGGCTGCCGGGGAGTTCCCAAACTCCTTGTCCTCTAAGTGGCTTTGAGCCGCCCGCTGGGGCTCTGACAGTGGCACGGGCTGGTGTGCCGGTGCAGCGGGGATTGGCTGGGGCTGGCGCGTGGGCTCCTGCGGCTGGAGCTCCCCTACCAGAGCCGGCTCCAGCCAGAACCGGGAGTGCTCCGGCTCCCCTGCTTGCACCCTGCCCCACAGTACTGGGGAGCTGCTCCAGGTACTGGGTAACTGCTTAGTACTGGGGAGCCCACTGCTCAGCTACGTGCACCTGCCTGGCCTCTGTCTGCTGCTCTCTGGCCTTTGCCTGCCCCTGCCTTGCCCTCCCGGAGCTGGTTGCATCCTGCGTGGGACCCCCGCAGCATGGGGACAGTCAGCGAGCTCTGCGCCTCCAGTTTCCAGGCATTCCTCTGCCCCTCGGTGGCTGCCAAGGCAGGTAGGCACTGCCCCCCTCCCCTCTGTGCCGTGGGGTCCCCATCCCCCAGCAGACACAGTGCTGCCCATGGCTCTGGCTCCATATGGCTCCGGCTCCATATGGCTCCTGCTGACAGCGGCACAGAGTGTCCTCGCTGTCTCACTGCCTCCTTCCTCTGCCGGCCTTCCCAGGCTTAGGCCTCTGCAAGCACCAAGCCCCTGCAGGATGGTGGGGCATTGGTCCCCTCACCTGGCATTGGCCTACACTGGAGCTGGTGCCACGCTGGGACAGGGGTGTTCGGAAGTCAGTGGTGTTGGCTGGGAGGTCGCAGGCAGTGCGGCACAGCCATGGCATGTCCTGCCTCAGCCCCTCACACCCTGCCCTGCCCCGGAGGATGTGTGAGGGCTCAGTTGCCCTTGTCACAAGTGCCTGTGGCTAGAGGGGAGGGTGGAACTCACCAAAGGCAATTCTGTGTGGGTAAGCCCAGCACCTGCCATGTTGTGGGTGTGCTGAAGGTCAGCCACCTGCGTGAGCTGCTGCTGTCTGCTGGTTTCTGCCCGTCTGGGGGGCTGCATGGTGGGGCAGAGGGCTGCGGGACTTCCTCGGCCAGCCCTGTGGCTGAGCAGCAGTGGGCTCTGCTCCTCTCAAGGCCTGGCACCATAAGCAGTACCGAGAGCAGGTGAGGTGCCCGCCTGGCTGCCTTCGTGGCACCTGCATAGTGTCTGTAGACACGGCTGAGCCAGCGCTCGCCCAGCCATGCCGGAATCAGGGGGTCTGTGCATGGGAGTGGTGGAGCCTCGAGCCACTGGGAGTGAGGCAGTGGCTGTGGAGGGGGTTCCCTGATGGGCTCTGGGGTCAGGGAAGTGGGGGTGATGGACAGGGCTGCACAAAAGGAGGAGAGTGTCCTGGTCACAGGGTCCAGCAGCCTGGGACAGCCTGTCCTGGAGACATCTGTCCCCAAACCCTTCTCCTGATGCACCTCAGCTGTTGGTGGGGAAAAATGGGGCTGATGCAACCCAGGGTGCGCGCACAGCACGGTGAAAACAGGATGTGGGTGAGGAGAGAGGCAGGATGTTTCTGCGGGCCCCACGGGACCCCACCAAGGGGCACAGTGGGTAGTGGCAGCCACTGCGGTGTCCAGAGACCCTGGGCTCATCCCCATGGTCTGCCTGATCCCAGGGCTGTCATCCCTCTGGTGCGGTACAGCGTGGGCCAGCAGCAGGGCTGGCTGCTGCTGTGGCACAGGGGGCCAAAGGACACCCTGAGGCTTCCAAGGCCTGCCCTCCCCTCACTCCATAGCTGCCCTTCTGGGTGCCATGTCTCCATCTCGTGTTGCTGAGCAGGATTTAGCTGAGTCAAGGCAGCCGAGGCTGATGCAGCCTCTCCAGGCGACTGATGGGGACCGGGACATGCTGGGGTCACTCCCACTGTAGGCACGGCCCCACAGGGCCCAGATTTGCCACACAGGGGTCCTGCACAGGGCAATGGGGTCCCTACAGATACCCTGTAGCAAGGGGACGAGACAGTGGGGAGCAACATTCTGTGGGGACTGGCACGGCTCCTGGCCCTTTTGATCCCAGTTCTTGTCTAAGCCAGCTGTGGGAGCTGCCATGGAGCCCGCAGAGGGGAGCGGGCACCAGTGGTCCCCGCAGCCAGCGCAGGATGTGGACCTGCAGTGGGGAGGTCTGGCGGGGATGGGGGCAGTGCAGGGCTGGAGGTCTGCTGCAGTGGGGGGCCCAGATGGTGCAGGGGAAGGGAGGGGACCCCGGAATTGCGCAGTGAGCTCAAGATGTGCTGTGTTGAGCGTCCTGGCAGCCCCCGAGGAAGGAAGGGCTGGGCCAGCCCCAGGGCCTGCCTGGCTGGGACCCCAGCACGTCACGTCCGCTGGCCCTGAGCCAAGGAGGGGCAGCAGGGCCCTGGCGCCCCATTTCCCAGCCAGCCGGGAGCAGAGGAGTTAAGGTGCTGATGGCTCTGGTTCGTGGCAGCAGGAACAGGGTGTTGGCCAGGATGACGCCCAGGAGGCCCTGGAGCTCATCGGTACCTTGAGTCACCGCAGAAGCACTGAGGCCGCAGGTGTCCGCAGAGCCCCGGGCAGTTCGGGCACGGCCGGCAGGGCCAGGGGAAGGCCCTGGGAGGATGGTGCTCAGGGCGGAGGGCAACGGTGAGCCGGGTGGGGGCGTGGGGGGCCTGGTGAGGGTGGCCAGAGGCTCCATGTCTGCCCCACTCCCCTGCTGCCAGCCTTGCTGCAGGCTTTGGGCAGTGGTAGGGCAGAGCACGAGGCAAGCAGGGCACTGTGTCACAGGGCTTTGCTTTGGGCAAGGTGGGGAAGGGGCACGTGCTGCTGTTACTGCTCTGGGGTGCCGCAGGTCCCTGTGAGCCCGGAGACAGATGGACAAATCGTGCTGGTAGCCCTTGCTGCCCCTGGACAGGTTCCTCAGGTCCTGCTGCTGCTGCCCGCAGCAGGGGCTGTGGGAACCCCTGGCCCCCTGTGCTGGTGGGGAGGCCGAACCTCGCTGGGATCCTGCAGTGTGGTGGGTTGCTGTGCGACTCCTGTGCCAGGCTGAAGCCGGGGCAAGTGTCTGTTCCAGCCTCCTGTCCCCCAGCGCTGTTCTGCCTGCGGCCAGGCTCACTGGGGCTCTCCAGGATGGTTGCTGTGCAGAGCCAGGGAAGGGTTAATTCCTTCTTCCTTCCCCAGAAAAGCTCCTGCGTCTGGGGTTTCTCTTCCTCTGGCTGCTGCTGACATGGCTGGGCTGCTGTCACGAGTGCTCAGCCTCCGCCAGGGAGGGACCTTCCAGGGCTCTGGAACAGTCCTGCTGTCCCTGCTACCCTGCAGTGTCTCATCCTGCGCCGCGCCTATCCCAGGGCCACCAGGACCCTCGCTGGAACCCTTGCCCCACTCCCAGGTGGGCAGGAAGAGGCAATGCTGAGGGCTTGCCTGGGGCCAGCTCCAGCCCTGGCATGAATTTGACCTTCCCCGCAGCCAGGCCAGAGGGTCCGGCAGCTGGACAAGAGGATCCTGCAGCTAGGCAGGAGGGTCCTGTGGCACATGCAGCAGCCCAGGGATTTAGGAGTTTCTGTGTCTGATTATGGCTTGTGACGCAGCTCATCCCTCCCACAGCAAGCCTGGGCTTGCCAGCTGCCTTGGGGGCCTGATGGTGGGGGGCTGGTGCCAGTGGGAATGGCACTGGGACGTGCAGAAGGTGCTGGGATGCATCGACACAGCCCTGGTACTGTAAGTTTAAGTAACTTTTAACCTGGTGCCCCGAGCCGACTTGTCTGGTTCGGGGTTCCTGTCGTGGGAGACTGAAGGTATTGGGAAATGGTGGGGTTGTGTCTGAGGGACGGTGTCGCAAGCTGAGGCGCCTCAGCCTTGGCAACAAGGGGCTGTGAAGGAGGAAGCTGATCAGATGCCGGAGCAGAGCCGGGGAAGTGCTGAGCTTGGAGATTCGGGGTGCAGAGTTGCTGTTACCCAGGGAGCTCCCACAAAGGCAGTGGCAGTGTGGGGAGAGTTGATGTACAGTTGAGGAGCAGGTGACCTTGGGGACAGGAAGGAATAGGAGCGGGATACCTTGTCACCATGAAGCAAGGTCACATGCTGAGGAGCACTAGGAATGTTCCTGGAGTAAGGGGACCCGTGTAGTGGCCCTGGGCCTGAGCCTCAGAGAGAGTGTTGGAGAGGCAGTATCTGGGTCCCCAGGGTGACTGGGAGGTTTGCATGTCATGGTGTGCAGGTGAGGTCTGTCTGGAGGGTGCACCAGCTCCAGGCTCTGCCCCAGAATAATGAATCCACTGTAGAGGGAGCTGCAAGGGTGATCAGGAGCTGGTTTATGTTTGGGGCTGACTTGGTGCAGCAGAAGAACCTGCAGGGCTGCAGGTCAGTGTGAAGCCTGTGCAGCAGGGCACAGTAGAGCTGCCCAGCTGTGGCAGGGACCAGAACAGGCACCCACACCAGCCCGGTTGGGATAGAGCAGAGTGGAAGTGGGACTTGGCGGGGGCAGCAGGGCCAGGGCTCCAGAAGCAGCACTGGAGGCGATCCGGGGGCCGTGTTGGTTCTCACTCTGCAGCTGCCATAGTCTGAATGAGTAGATGCCCTGGCCCTCGAATTCCTTTCATGCCATTGGTGCCACTTGGCCTGTGTGTGGGGCCAGGGACGCTGCTCGCCAGCCCAGCTCCTCCTGCCACCCAGCACCTCCACGTCCTGCCTCCATCTAGGCCCAGGGCTGCTGGCTGGGAGCAGAGGCTGTGCAAGAAGCCTGGCGGGGCTGATTTCCAGGACCACACGTGCTGACCTGATCTTGTCTCTGCTCAGTGCCCAGTGACCTGACCCCAGAGGAGTGCCAGGAGCTGGAGAACATCCGCCGCCGAAAGCAGGAGCTGCTGGCTGACATACAGGTGTGATGCCAAGGGGCCCACACAATCCCCCTGTCCCAGAGACAACAGTCCAGGAGCTAGGGGACAGTGTCCCTGCCTGTGTCACGGCAGGGTCCCTGCAGGCCCATCCTGGATCCCTCATGCTGCTGCCCCACAGCTCTGCCTCCAGCGGGCTCTGGGGACAGGGAGAGGGAATCAACTGGGATGTGATCCCGGGTGGCAGCCAGCCATCCCTGCCCTGCCAAAGCAGCCACGTCTTTTCCTGTGCCCCACGGAGCTCCAGGCCATGTAGTTGTGCCATTCCCTGGGGCACCGGTGTCTGTGCCAGCCTGTGCCTGGCACGGACGGGGACCATGTCTCTGGACCAGGCCACTGCCCTGGCATGTGCCTATGAGGTTTGGGCTCATCTGAGACACTGTCAGTCGTGTCCCTGATTAAGGCGGCAGAGGCTAATTACTGCCATATGCTGGGCATGATCTGAAGGGATTAGGGGTAATTTTGTTAACCTCTGAATCTCTTCCTTCCTGCATGCTGGGAGCATAGCAGTGCTGCAGGGATTAGCAGCGGGGGGGCAGCCAGCCCCCGTACCCCCTGAGCTGCTTCAGCCCCAGGGCAGCACTTGGGGGTGGGGGAAAGAAGGGAGGGAAGGAAGGGGGGGCTGTGGGGCCTCTTGGGGGAATGGGGCTACCTCCAGGGCTAGGGACTGGAGGGTTTGTGGGGGAGGCACCTCCTGTCTCAGTGCCCCCTTTCCCCGCAGCGCCTGAAGGATGAGATAGCAGAAGTGACGAATGAAATTGAGAACCTGGGCTCCACGGAGGAGAGGTGAGTTCCCAGCGCCACAGAGCCCCCTTGGGCTCACCTAAGATGTGCAGGAGCTGAGGGCAGCTGAGCCCTGGCCCATGAATACTGGTGTGAGCAGCTTTCCCAGACACTCTGAGCTCCTGGGAGCAGGATCCCAGGCTTATCTGCTGCTCCCAGGTCTGTTTTTCCAAGCCCCAGCCCCTCTGTCTGGCCACAGCCACTGGCGGGCTTTGTTATTCTGAGCTGGTGCAGTTGGTGCCAGCCAGGATTAGGGGGGTCCCGGCAGCCAGCGGGAGCTGACTCCCAGCTTCATTCCCAGTCACCCGCTGGGGTGTGAAGACTGTCCCCTCCTGCCAGCCCCACTGCTTTCCCCAGAGCCCTGCCACAGCCAGCTTGCCCAAGCCTCCCCGTGTCTGGGTGACCTAACAGGTGCTGTGCCTGCACCCCCCCCTGCTCAGGGTGACCCCAAGGATACAGTAGGGCTGCTTCACTCTGTTCCAGGGCCTGGCAGGCCAAGAGCAGCCCCAGGCCACCGTGTGGGGCAGAGACAGAGCAGTGTGTTGGCTTTGCCCTGCATGGGTCCAACACGGGGGCCTGGCTCCCTTCGGTCCGGGCTGACCCACCCCAAAGTACACTGCCCCAGGGGCTGGACAGAGGCAGCAGGTCCCTGCCAGGTGCTCAGAGCTGCTTCGTGCTTTTCAGGAAAAACATGCAGAGAAACAAGCAGGTGGCCATGGGCAGGAAGAAGTTCAACATGGATCCCAAGAAGGTACTGTGGGATGGGAAGCAGGGATGGTCACCAGTCTCTGCGGCTGTGCAGGGCTCTACCACCTCCCAGTCCAGGTTCCTGGGGCTGGGGCAGAGCCACCAGCCAGGGCAGGGGCAAGCAGTCAGCAGGCAGGCTGGCAGGGGCAGCTGCAGACCCCCAAGCACCTCTCTTGCACCACTCCAGGGCATCCAGTTCCTGATCGAGAATGACTTGCTGAAGAACACATGCGAGGACATCGCTCAGTTCCTGTACAAGGGAGAGGGCCTCAACAAGACAGCCATCGGCGACTACCTGGGCGAGAGGTGCACTGGTCTCGGGTTTCCTGGGGATGTTTTGGGCTCCTGCCACCTAGGGGATGGGACGCTGCAGCTCTCAGCTCACAGAGCAGCTGAGTGGGGGTACCCAGCGTGCTGGGGGTGTTCAATCCATGGCTGGCACTTGCGAGTGGCTGGTGTGTGCAGGCCAGACCAGGGCTTGAGGAGGGCATAGCTGCAGCTTTCCCCCATGAATGAGTCTGGAGCAGGGCAGGGACAGTGGCGCCACTCAGTAGTCACAGGATTGCTGATCATGCATCCCTCGTGCTCTGGCTTTGTTCCCACAGGGATGAGTTCAACATCCAAGTCCTGCATGCCTTTGTGGAGCTGCATGAATTCACTGACCTCAACCTTGTGCAGGCGCTGCGGTGAGTAAGTCGCTGGGAGCTATGCCCATTGAGGGGTGGTGGGGGACCATGGCAGCCAAGCATGGCTGGGGAACCACAGAGCCCCCAAATCAGCACCACGACTCTTTCTCTACAGGCAGTTCCTGTGGAGCTTCCGGCTGCCCGGGGAGGCGCAGAAGATCGACCGGATGATGGAGGCCTTTGCCCAGCGATACTGCCAGTGCAACCCTGGTGTCTTCCAGTCCACAGGTGAGTGCCTGCCCCAGACAGCCTCCCTGGCATCCTGCCCTGCAGCTGACTTTCCCCTCTGCCCCTGCAGACACCTGCTACGTGCTGTCCTTTGCCATCATCATGCTGAACACGAGTCTGCACAACCCCAACGTGAAGGATAAGCCCACGGCAGAGCGATTCATTGCCATGAACCGTGGCATCAATGACGGGGGGGACCTGCCTGAGGAGCTGCTCCAGGTGAGGGCTGGGTTATGGAAGGCCTGGGGCCAGGCTGCAAAGCTGGCCCAGAGCAGGGCCCATTGCAAGGATTCCGAGGCAGAGCAGAGCTGATTCCATGTCATTGTACCAGAATCTGTATGAGAGCATCAAGAATGAACCCTTCAAAATCCCTGAGGATGATGGCAACGACCTCACCCATACCTTCTTCAACCCTGACCGGGAGGGCTGGCTCCTGAAGCTTGGTGAGTGCCAGCAGCAAGGGAGGGCAGGCTGTCGTCAGGGTGCAATGCCCCTGGGATTCCCACACCTCTCCTGCTGGCCTGGCTCTTCAGAGCATGAGGAGGCTGCAGAGACAGGCACAGCTTTCACAGGAAAGGCGTCTGTACATCCAGCCCTCCGTCTTCCCTTGGCTGGGCAGTAGGAGCGGACTCAGAGCTGACAAGGCCCTGCGGAGCGGCTGGGTGGGCATCCTGGGGGATTCTGCCTCTAGGTTGGGCAAACCCCTGGGGTGCAGAGCTGGTACCAGGGTCCAGTGTCAGGGCACAGAGACCTCAAGGCCCTTCAGGTCACAGAGTTACAGCAGGGTGTGTCAGAGCAGGCCCCCGGGAGCAAGTGGCAAGCTGCCCCAGGCTGCGTGCGTCTCCCCTCCATGCCACAGACAACCTCCTGCCTCACCTTCCCACAGCATTATCACCTCCGCATCCTAGCTCCACATGCAGGCAGCATGCATGGCATCCCTGCTGCACCGCCCAGCTCCTGCAGCCGGAGCCCTCTGCACCCTGGCTCCTGTGGCTCCTCTTCTTAGCACCTCTGGGGAATCCTCTGCCCCAGTTCAGCAAGGGGGAGGATGGGTGCTGGCAGGATCGAGGTCCAGTGGGGCCTTTCCCTGGGGTTCTGTCTGGGATCAGGACTCCTGATACATGGCCAACCCCTTGGAAGGGGCTGCCTGCTCCCTGCCCTAGCTTAGGGGGACACAGGGGATCGCCCCAGGCTCTCCCGTCCCTGATTGGAGGGGCCCTGCGCACCCAGGTTCAGGTTGGCACCATTAATGGGGTGGCAGACAGGCAGCAGAGTGGCTGTGGACCCCAGCTGTCTTGGGGGGGTAGGGAGGGACCCTGCCTGTCAGCCATGGAGTGGAGGGAGCCAGGCCATATGCCCAGCAGCTGAGGAACCCCATCCCACAGAGCCACAGCGAGCCAGGGCAGTCAGCCCCCACGGCCCTGCCGCTGGCCCAACCCCTCACAGCTTCCCCGCTGCAGCCCAGCCCCACTGACCCTCAGGGCAAGGGGGGGCTTTGGGGTTCCTCTTTATTTTTTTCCCTTTTTTTTTTTTTTTTTTTTT
>VZTX01001094.1:0-20797 GCA_013400915.1 Pardalotus punctatus | reverse complement strand
TTTTTTTTTTTTTTAATTTTCTTTTCTCCCTCATTTATATGTTTCCATGATTTTGGCTCTTCCTTTCCTTGCCCCCCAACTCCAGGAGGTACGTACCCCTCTTCCCCGCTCTGCTCACACTGCTGGGGCTTCGTTTCCTTTGCGTTTTTAATTGCTGGTGATGAGTCTCATTGCTGCTGCTGCTGCTGCTGCTAACCCCACACTGCCCGGGGACCTCACCTGCTGCAGGACAGCCCCTCTCCACCTCCAGGCAGGGATGTGGGGTACCGGTCCTGCCGATGCCTCATGCTCCCCAAGGCCTGCGGCACCCTCTGCCGCCCTGGGGGAGGATGGGGCCACAGTGGCTCCTTGCCACCCACCCGGCTGTGCATCGCCGTGTCCACAGACAGCTCAGCCTGGCCAGTGGGTCTTTGCCTCCGGTGCCACAAGGGATGGGGACAGGTTTGGGGTCTCCTCGAGAAAGGCCCCAGCCTGTGCACGGGGGGTTAGGGCGTGCCAAGTGCCTGGAGCTGGATGGGAGCAGGCAGGATCTGTCTGCATGGTGCCCTGTGCTGTGCTAAGGGCTCACAGCAGTCCTCATGCAGGCACCAGCACTGCTCCAATGCCTGCACTCTGAGGTGTTGGGAAGCATTGGTGCTGGCCCTTGGAAATGCTGTGGGGCAGGGACAGGGGTGGGCTGCCAGCTGGCATGGGGGAGGAGGGGCCGCAGGGCCTTCCTGGCGGTGGGGGTCTGAGCAGGACCCCCAGTGTACACTGTGGCTCCTCGTGTCCGTGCCGGGTCCAGGCCGCAAGGGTGGGTGCTTGTTCCACATCCAGCGCTGCTGCAATGGCTGCGGTGGAGGGGAGCTGGCCCGGGGATGAGCGGGGCCTGTGCCCAGGGACTGGCTTCTCTCGTTGTCGTGGCACCTGTGGACCTCAGCTGCAGCCTTGGGTCCTGCCTTGCCTGGGCTCCAGGATGAGTGGGACCATGGTCAGCGTGGACAGAAAGTCCCTGTGTCCTCCCAGGGAGCTGCCTGGCCACAGTATCCTCTAGCTGTGCTGAATCTGTTTGGGTGGGAACGGGCGCAGCACTCCCAGCCCAGCACTCCTGCCCTCGCCTCCATCCTCATCCGTCCGCTTCCCGCTCCGGCACGGTGCGGTGTGTGCTGCCTGCTGCTGCTGCCCGCCGCTGCCTGGCTCTGCTTGGCTCTGTGTGTCCGCCCAGGCCCTGTGCTGCTGGAGCCTCTGTGTGTCCACCTGGCTCCCGTGCTGCTGAGCTGCCGTGTGCCTGGCTGTGCTCCGCAGGGCTCTGCCCGACTGTCCCTCTCTGCTCCCAGGAGGCAGGGTGAAGACGTGGAAGCGGCGCTGGTTCATCCTGACTGACAACTGCCTTTACTACTTTGAGTACACGACGGTGAGTGGGCTCCGTGCAGGGTGAGCCGAGCTAGGGCAGGGAAGGGGCTGGATTGGGGGTGTCCACCCCACAGCTAAACCTCTGCTTGGCTGCACCAGGATAAGGAGCCCCGTGGCATCATTCCCCTGGAGAACCTGAGCATCCGTGAGGTGGAGGACTCAAAGAAACCCGTGAGTGCTATAGCAGTATCCTCTGGGATTTGGGGGCAGCTTTGACTTGGGCAGGGAAAGCTGGGAGGTTTTTCAGCACCCTGAGATGCCCCCAGGAGAAGCGGGGCCCCAGAGTGGTCACTGCCTCCACCATTGTAGTGGCCAGGTGCAGACCTGGAGCTGGTCACCACAGTGACCAGGACTGGTGGTAGGGCACATGCGGGGCCAGAGGGTGACTATCATGGTGTGTCTGTCCCTCTCTGCCATGCTAGTGTGGCTTTGCCGGGGGAGTGCGGCTCTCCCTTTTCCCACCCAGTCTGGGGTCCCCTTTGGAAGTGGGGGCTGCCTCTGAGCGCTCTCTCCCTCCCAGAACTGCTTCGAGCTCTACATCCCGGACAACAAGGACCAGGTGATCAAGGCCTGCAAGACGGAGGCGGATGGGCGTGTGGTGGAGGGGAACCATACTGTGTATCGCATCTCTGCCCCCACGCCTGAGGAGAAGGAGGAGTGGATCAAGTGCATCAAGTGAGTGCTTGGACGAGCATGTGGGGGCAAAGCACTGGGCAGGGTCCTGCCTGCTGCACTCGAAGGGGACAGTGCTTCCCAGGGCACCCTGCAAGGGTGGGGGAAGCAAACTTCGCCAGGTACATAGAGGTACCTGCCCAAGGCCAGGCCAGGCAGGTTGCACTCATCCCTGCAGCAGTTTGGTCTGACCCAGCCCTTGTTCCCCTGCCAGGGCAGCCATCAGCCGGGACCCCTTCTACGAGATGCTGGCTGCCAGGAAGAAGAAGGTCTCCTCCACCAAGAGGCACTAGCAGCCAGACTGGCCCTGCGAGGCCAGCGTGCCCCTGTGGCAGCCCAAGTGTCCCCCTATCGTGGGGGTCTGTGGGGTGGGGGCCGTGCTGCAGCCTGCCCCTCAAGGCCTGAGGCCGAGCTTCAGCTTTGCCATTTCTTTACTGTGGGGGGAGGGAAGGGGCACGGGCATCTCAGTGACTCTGGCCCCCTATCACTGCCTCATCACCAGGACAGCATCTTCACAGGCTCAAGCTGGAACACAGCGCTCCTGTGCACCCCTGGGAGCCCCAGCCTCACCACCACGGGCACCCTCCCTGCCTCTGACCCCCAGGAAGCCTGCAGCCGCGTGGCACTGGGTCTCCCCAGCACCCACATTCAGACACACTTGGGGCATCCCTTCAGGAGGGGAGTAGCTGTTGGTGAGCAGCTGGTGGTTTTGGGGTGTCACAGGTGCTGGGGTGCAGGGTATCAGCCCCAGGGAGGCCCTGCAGAGACACAGCTCCCAGCCCTCGTTGTAGCGGGCCTGGGTCTGTCCTAGGTGCCCCCACGCTGCTGCCTTGGACCCCTCCCAGCCACCCCCTGCACTGGAATGGTCCCCACTGATACAAGAGGGCTAAAGGGCAGGGACTGTCACTGTCAAGATGAGCAGTGGTGCCACACAGGGCACAGATGTGCCCTCACCGAGCCATGGGGGTTGTGGCCTGGCTGTGGCAGCACTGGGTGTTGTTGCCCCAGCACATCCTTGTGGCATGGCCCTTGTGCCAGGGTGGCATGATGCCATGGTGGGACATGCCCAGAGCTGGAGCCTGCCCTCAGGATGGCTGCTTGTGGGGGTCTGACTGGGTGAGGGCTGGGGCCCCTACCTCTTCTGCCTCGCAATCGTCTGTGTCTTGTCCTGTCCCCATCCCCACACACAGTCTGGAGGCGCCTGGATCAGTATTAGTCTATTTATCAGAGGTGTAAATACTCCTGTATAGTTTTCTCCTTGTAGATTATTTTGTATGTGGGTGGTTCAGTGCAGAGACCTCATGGGAAGGGGGCAGGGGGGAGGATTTTTTATTCTAACCTCTTTTTTTTTTTTTTTTTTTTTTTTTTTTTAATTTGCCATGGCCTTGTAAACTAGTGCTGAGGATCAGCAGCAAATAAACACTGCACCGCGCTTCACTTGGCCTCCTGTGCTCTGTGTGCAGCTTGGGGCGGGCAGGAGTCCCCTGCCACTGTCAGCCCCTGCCCTGTGCCCAGCCTTGGACTGGGCTCATGCTCCTCCAAGTCTGCAGTCTCAGTGTGCTGGAGATATTTGTGAGCCTTGTGCCTTGACCAGCTGCCCCTGTCCACTAGGTCAGTGCCTAGGGCACCTCACTGCAGGACACAGGGTGGCTGTTCCAGGCTGGGACAACTCTTGGTCCTGGCATTCTACTGAGGGCATGAAGTTTGGGTGGGCTGGGCGGTGGTTGCCCACCGCAGCGGCATTCACTGCACCGTGGAGGGACCTGTAACAAAGGGGGTGGTGGGGCAGCCCCTCGGGTACCTTGTTCTGCAGCAGGACTGGGGGATTCATACCCAGCTGGTACCAGGTGTGAATAGAATCAAAGTCAAGCTGGGAGTGCTGAGCCTGTGCCAGCTGTGCTGCTGCCACCAGGCCTGGAGGGGGGGTGGTCCAGTCATGCCCACTTGTGCCATGGTGGGGGTCTGCTAGAGCCAGGGCATTTCCTGCCTCAATCCCTGCCCGTCCTGTGCCTCAGATGGGGCAACCTTTGGCACTGCTGCCTGAGTCTGGCCAGGGTGGGCAAACAGCCCTTGCTAAGAGACAGGGACACTGTGGGGTGTGGAGGGGGAAGGGCAGCCCTGCAGCTGGCCTGGTGCCAGTGCCCGTTGGGCTGGTGCCAGTGCCCGTTGGGCTGGTGCCAGGCCCGGTTGGGGCACTGACTGTCAGTTGAACTGCTGACAGTGTCAGTTGGGGTGCAGACCGTGGCTGGAGGCTGTTGCAGAGTCGAGGGGTGCAACAGAACAGCGAAGCAGTAGAGCCAGGTAAGGTTGGGATGGGCCAGGGCAATAGGGCCCATCAGGGATGGAGTAGGTCAGGGGGCAATAGGGCTGGTTGGTGATGGGCCAGGCAGTGATGGGGTAGGTTGGGGGCCACTGGGGCCAGGCAGAGATGGGACTGGCAGCTTCCCCTAAGACTGCATGTGCAGAGGGAAGGTTGAGGGCAGTGGAGGGGTGGGATGGGCAGTGTCAGGAGGTCAGGGTATGGGGTGTGCACAGCCCCTGGCTGAGCAGGGTTTTGCCCACTGGACCATCCCAGGTGCTGAGGACCTGCAGCCGAGCTTGGTGCTGGCACAATGGCCTCACAGGACAAACGGTTAGGCCTCCTTGAGAGCTTGGCCACAGTGCTGCTGCGTATCCGGCCAGACAAGTGGGACAAGTTTCTGGGCAGTGAGGACACTTCGGTCATGCTGGACAAGTCCTTCAAGCAGCAGGATATGCTGGTGCTGGGGCTGGACTCCACTGGGCAGGCCCTGCCCACTACCTGCTTCCCACCTGCCCTAAAGGGCAAGGGAATCTACTTTGTGAAGAAGAAGGGGGAGAACATCACCGAGGAGAACTGTCAGAGTGGTCTGCTGGTGGGAGACATTGGCCCCTCACCTGTGGAGCAGCTCATCACGGTGCTGCTGGAGGTGGGTTGCCCGCACAGGCTTGGGGCAAGCAGGGTGAGCTGAGCTCCCGGGGTACACTGCTGTGCTGGGACCCCAGCTGTGGGCTGCTCTAGCCAAACTTGCAGGTGGGCTCCAAAATAGATGAAAATGCATGGAAGAAAACTTGCTGCAGGCACTCGCCCTAACCTTGTGGTGGCTACCATCCTTGGCTGAACAAGCCCCACAAGGACAAGAGCTGGGTGAAGGTCACCAGCCCGGTTTTCTCCTGGCCCCAACTGGATCACTTCCTCCCTGCAATTTTAGGAACTTATTATAATACCCACTTCTCTCTACCCTGTAGCTGGGAAATGTCTAAGTGGATTTCTCTCAAATTTCCCATAAATATTCCCACTGCCAGCCCAGAGCACCCGAAAGCTGCATCAGTTCCAGGACCCCCCACAATTCTCCCTCAATGCTGGGGGTTTTTGCTCAAGTGCCCAGCCCCTGACTCCACTAGATACACTCACTGTGCCACTTCCAGCATTTTCCAGCCCATGAGAGCTGGAAACCCAGAGCAAGGGACCTCTTGGCCACACTGATGAGATAAACATCAGCAAAGCTCATCTGTGGCAAACAGAGCCATGACTGTGCTGAGACTGCTTCTCTGGGCAGTGAGAGGGGACACTGGGATGCCCACTGCCCTGTGTACAGGAATTCATGACCAAGTGCCTGACTTAGCTCTGTCTCCCAGGTCGTGTCCCCTCTGCTCCGGAGCCAGGATGAGGGGCCAGGCTGGCCCAAGATGGTGGTGGAGGATGTCATGCGGCAGACTCACCAGCTGCAGAACAAGATGCTCGTGATGAATGGGAAGATACTGGGAAAGCCACTGCTCCCACTGCCGGAGCACCTGATCAGCTGGGATGACTCAGGCGGCGCCCTGGACTGGTGGGTGCTGCTGGCACCACTTGGTCCCAGAAAAGCCTGGCAGGGCCCCAGGACAGCATAAGTAGCTTGGGGAGGGACAGGAGCTGGGACAGTGGCTCGGTCCCTGCACAGCCCTGGGCACAGCCATCCCCTGCAGCAGAGAACATTTGAGGAGCTCATGCCAGGCATCTGTACCACCAGAGATGGCCACAGGCACTGGCTAGGGGCTTCCCTGATCTGTCTGGGGTTCCCCTGGGGCAGTTCAGGGCTCCCATGGGACATAACCCATCTGCCTTTCAGCCTGGTGGGGCCCATAGACGGCTCAGTGCTGCACTCCATCGAGACTGTCGCCATCGAGTGGTTCCAGCAGGTTGAAGAGATCTTCAGCCAGGACCCAGCACGGCCACTGCTGGAGGGGCTGCACCCCCTGTCCAGGGTTGAGTTTGAGTTCTGGCAGACCAGGATGACCAACCTGGAGTGCATCAATGAGCAGGTACTGTCTCGCCCACAGTGGTCACACATCTCCATGCTGAGTCCCCCATGCTGAGCCTGATGCCTCTTCCCTGCCAGCTGCTCTCACCCCAAGTGACAGTGCTGGCCAAGACTCTGGAGAAGGCTGACAGCTGCTACTGGCCATCGTTGCAGAACATGTTCAGGGCCGTCAGTGGTGGTGAGGTCCCATGACATGGTGGTGGCTGCCTCCAACAAGGCGTCCCCATCCCAACACAGGGTTTCTCCCTATCCTAGGTCTGGAGGAAGCCAATGATGTCAGCCTCCACCTGCAACCACTGCAGGTGCTGCTGGACAAGATAGTGCAAGCTGATTACTCCCAGGTAGGTGATATGGGGCAAAATAACCAGGCACAGCCTGGTGGCCTCATCTGGGCCGCGGCAGAGCCTCAGAGGCTGCAGGTGGGACACATCCCCCTGGCTCTGCCGTGGCCCCACACTGACGAGGCTCTGCTCCCACAGCTGCAGTCCTTAGTGCCCAAGGTGCTGTGCACCATCTCTCTGCTCCGGGCTCACTGCCTGCACTACCACTCGCCCGACCATATAGCCCGTGTCCTGCAGGAGATTTGCAACCTCTTCATCAGCACGGTACAGCCCCAGGGCCAGCGCCAACCCACCCCTGTCCCCTCCAGTTGCCTCCCTGGGGCAGATCTGGAGAGTCCAGCTGTGGTGACACAGAGACACCCCAGACAAGGGAGTAGCAGGGCCCCCCATAGGGCTGGCAAGAGTGTGGAGCAGGCATGAGCTGCAGGCATGAGCTGCAGGCAACCACCAGCAGGTCCATGGGGGTGAAGGGAGCCAGGAGGGGCCTCCATGTCCTCCTGACAATGACCCCTGTCTGTATCTGTCTGTCCCAGACCTGTAAATTCCTGAGCCCGGAGGATGTGCTGAAGGGGCTGCAAGGAGAACCCCAGGAGACCCTAGAGGCAATCAGACTAGCCATCTCCACCATCGAGAAGTTCTTCCAGTCCTACAGCACTTACTGCTCTGACCTAATGCCCACAGTGTTCCCGGTGGGTGCAGGCACAGTGCAGGAACATCTGACCCCCTCCACACCAGCCCCACTGACTGACAGCCCCTCTCCCCTCCCAGGAACAGCCACAGCTCTGGGAGTTCCCCCCTCCCCACATCTTTAGGAGGATGGACACCTTCTTGCACAGGCTTGAGACCATCAAGGTGACAGCACAGCATTTCAGGGCACGGTGCCTGCCTCAGTTGGACCTTTCTGCCGCAGCGATCCTGGGATGGTCCCTGGGAGTGGCACAGGGTGGACTGAGCTGCAGCCCCGGGCAGGCTGGGGTCACTGGCACAGTGGGACATCACTGGGAGCACAGTGGCACCGTTCCCAGCACAGTTTTCCCCCCTAGCCCTGAGCCCCCATGGCAGGATGGGCACACCCCAGCCAGGCTGGGGAGCATCCCTGGGAGGACGCTCCTCAGGACTGCTGAGCTGGCGGGACACAGCCTTGTGTTGGGGCTGCAGCTCCTGCACCTGCAGCCTGGGACAAGGGAAAGCAGGTAAAATGGTGTTTGTACTTGCCAGGAGCTGTTCCACGTAGCCATTGACTTCCTGAAGCTGGAGAAGATAGTGCTGGGAGGGGTGCGAGGAAACTTCCTTGGGAGCTGGGTGTTGCAGATCTCTGAGGAGGTCTGTGAAGTCACCAAGGCTTTTGCTGACTGCAAATATGATCCCTTGGATCCCGATGAAGAGGTGAGCAGATACTCGAACGGAAATGTAATGGATGCTGATGAGGTGTTAACATTTGCTAAGTGAAAAGAAAAAGGTGTCTTGCTAGAACATGCTGCAGAGTGACACATGGGACTGTCTCGTAGCAGCACAGGGCTGGCTCTGGAGCAGGTCATGGGGTTCTGGGCCCTCTGGGTTCAGGAAATCCTTCCTGAAGGATTTGGGAGGGAGGCACAGGGACTGTGCCACTTTAAACCAATTTGCTCTCACTGGCAGCAATGGAACAGAGACTTTGCAGAGTTCCAGAAGAAGGTTCAGGATGCAAACAAGCAGCTGGCTGCCATCTTCTGCCAGGCCTTTGATGACTGCAGCTGCCTGTCAGCTGCTGTGAAGGTACCTGTGCCCCATCTCAGCAGCCTGGCACACAGCACCCACAGGGACCCGCGGGTCTCACCTGTCCTGGGACTGCTCCAGGGTGCAGGAACCAGTGCCTGCCTCTCTCTCCTGCAGTTGGTGCACATGTTTGCATCTGTGCTGGAGCGACCGCTGATCAGGGCTGAGGCTTCCCCCTGCTACTTGGCCCTGCTGGGAATGTTCGAGGCTGAGCTGGAGAGTGTGAAGGCACTGTATGACACCCGGACTGTGTCCTTGCCACCCCCTGGGGGGGCCCCAGCCGTCCACAAGAACCTGCCACCAGTGGCTGGGCAGCTGAAGTGGGCTCTGGAGCTGCAGCAGCGGCTGGAGGAGCCACACAAGGACTTGCTGGCCATCGACCACCCGTAGGTGCAGGTCTCCTGTCATCCCAGGGGGACACAGAGCAGCAGTGGGGCAGGATCCGGCCTGGAGCGGGCCCCCTCCCATGTCCTGCTGCGGCAGCTGTTGCTTTATTGTGATTCTAACAGTGCCATGGTGGGTGCTGAGGCTGAGCTGGTGTCTGGGAAATATGAGGAAATGATGGGGCTGCTGCAAGGATACAGCAAGAGGATCTACGAGGAATGGGCATGCGGACCCGGCCAGGAATGCCACTTCAGCCTGGAGCAGCCCCTGCTCCAGAGGGACCCCGAGACTGCCCTCCTCAGCGTGAACTTCAGCAGAGAGGTCAGTGCTGGCACGGGGACTGCCCGCAATCCCTCACCCCAGTGTGAATGCCACAGGCCCTGGGGGCTGCCTGTGGTGTGGTGGGTGTTGCTAACGAACCCCTTCCCAGCTGTGGTGTCTCACAGCTCTCTGCCATCCTGCGGGAGGTGAAGTACCTGAAAATTCAGCAGCAGCAGGACATCCCAAGCAGTGCTGAGAGCCTCTTTGTCCAAAATGAGACTTTCCAAAAGATAGGGGACAACTTGGAGCTCATCGTGGGCTGGTACAATGAGGCAGGTTCTGAAGGGGAGACAACCGAGCTGTTTTTCCCTGCCCTGAGCCCCAGCCAGGCTGAGAGGGACTGGGGGGTTTTGGGTACCACAGGCACATCACTGGCACCTCAGATCCCTGCCCATCCCATGGCTAAGCCAAGCTGTGGCTGCTGCCATCCATCTCCTGAGCCCCCACCACTGTGTTGGTGGGGTGGGGACCCTGTTCCTCAGTGCTAAGCTGGAACAGGGTCCCTGCTCCACCTGGGCACTCACCTGTGGATGTGTTGGCTCCAGGTGAAGCAACGGCTGATTCCAGTGGAGCAGCTGTTGCTGGCAGGGGAGCTAGAGGCCGTGGACACCCGTCTGGCCAGCGCCGAGCAGTCCATGTTCTGGAACCATGAAGGTACAAACCCCCACCTTGGCCATCCAAGGTTGGGGATCCTCCTTGTGCATTTTGGGGGTCCCTGGTTCCCAGCACAAATTGACCTCCCACTGCCCTGGGGGTGTCTCCACAGTGTGCTTGTGTGCCTGTTTCCCTCCCAGGTGTCATGGAATACATCCAGGAGATGAGAGAGACCCTGCATGACCTACAGAAACGGGTCCAGAGAGTGAAGCTGAACCTAGAGAACATCACGCAGCTGATGGAGGTAATGTTCACTGGCCCTTCACAAGCATCTTCCCAGGATACATCTAGCCGGGATTGTCCTTTCCCTGGCTCAGCAGAGCAGCCTCGTTCTCTCCTCCCTGCAGGACTGCTCAGCCACTCCCTTGTTTGGAAGAAAGGACAACAAGGCAACCGCACTCCTAGACCTGGATGGGAAACACAGTGCCTTAGCTCAGCGCCGCTATGCCATCGAGAACACGGGCGTGAAGATCCAGGAGATGGTGAAGGTGAGATAGGGCACTGCAGCATGGGTTGGCTCACAGGGGCGTGAGGAAGGACTTGCCAGTGATGTCAGAAGCCAATGCCTTTGCTGGGTGTTCACTGACTAACACTGGCTGATTTTCCCATGGCAGGAGAACGCAGATCTGTTTAAGGCTGACTTGTCCTCACAGACATGGGTGGACTATGTGGGACACATAGACAGAATTGTGTTGGATGGGCTCTGCAGACTCGTCCACAAATCCCTGCAGCTGCTGCTCACCAACATGACCCCTGACGTAAGTCTCTGTGTTCTGGCAGTGGCTGTCCCTGTGCTGGGCTGGGGGTGTCCCATGGGTCAGTGGCCAAACGTGACTGTCCCCATGCTACCTGGCAGTGTTGGTGTCCCCCCTTGTCCCTGCAGCTTGCAGGGCTGTGGGGCTGTGGGACATGAAGCCCCATACCAGGCACTGACCTGTTTCAGGCCCAGGTGTCCCCGTTGTTCGAGGTGCAGCTGGAGCTGTGTGAGGGCCAGGTGCAGTACCGACCCTCACTGGAGGTGGGGGCCGGCGACAGCTTCATGGTGCTGATGGAGGGGCTGCTCGGGGACACTGAGTCTGTGGCGGCCTCCATGCCACGTCTGCTAGAGGGGGCAGTCAGCTACAAGGTGGGTCCATGGTGGGCAGCAGCTCCCAGCTCAGCGAGAGGTGGGTGAGGGCAGCCAGTGTCCCCAGCCAGCCCCCAAGCCCTGCCTGTCCCTTCAGACTGCACTGGAGGAGCAGGCAGATCTCATGAAGATGCAGGAGAAGCTGATGTCTCTGGTGGTCAGCACCATGGCAGAAGGGGAAGAGTTCAGTGACAGCTTTGAGGAGCATTCCCACCTGTGGCAGGAGAGCCCCGAAGAGTTCCTGCAGCGCTTCCTCACCTTGGGCCCTGGCGAGATGAAGACAGAGCCACAACCAGAGATGACCATGGCGTGTGGGATCCCACCCCTCCATATTTTTCAACAAGAGGTGTTGGATGGGTGCCTTGAGATGTGCTGGGTGCTTGGGGTGCCCTAGAGGACACTGGGTGCCCAGGGAGGTGCCAGCCACAGCCTATGACCTGCTCTTGCTCCCAGATCAACACACTCGAGGCACTGTATGAGGAGGTGTTGGAGTTTGCCGAAACCAAGGTGTTTGGGGGGTGGCTACAGAGTGACTGCCGCCCCTTCAAGAAGGCGCTGCTGGATGCCATCAAGGGCCAGAGCCTGGTGCTCCGACGGTATCTCGCCCACCATGTCACCAGCAGGTAAGGCCTGGTGAACCCTGGCGTAGGGATGGGGTCCTCTTGGTGACTGAAGCCCAGCTAAGCTGTGGCAGAGGCACCACTGTGTGCCAGGGTAGGGCCAGCCCTGGGAGACAGAGCCCTCGATGCGCAGATGAAAATGCCAGGATCTTCAGGGGTGAGTTCCTGGGGGACCGTGCCCTGCAGAGTGAGCCCCAAGCCCTGTCGGGGACACCTGCTGAGCGTGATTTTCCTTCCAGTCTCCAGGACCTGCAGGATTTCATCCAAGAGTCCAGTGCCGGCTTGAGTAAACCTCTGGAGGAGGGTGACTATAAAGGGCTGGTAGCAGTGATGGGTCACCTGGCAAGGGTCAAGGAGAGGCAGGAGGCGACTGACAGCATGTTTGAGCCCTTGAAGGAGACAGTTGCACTGCTCAGGACTTACGGGGACAAGATGCCGGAGGAGGTCCACCTACAGCTCCAGGTAGGCTGCTTAGGGTGTGGGAGGCTGGGCAGCGGCTAACAGGCTGGTGACCCCACATGGTGTCCCCTGCAGAACCTGCCCGAGCGCTGGGAAAACAACAAGAGGCTCTGCCTGCGCGTCGCAGAGAGCGCAGCACCCCTGCAAGCCGCCGAGGCCACCATCATCCGCAAGAAGTGCCAGGAGTCTGAGGTGCCTGCCTGAGGGCTGTGGGCAGGGAGGCAGCTCCTCTGTAGCTTTGGGAAGACTCTGCTGCTCTTCCCATCTGCCGGATCCCGGCTGCCCCCCATGAGTCCCATCCTCCCACACAGATCCAGCAGCAAGCCTTCAGGGAGCGTTTCAAGGAGAAAGCCCCTTTTTCGTACACAGACCCAGACCCCTACAAGTCACTGAACAGGGTAAGGAAGGGGAGGACACCAGGGCCACTGCTGTCCCCACTGGCACTGCCTGGCCGTCCCTGACACTGGGTGCTGGGGAGGGGCAGCTGCTCCAGTTCTGGCTCCAGCTCCCAGCCTGACAGGGAGAGTCTGGCCCTGCAGCAGGGACAGGGCCACTGCAGGAAGAGGAGACATGTCCCTGGCACACAGTCCCTGGCTGAGACCTTTTCCTTTCCTCTACCCAGCAACATAAGAGCATCACAGCCATGGAGATGAACATGGAAGCCTTGGCCACCTCAGCCAAGCTGTTTGAGGTGTCGGTTCCAAAGTACAAACAGCTTAAAAGATGTCGCAAGGAGCTGTGCCTTCTGAAGGAGCTCTGGGACATGGTCAGCCTGGTACGCGCTGCGGTCTGGGAGCCAGAGCACAGTGCCCAGTACTGCTTCCAGGCAAGGGCTGGACAGAAGACTGCTCTTGGCTGGCATGGGCACCTGGTGCATGCACCTGACACAGACACCTGGTGCCAGATGGGCATTGCCAGCCGGGCATTGCCAGCCAAAGGTGCAGAGCTGTTGCAGCTTCTCAGAGAGCTCATTGCCATGAGGAGGATGGGACATTGGGCAGGTTGTTACACTTAGAACAGGTCTGCATAGCACGTACATGTGTGGGAGGGCCAGCGGGCACAGAGGGCATGCAGGCACAGGGTATGCTGCTCTTCTTCTCAGGCAGGAATACTTCCACTAATCACATATTGTGAAAATGTATCCTGGGTCCAGGTGAACTTGAGCATTGCCACCTGGAAGACAACCAGGTGGAAGGACCTCAACGTTGAGGATATCGCTATTGAGTGCAAGAAATTCGCTAAAGACATCCAGAGTTTGGACAAGGATGTGAAGAGCTGGGATGCGTTCACAGGGCTGGACAGCAGCATGGAGAACATGATGGCATCCCTGCGCGCCCTGAGCGAGCTGCAGAACCCAGCCATCAGGGACCGGCACTGGCAGGAGCTTGTGCAGACAGCCAAGGTGCTCACAAGTCCTCCTGCCCATCCCTGGCCCAAGAGGCTCCCAAGATCCGCACCCAACAAAGAAAGGGTGCCACCAGGTTTAAATGTGGCCACATGCAAATATTTGTGTAGGGTCTCTAAATGTGGGTGTTAATGAGCTCATTTGGGTGAGCTGCTGAACTGCCTCTCTGTGGAGGGGAGTCCATGGCCCACCTGGTTCTGCTCCAGGTGGAATTCACCATGTCCGAGAACACCATTCTCGCAGATCTGCTGCAGCTGAACCTGCACCAGTTTGAGGAGGAAGTTCGCAGCATTGTGGACAAAGCGTCAAAGGAGGGAGGGATGGAGAAGGTAAATGGGGCTCAGTTCCTCCCCCGCTTTGCTGAGACCCCTGTGCCAATGTGACTCTGTGGCTACCGAGGGCTTGTGGTCCGGTTCCTGGGGCTGGAGTCCACAGGCAGCACATGGAGCTCATGGAGCTCGTGCCTGGAGCAGGTGTTCCTCTGTCCTCCTGCTTTCCTGCAGGGGCTGGACCCAGCACCATGGCATCCAGCTCATCCTCATGCCCCGACTGCAGGTGCTGAATGCCCTGGACAGTACTTGGGCAACAATGGAGTTTGAATATGAACCCCACAGTAGAACCCAGCTCCCACTGCTCAAGATGGATGAGGTGCTCATTGAGACACTGGAGGACAACCAAATGCAGCTGCAGAACATGTTGACCTCCAAGTACCGAGCCTTCTTCCTTCAGAGGGTACAGGACTGGCAGCAGAAGCTGTCGACTGCTGACAATGTTATCAGCAGCTGGTCTGAGGTGCAGAGGAAGTGGAGCTACCTGGAAACAATCTTCATAGCCTCTGAAGACACACGCAGTCAACTGCCAGAGGAGTCGAAGAAGTTCGATGCCATTGACCAAGATTTCCGAGTACAAAGCCCATTCCCCCTCTCATTTTTCCTGCAGCTCTCTGCTGGTTTGGATGGGCTGAAATGCTTTTCCTCTTCAGGAACTAATGGCTGATGCGGTAAAAAACCCCAGTGTGATTGAATGCACCAACAAGCCGGAGCTGCTCACCTGTCTGGAAGCACTGCAGGACAGGTAAGGGTCAAGTCATCCTGGTGAAGCATTTGTGGGGGCCAAAGGAAGGGGTTGATTCCCCCAAAGCAAGGCAAGGCAAAGCAGAGTAAAACCAGTACGTGGGGGTTAATGGTTTTTCCCTGTTTTCTGCCAGGCTGGTGCTCTGTGAGAAGGCCTTAGCTGAATACCTCAAGACAAAACGACTGGCTTTTCCCCGGTTCTACTTTGTCTCCTCTGTGGACCTACTGGATATTTTATCTAAGGGGACTGAGCCCCTTGAGGTACAGGCTGTGTGTGGGCATGGGGGTGAGTCCTGTGCCATTTCCCTGCTAACTTGTTCAAGCAGCTTTAGAACATTTTTCACTTGTATGGGCAGAACACCATCCCTGATCCCCCTTCCTGGGGGTGCAGTGCCCAGGGAGCACCCTGAGGTAGATCCAATTGCTGATCCCACCTCCACATGCCACAGGGGTCCTGACAGTGGCTGTGCCTCTGCTCTCAGGTGTCCCGGCATCTGATGAAGCTATTCGACAGTTTGGCCAAGCTGAAGTTCCAGCAGAACTCGGAGAAGATGGCCAATGGGATGTTCAGCCAGGACGGGGAGTACGTGCCCTTCATTGAAGACTGTGACCTGTCCGGCCAGGTTGGCTGAGCTTCATGGAGACTCTGCATGCTGGGATGGGGGAGCAGTTTGAGGATGGGGACAAGCCTTTTGCTGGTTGTGCTCCAACAGCCTGGCAGGAGTATAAAAATGCAATTCCAAAGCTTTTCGGCCAAAAACCCCAGAAATGAGACCTGCATTATAGCTACAGAACACCACATCCATGCAAACCTGCTCAGCCTCACAGTCCCTCAAGGGTTGCAGGGTGGTTAACCCCTGGCTGTTCATCCTCAGACCATCCCCCATCACATCCCAGTGCAGGACCAGCACCAGGCTCTCTCTCCTGTGGCTTATTGTGATGTGCAGGGAGAGGCTCGTGCAGCCCGAGCAGAGGTGGGCTGGGTGCCGCTCGCTCAGCTCTGCTGGATATGGCCCTCCAGGTTGAGGTTTGGCTGAACCGGCTGCTGGAGTGCATGCGCTCAACGCTGCGACACCTCATCCCCGAGGCCCTGGGCACCTATGAGGGGAAGCTGCGGGAGCAGTGGGTGTTTGACTACCCAGCACAGGTGGGTGCTGCTGCACAGAGCCAGGCTGAGCCAGGTCTGAGAGGGACAGGAGGAGGAGACAGAGGCACCCACCCTGTGAGCCATAGTGGGGGTGACAGTTTCCTCTTTGTGGCTGTGTTGTCCCCATGGTTTGCTGCAGGTCGCTCTGACGTGCACCCAGATTGCCTGGACTTCAGAGGTCAGTGCTGCCTTTTTGAGTCTGGAGAAAGGTTACGAGAATGCGCTGAAGGATTATAATAAAAAGCAGGTTGGCATCACCCGGACCTGACCTGAACCTGGCCCAAGCCTCTCTGCCAGGCCAGGGGTCACCGACAGCTGGGCAAACGAGGGCATCATCTCTACGTCCCTTATTTCTGTCCTTCCCCAGATCGCTCGGCTGAATGCCCTGATTTCCCTACTGCTTGGGACCCTGAGTGCTGGAGACAGAATGAAGATCATGACAATCTGTACCACTGACGTCCATGCAAGGGACGTCGTGGCCAAAATGATCCAAACAAAGGTATTTGGTACAAGAGGGTATTTTTGGTGCACCATCTCTCAGAACTTTGGAGCACAGATTTCCTGTCATTCTAATGCTTTTGGGCTGGGCATCTTCATTGGTGGCATGTGGACAGGGCTGGGCCATGAGGAGGGACGATCACCACCCACCCCAGCATGGCACCGGGACCCTTTCGCACACTCTCCTTGTGCTGGGAGGTGGTGAATGGTCCCAAGGTATGGGTGTATTGCTGTCCCAGCGGACCAGGGTGGGCAGTGCCAGTGCCCACCTGCCCTCCACAGCTGGCTGCTCCACAGGTAGAGAATGCCCAGGCATTTGCCTGGCAGTCCCAGCTCCGGCATCGCTGGGATGACGGGAAGAAGCACTGCTATGCCAACATCTGCGATGCTCAGCTCCAGTATTTCTATGAGTACCTGGGGAACACCCCCCGGCTGGTCATCACCCCCCTGACAGACAGGTTGGAGCCTGGCTCCCCAAACCTCCCACTGCCCGTGGCACTGTGGCCATGCCGCACCACGGGCCCTGCTGAGCCCGTGCTCTCCCTCCCCAGGTGCTACATCACCCTGACACAGTCCCTCCACCTCTACATGGGGGGGGCCCCCGCTGGCCCTGCAGGCACCGGGAAGACAGAGACCACCAAGGACCTGGGCCGGGCAGTGGGTATGATGGTCTACGTGTTCAACTGCTCCGAGCAGATGGACTACAAGGTAGGGCACAGAGCAACACGGTGGCACCGAGGTGAGAACCATGGGGTATCCAAGACAAGGGGGCCCTCTTTTGGATCTATGGGAGCCCAGGGGAGCCTCAGCAAGGGGGCTTTATCACTGTGGGGAGTTTCCCTAGGGAAAAGCACAATCCATAAAGCATGAGCAGCTCTCAGCATTCGAGCTTTGTCACCAAACCCCCATTGCAGCTGCCATGAGGGATGGCAGTGCCTGAGTCCCCTTCTGCTGCTGTTTCTCTCCAGTCCTGCGGGAACATCTACAAAGGACTTTCCCAGACAGGTGCCTGGGGCTGCTTTGATGAGTTCAATCGCATTTTGGTGGAGGTCCTCTCTGTCATTGCAGTGCAGGTGCGTGCTGTTCCCACAACCCAGTGGCACTGGGTGCCAAAGAGACTTCCCAGCTCATGTCCTGGATGCTGCCCCCGTTAAACCTGACTCGACAGTTTGCTACTGTTCTCTCCACTGTGTCCTGTTTGGACACAGGGTGGGAGGTGAAAGCACAGCAGGGGATTTGGGCACAGCTAAACCTCACAGCCCAGCTGTGTCCCACCCTGGTGACCTGCCACCCCCAGCTCTGCCATCATCTGGGATAGGGAATTAGGAAGGAGCTGGTTTAAGACCAGCTCTCATGCTGCTGTGGCTTCAGCAAGATCTCAGTGTTATTCCTGGCACACCCTCAGGCTCACCTTGGGGAGTAGTGAGGGCCAGCCAGGGCACGGGGCAGGGAGCTGGGAACTCCCAGCACCAACACCTCTGCTCACCTGGCAGGTAAAATGTATTCAAGATGCAATCCGTGCCAAGAAGAAAAAATTCAGCTTCCTTGGGGAGACTATCTCCCTGGTCCCATCAGTTGGGCTGTTCATCACCATGAACCCTGGTTACGCTGGGCGCACAGAGCTGCCTGAAAATCTAAAAGCTCTGTTCAGGTGGGTTGGTGTCATTGCAGCACTTACCTCCATGCTGGCACTCGTGTGCCACATCCATAGGTTGACCTAAGCCAAGGGTGTTTGTGTGCACCGGTGGCCCTGGTGTGAGGGAGCCCTTGGCACCATGGGACAGTCCTGTCACTCCCCAGAGGGGGCCAGGCAGGGTGAGCTGGGCTGCTTAGCAAGGGGAGAGGCTGCTCGGTTGGGTCTAATTGCCACCCTCAGCTAGGAGGAGTAGGACAAAAAGTTGGTGAAGCACTGGAAGGGGAGGCACAGGGATACTGTGGGACCCCCGTACTTGGGGAAACTCAAGCCATGACTGCAGAAGGGCTGGTGTGCCTCAGTCCGGTGGGACGAGCCCCACTTGGAGAAGGAATCTGAGCAGGAGACCACAGCAGTGGAACTGCAGTAACTGGCTTCTACTGGAAACTTGGGGGCAAACCTAGGGGCTGTGGGAGGGTAAGGACATGGTGAGCGGCCCTGCCAACTGCTGCTGCTCTTCTCTAGACCCTGTGCTATGGTGGTCCCTGATTTTGAACTGATCTGCGAAATCATGCTTGTGGCAGAGGGATTTCTTGATGCCAGGCTCCTGGCAAGAAAGTTCATCACTCTCTACACACTCTGCAAAGAGCTGCTGTCAAAACAGGTAATTAACAATATTACACAATGCTGTGAGAGGAAAGAGTCCATTTGATCATCAAACCTGACACACTGTAGTGGGATTGCTGGTGGTGACACATGGAGTGACGGTTCTGCACAGCTCAGGTCTATGGCTGGACAAGATCCATTTCTACCTGGTGCATCATATGGCACCTCTCTGCCTTAAGGAAGGAATCAAGAAACCCAAAAGTAGAATAGCACAGAATTAGAATTAGAATTAGAATTAGAATTAGAATTAGAATAGAATTAGAATTAGAATTAGAATTAGAATTAAGCCAGTTAAGGTGAGAGCATTCAGATTATTCATCTCAAGGGAAGTGATTTACACTAAAAATGTGTCTCCAAGAAGGAAGCCAGATTCCCATGACTGACAGAGGCTTCTCCTGTAAATAAGCTTGGTTTAGGTCCAGTCCACTGGATGCCATGTGGATGACCTGACTGGGGGGTGATGGACAGGGTGTTCCTCTACAGCTCTCCCTCAACAAAGTGAAATGGTGATTCTCTGCTTCCTGTCATAGGACCACTATGACTGGGGGCTGCGGGCCATCAAGTCCGTGCTGGTGGTGGCAGGCTCCTTGAAGAGGGGGGACCCTGGCTCTGCAGAGGACCAAGTTCTGATGAGAGCTTTACGAGATTTCAACATCCCCAAGATCGTGACAGATGACTTGCCGGTGTTCCTGGGGCTGATTGGGGACCTGTTTCCAGCACTGGATGTTCCCAGGAAGAGGGACCTCAACTTTGAGAAGGTGCAAGCCCAAGCATGGCACCATCACCAGGGATGTCCCAGTCCTGGCAGGACCCAGAGGCTGATGGTCTATTCAGCTCTTCTGGGGGCAGCCGGCTCATCTCCAGGATCCTGCCGAGGCTGCTGGTGGTCAGCGCCTGCTTTCTCTCCCAGGTCATCCGTGAGTCCGTGCTGGAGCTGAAGCTGCAGGCAGAGGAGAACTTCGTGCTGAAGGTGGTACAGCTGGAGGAGCTGCTACAAGTGCGACACTCCGTATTCATCGTCAGCAACGCGGGCTGCGGAAAGTCCCAGGTAGCAGCCAAACCATCCTGAGGCCACAGGGCCCCTCTGCCCTTGGCCAAGCATATCCCACAGCCTCCCACAGCTTCTTGGGGGGGGCATGGCCACTGGCCTCAGCCGGCCGTACAGACCCAGCTCTGCCAGAGAGTTTGGGTAGAGGACGGCAGAGCAGCCACGGCCATGCCAGGCCCTCGGGCACTGCGTGTGCCAGACTTGAACTCATGGAGCTGAGCAGGTATGGAATGCGCAGCTCAGGGGCTGCCTGAGACACCCATAAGCAGAACAGAGATACAGACAGGGAGCAGACGGGGGCACGCTCTCACGATTGATCCTGTGTGTGCTGTGGTGCCGGCAGGACGACAGGACAGTGCTGGCTGGCAGGGCCTGGGCTTCCATAATGCCCTGTCCAGGAGTGGCTCCGCAGAGGGAGGTCAGGTGCTTTCCCAGAAGCAGTCCAGGTGGGAGCAGGGCTCCACGTCCCCCGCTGCAGGCAGAGGTGGCCGAAGGCTGTGGTTGCCCCAGTGGGATCAGCACCTTTGGCTGCACCATCCTCTCTCCACAGGTGTTGAGGTCGCTCAACAAGACGTACCAAAGGATGAAGCGGAGGCCAGTCACTGTGGACCTCGACCCCAAGGCTGTGACCTGCGATGAGCTGTTCGGGATCATTCACCCAGCCACAAGGGAATGGAAGGACGGTGAGACACCAGTGCTGTGAGCTCAGTTTATAGGATGTGAGAGGGAATGAGAAGGCTTTTCCTTGGGTCTGGCTCTTTCCTGGAGTGGGAGGCAGAAGGAATTTATTTCATGGGAGCACCAATCCTGCCTGTCCTCTAGCAAACAGCCATGTGTGGAGAGGAACAACTTGTGTCTTTCTGTGGGACAGGTCTGTTCTCCACAGCAATGCGTGACCTGGCCAACATCACACATGATGGGCCCAAATGGATCATCCTTGATGGAGACATTGATCCAATGTGGATTGAGTCCCTGAACACAGTCATGGATGACAATAAGGTTGGTGCCATCACGCCCCAGGGGCTTTACTTGCTTGTTAACTCAGGAGAACCAGCTCCAGGCATCGCCCACAATGAACCACTTCCCCCAGGTTCTCACCTTGGCCAGCAACGAGCGCATCCCCCTCACTCCCACCATGCGGCTCATCTTCGAGATCAGCCACCTGCGGACAGCCACGCCGGCCACCGTGTCCCGGGCCGGAATCCTCTACATCAACCCCACAGACCTGGGCTGGAACCCGTGAGCCAGGGAGGGAGGGAGACGGGATGGGATGGGATGGGA